>OZ023231.1:14147301-14691905 GCA_964006365.1 Trididemnum miniatum
ACCATTTGAGCCCCCCCTGACAATTAAAACAATTATGCACTGAGTGCGACGTGATTAATGCTCGCAACGTACATACGTAATGAAGCAAATATTTTTTAAAGTGCTTTTAACCAACGAAGAATCACTATTCTTTTAAAAATCAGTCAGTTATTATTCACTTGGTCAACGTAAAATTTGGTAAAATTTTCAATGCTTGAAGTTCATTTTTAACCGTGTTTTATATCAGCGTTTGCAAACCTTTACAGCAGTCATGGACGATGGCCCAGTAAAAGTATAATGGCTGTCAATTCTTGTAGCTGCCAAACACTTTACGCCAAACTACTCTGAATGCTCGAATGAAAGTCGCTACTGATCATGGGAATTACGTAAATCGTAAACGAAAATGCGGTGAAGAGCAAAAAAACGGTCCTCAATCCTTCAGATGTTCCGAATTCCACCAAAATTTTTGTAAAAAGCTAAAAAAAAGGTCTTCACGGCCCGGACGCGTTACATGAACTGGAAATGTTGGTGGCCAACCTGATTTGTGTACATGCCAAATTGACCCGCGATCGACAGCCAAGCATCCAAAGATCGACCGGTACATCGCGATCGACTGGTTGGGCACCCCTAATTAAGCTTATATGAGCTGGTGCAAGTTCTCTTCTGGTTGAGTTTTTTAATGGTTTTGAATTTTTTCTACCAACCCAATGAAGCGGCTAAATCACTACTAAACTGGCACCGATGATCAGTAGGCTACTCGATTTGAGGGGGATGCCATCCCCCCTGAAAACAACACCATCCCCCCATAAAACATTTTAGCGTAAACCGTTCCCTTACAACTATAATAACCATCTCTTTTTAGGTCTGCATGAAAAGTTGTAGCCTACCACCCCCATAAGTGTTTTCACAACTCGAGCACTGCCGATGATTGTTACTAAAATTGAGCTAGTACGCCTACCTAAATACCTATATCTACACATCTCATTATGTTAAAAAATGGTTCAGTGCTTTATTTTGATTGTGTGTTTTTTGTTATTTTTAAACCTCAATGGGGCATTGTTTGTTGCATGTAACTCTGATCAGCAAAGCAAAAGTTAGATCGGGCAAATTTTGTTTGCCTACTTTTTGGTTTTGTGATTGAGGTATTTGCATTTTACAAATACATGAGTAGTAATTCGAGCATGGTTAGAAAAGCCTAATGGTAGTAAGCAATCTTGTTTTCCATGATGAAAGATTATCCTGAAAAAATTCCGGTCACTTGAGCGGCATGCAATTGATGTCTATCAAAATAGGTCTGGTGAGTGTCCTGCTCTTAAAAACGTGCGTTCGAAAAAAGGGGGGTCTGGGGGGCTTCGCCCCCCAGACGTTGACACGATCTTACTATTTTGAGCCCCCCCTGTCTAAAAAACGTTCCCGCGCCACTGTGTGCATGACCCATTTTAGTTCAAGTAGCATTAAATGGAAGGAGAAAAGCAGAATTGCTTTGGTAATTTGATTTTCATTTCCGTATTTTCCATTCATTTGTTTGCTTGGAATTACGCCTGTAGCCAATTATTAGGCTATGTAATGTAAAATGCGCCTGCATTAATTTTGTCGTCGCAGTTCTTGACATTACTTCTTTACGTGTAAGCCTTACTTGAATGCTTGCATGCTTTTGCGCTTAGACGATTTAACTAAGCCAATATGTTTTTTTACAAACTAAATCGGGGTGAAAAAATATTGTGTTTTTGCCAATAAGCAAAAGTAGCTTATAGTCTTTCTGGGCAACAAAACTTGCTTTTATGACTTTGACGTAACCTCGTTTTTGGCCAAATCAGTTGTCGGAAGCGTGGTAGACCTACATTTTCGAAGGTAGAGTAATTATTATCATGGACCACGTCGCAGAAAATGGGTTCACGAAACGAAGCACTCAAAAGTTTGAATTCGTGAAATTTAAGAGCATGATATTTTTAGAAAGTTTTGGGGAGCCCGTTTCCTAGGAGACAAAAGGATATTGCCCCACAGAAATCATTTTTGCCCTCCCCCTCCCTAAAAATCTTATCAGCTCAACATATCACAGCCTTTATGGTATTATTCACGCCATGCAAAACGCACATCATCGACCGGTGCAAGACTTTTTTCACAAAGAGCTCTTCTTTCCCCCCCCCCCCCGCAGTGCAAGCACCCTGCGGCGTGTCTGGTTTTTGCGTGTGCGACTAGCATCATAACCGCTTGTTCTTAAGTTTTATTTAAAGGGGTAGATAAACGTACAGTAATGGACCCACGTACATCTTTTATCACCTAAAATGATCATTGGGAGAAGAGGAAAAGACGCATACTAAAATAGAATTCCGCCATAGTTGGGTTGATAACGTTCTTTTTACGATATTTTAGAATGCAAGGTTAGACAACCCCGCGATCTACCTATTAGCACACAACGCAACTAAATTTTTTACAATTTTTATAGCCTAGTTATGTAAGGTAGATTTGATAAGTTTTTTGTATTTTTGTTTCAATACATTAAATTATAAGTGTTGATCGATTTTCCTGCAACTTGTCAATATAGCCTACCTTTGTTTTTTTCAGGCATTCAATTACAAACGCACATGAGTTCGTGCTCTTGCTTTAATTTAATAAACTTGCGACCTACCATCAGAGTTCTCGTAGCCAAAGCTTTTAGCACTTCCATTTCCTTGTTGGAAAAAAGCGGAAAATAAATCCAAGCTTATTATTCAGATTTGTTTCTGTATATTTTCTTTTAGGTAGTCTATAGATTCGTAAATTCCGTTATGTGTTGTTGTAAAGCGATTAAGCCATATGATTCGAACCTTATGGTGTCTATTAGCGCAAAATTTCATCAGCGTCGGATGTAGACATTATAGAGCGCAAACGCGCGGAGTTCGCATTGAAGGCATGACTATGAGTCATTCGTTCATCACTTCTACTTATGCCTAGTAGGAAGTAGTTGGGAGAAAAAGGCTTCGAAAACAATGAATGTCTGGAAAAAATTAGTGAGGCGCGACTGGTAATTGAACTACCTCATACTAGCATGAACTCGACTTCATTATCATCGTCACCAGGCGTAGCTGCAGATCTGAGTCAGCGTAGTACGACGAGTAGTAACCCAGTCCTTCATAGAGAAGATAGCTTAAACAAAGTATATCCGCACCTTATTTTTTCAAGTCAACTTCAAGCAGACCGAAACATCCAACAAGAACAAGGAATAGATGTAAGAGGGAGATTACCTGCGCCGGCTCAAACTTCTCCAGAAAACGAGAAAGAAGAAAAACGGACCAACCTTACAAATTTTAAGCGCTCCACTTGGGAAAATGTTGATTCAAATTCTACTTTTACCGAAACCCATAAATCATATGACGCGCCGTTTTACTACGATAGCCATTCACCAAGGGTGCCACAGCTCCCTACAAGCCCATACGATATCAATCCCTTGCTTCTGAAAGATCCCACTGTGCCGTTAAAACACGACAGAACTATACATCACTCAGCCATGACTCTTCCATGGGAAAAGAATGCTGCGGCCCTGATAGGATCCATGTATCAACCACCTCAAAAACCAAGACTTGTCAATTCGAAATCATCTCCTGCTGATCTTGAAGATGTGAGTAAAGTATATTTTTTTATGGTGTTGTCAGTTCAGAAAATGCGTAACTGTCACCTTCTAGCTTCATTTAGCCATTTGGCTACTAGGCGATAACACAAGTACCCTTATTGAGGGAAAAACAATAGAGCCCTTTCTTGGAATTGAAATATGGGTTATAATTTTTAGGTGCACAAAAGCTGAGCTTATTATATAAATTAATCAAATTGAAATTTTCTTCATTTAATAGTTAGTTGGTTTCACGTTTATTAAACTCTGTTAGTCTGTTGTTTTGACTGGCACACAAGTCGTTACTCTGTTACTTGTTACCGGCTGAATCAACGCATGGACCAACCAGATACACGAGTAACACTGTTCTATCTGCCTCCCACAATATGCAATATGATCATTTGTACAGTATACTTTAGTGGATTTCATGTCGAAGTTAACGAAAGCTTACCGGGCTCAACTTTAATGTGCTAACTTGTACAGTTAGGTGTATGCTACTTTTGCTTTAATAACTTGTTTGTTGATTCATCGCTTGTAACGTAAGGTCGTCTTAACCCCTATGTATCTCAATTATGAAGTCTTTCCTGCGACTTTGCACCCAGCTGCTAGTTTAAAAAACTTCTACTACCGTAGTTTCGAAGAGGCTCAACCATAAATCGAACCCAGCAAAACCAGCGCTATTAACATTTCGCCAAGTAGTTAACCTGCTGGTAAACAATCTTTTGTTCTAAAAATAACGCGTAATTCAATTTCTAATGTTTATAGCATATTTGTAATAATATTTAAAAGCAGTTTTTATAAAGGTAGCGCTTCCATTTTGAAGTGTTCTAATTTTTGTGATTTTTGTGACATCATTCCCGACGATTTTTTGTGTCATCATTTTTGTGACATCATTCCCGACGATTGCTCTGGTCTTGCGTAATTTTTAGATATGCTTGAAATGTGCTTGACAAACAGAATGCTTCGCCGGTGATCTTTCCTTTCTCCTTTCGTAGAGTACCTAAAACACTGTGTAGCACTGTTACCGAAATTCAACTGACGTACGACAGACATAAATGTAGATTTAACTGCCTGACAAAACAATCACAAGCTACAAAAAAAATTGTATTAACGATATTTACTTTCATACTGCAATCGCTAGTTTAATTATGCATGTCAACTATTGTTTAGTTTAGCCGTCCTAAGTTTAAATGATTGGACTCAAATAATACAAGCTTACTGTTAGGCATACAAGAAATCTTGAAAATCTTCGCTTATTCACGTTGAAACTTTTTAGTCCTATAAACAGGGTTACCATTTCGAGTTTATTTTCAAGATTTGTGCTTATTTTCAAGGGCAATATGTCTTAAAAAATATGAGTGAGCTTATTTCTAAAAAACGCTCTTATTTTCGTCTCCTGTGCTTGTTTTTGAAATACTAATGGAAAAAATATGGATCTGCGGACGTGAACAGTGGCGCAACCAAGGGGGAGCAATTGCTCCCCCTGTAAAATGTCTTGCCCCCGCTGTAAAATTGCTCATAAAAGTTATATTTTTCGCGTTTTCCTCAAAGCTTACCAGATCAATCAAGTTACGGAAGAAAAAGTTTTTGATTTCCTCTGTGTAACAGTGTGTAAACTATGCGAGCGCAGGTTTCCCGCTGTAAAAGTGATAAAAATAGCGGTAGTCGCCACTGCCGCGCTGCGGGGAGTTGTCAACGTTGTTTTGTTGTGGATTTATCTAATTACCGCTGCATCTTGAAGTCTTGTTCGTCGTTTTTTTGTAATGAACCGCGAAAACTTTAAACAGGCTTTCTTTCATCTATTAATGTGCTTCCTTTCTGTCTTCAATTTTGTCGTGACTTTAAATTTTCACGTGATCCGTCATGTTATCATGTCTTTTAATAAAAAGTCATTAGTCGGTCTGAAATTGCCTAACTTTTCTTTCAATACAATTGTACAATCATTACAACAACAATTATTACAACAATAGCAGACTCAGTCAGAACGGTATTAGTGACTGTATTCCAAGCGAGCGCGATATATTATGACGTCATTACTTATGATGTCATTAAACTGTTGCCCCCCCTTGAACAAGGCTTGCTCCCTTGTTGCCCCCCCTTGTAAAATGAACCTGGTTACGCCACTGGACCTGAAGACCTTAATTTTTTGGTCTATACCTAATTTTAGTGGAAAAAACAGGTCTCTGTGGACATGAAGACCTTTTTTTAGGTCTTCACCAAATTTTAGTGGAAAAAACAGATTTTGCGGAAGTGAAGATCTTTTTTTGACTTTTTCGTAACCTAATAGCAGCGCGCATATGTTTTGGTGTGGACCGGTGGTAACCCTGCCTATAAAGCATTGATTGAGTTTGTGAATGTTGCAGAACAGTATTCTGACAAAATGGTGGAATTGCTTCACGAAAAATAGATAGACAAACGACGCATAGATAATATGCTCGAAATTCAATAAAACGATTTTGTTTAGATTCAAACGTTCTACCGATGCATGTTTCTTTATTTTTGACGTCAGAAATAACAAGCGCACACTCTAAACGTTTTTGGAAATGCGAGAAAATTCACAAAAAACTGAATTGCAACTATATATGACATCACATTAAAACTATTACTACGCAAAAAACATATACGTTTCTATACCTACAGTATATCCTTGACAACACACTACTGAAGCACATTATATACAGAAGGCACAATCATACCATCATTTCTGTTTAAAACATTCATTGACAAAGCTTTTTGGTTCATCAAAAATCCTTCTGCAACACGACGCCTATGCCAATGGGATTCCCTTTTTAAAATTTCTACGTTATTTCTGAAGAAGCCTTCCGAATGGAAGGCGAAACGTCAAAAATAAAGAAACTAGCATCGGTAGAACGTTTGAATCTGAATATGTCAGACCCGATGAACGCAAACTTGTCTTCTATTTTCATTAAAACGATTTTGGTCAAAACGAAACCGATTTTGTTATAAAATTTTTAGAGTTATGCTAACTGATTCTCTGTAACTGACTCAGCATCTTGACTGAATGACTCAGCTATTATGACGTGCTAATATTAATTTATCGGCACTTTTAAGTGACTTGCCTCATCGACTTGACGAAAAATGGTTTGTTTTAATGTTTTCCACCTTTTCCTGGCAATGTCCCTCACTGCCCGGATGATCTTCTTGCGAGGAAGATCGCTGCTTGTGTTGACTGCATTTGCATATTTTCGACTGTTTACCACTACTAATATTAAAAAAATAGAAATTCTGCCGTCATTTGGCAAAACCCATTATCTCCACTTTCGCACTTTTCGAGAAAATCAAGTTTTAGTTTTCAGGTTTTTTTAAGAATGTTCCTGATTGTAGATTTTTTTCATTTTTGGTTTGATAAAAGTGCTTGATCATAAAAGTTTAATAATAAAGTTTAATGTTAATAATTTTAATCAATGAATCTATAAACAGCGTATGAATCTTGCGTTCGATTTTTATCCAAATTTGCATTGAACCCAATTAGCTATTACGTCACCATTATTATAGTTTCATATTGTTACGCACAATTTTTTCACTAGTTAGATGAAAATTTTTGAGAAATTCATTAAACTTTGTTTATGACGCAATAACAAAATTAACAATTACAGTTGGAGTTAACAGGTTTTGCCAGATAATTTTTAAAATTTTTGACAACTTTTTGTACAAAAGTGGAGTTAATGGGTTTTGCCACCACAAATAACTCGAAATCTGTTGGGAGTACAAACTCGATATTTGCACACAAGAAGGAAATTAGTGTTACGATTGAAAAAATGCAAAAAAAAACAACAAAATTTCAAGATTTTGGAGTTAATGGGTTTTGCCAAATGACGACAGAATTGCAATTTTGAGCTGGATCGCCTTTGTCGTTATTAAAACGCCATCGTGTAAGCAATTATGATGACAGTACGCAGTGGTTCACTCTAATGGTAATAGTCGCTAAGAATGTACTTGTGTAGCTTAACTACAGTAGGCTACAATACTTTGACTGATTCTATCTTCCCAACGGTTGATCAAAAAAGCTTTACTTTGAAGTACTGAGCAAAACGTATCGGGTCAAGATTGCTAAATTTTTCGCATGAAAAGTATTTGAAATTTTATTTTCCTCCAAACTACCCTAAGCCTTGTTTCAAAAAATAAAGGATAGATTGGATGATGTTGGTGAGTTTTTCTAGCTGCGGCCTATTAATGGTTCATGGTGTGGGCTACACATCAAGTTGCTCAGTCACTGCCTCAAGAACACATTATACGAAGCGTTGTTCTCTGTAACCAGCATCTTTTTCGTTTCAAAAATCAAATTTTGCTTTCACAGCTATGAGCTGTAGATTGTCAGTAAGACCATTTTTGAAAATTCTTGTCAGTTTTACGAGACATTAACTTGCTGTGTACCATAAGACGATAAGATGCTATTCATTGCTTTATAGTTCAATGAAAGTAGCTTTCTTTGCGAGGAACTAGTTTTTTCAATGGAACTTAAAGCTGATTCAATTTCAATGTCTTTGCCAATCTTATTATCTGTCGCATTACTTTTGGATGTTTTTCAGCTTTCTGAAGATGAGAAAGAACGAATGAGAGTGAAACGGGAACGCAACAGAGTAGCGGCAGCCAAGTGCCGGAACAGAAGAAGAGAACTGCTGGAAAGACTTGAAAAAGTACAGATATAGCTAACGTTAAGTACGGTGCAATGCGATCAAACTTTACTTGACTAGGAAGTTGCTTTGCCGACCTATGCATTGTTGTTTGGATATAATAACATAGACCGCTTTAAGTTATAGGGAATGCGGTTAGGTAGAATGAGCTACTAATTTTTGCTACGAGAGCATCAACTAGCAACTTAAAAAAGAGGTACCATGTTTTCATGTTCTAATGATAATGAGCTACAGAAACCAAGTTTTCCGCAAAACGTATTTTCAAATTTTATGCACAATTGCAATACTGCGTTTTATCAAGCCTAGATAGAGTTGGGCGGGGTAAACTAATTCGTTGCCGTGAAGGCTTTTTCCAGCCAGCACTCACCACATCGACCTAAAGATTTTTTATATATTTAGTTGGTTGTATGTTCGACTACTATAACTGTGATATGCTATCATGCTTCTAGACAAGCTTAGCTAGATAGCTAAACAAAATAAATACTCCGTACTTAAGGATAAATGCAGTAAGAATAATATGGAAATTTCCTCGAAATCTGTAAGCACTGATGGCTTCACGGATGCATTTTCTTAAAACTATGGCCGCCTGTGAGTAATACAATAGCGGAAGTGACGTCAAGTGTTAAAAATAATGGCTCAGTAAAAATATGAGCACGATTAAAAATGCGGTTTGATGGGAAGCAATTGTTAAACTCAAGGAAGTATGCAGTTCTAAAGCTTTATATCATTAAATTCCAGCTGTTCTTAAGTAAACTATCAATTGGCTTTAAGTTTTCTTAAAGAAACTGAGCTAAATGCAGACCATCCTTCCTTATAGGCTAAATATCGTTGGTACTTTGCTTTAAATTTTTTTGTATAACCAAAACAAGTGTGTGTTAGCATTCATCAAAAGTGAAGGCGAACCTCCTGCTTTTATTCCAACTAGGGTTATACCTATACGCAGCGATGGCGGAAGCATTTTCGAAGTGGGTGGGGGGGGCAAAAGCGATGACCAGGTTTCCTTCGCCTACAACCCATATTTAGCCTATTCAGTGTTCAAATGTGACACGTCCAATTTATGTGGCCTTCAGACCGACAGTTCTTGCTTAAGTTGCTTTTGTAGTTTCTGCATCCCAATTAAATTTTTGATGTCATCAAAAACTTAATTGTGATGCAGAAACTAGAACCATGAACCGTGGGTCTAAAGCTCACATTCACGTAAATTGGACATGTGGACAGGGTAATTGTGTAGCTAAAGTTTATTGTTTCAGCAACCCCAACAGCTACTGTAAATAGGCCTACCATAACCGTCCGTACAGCCTCTATTTGAGCGCCACTGTAGGGGAAGGATTGAGAAATAGAGCGCCACCCTCTAATTGAACACCACCAGTAACGCCACTACAGGGGAAGGTGTTGAAAATGACGAGGACGGCTACACAGGGACGTGTCACCTGATTTTCCACATTGAATTTTTGATTATTACCGGTACTTATCAGTAACTGTGTTACGGTAGATGTTTTCTTTTTTTTTCTTCAAAGGTTAAATGCTAATTCTGTCATAAGTTTTTCTTTTCATTAATTGAATTTATCTTCTCAAAATTCTGACCTGCTAGTCAAAAAATATAGCACCATCCTCTAACTGAACACCATCTCTAATATTTGCATTTAGTTGCATATGTATTTGTATTTAGTTGTATATAATAGAATGCCACCATAGGAGAAGAGAAAGGTTGAAACATAGAGCGTTGTGGCGTGTGGCGCTCAAATAGAGGTTTTACGGTCTGTCACGCATACGGTCACGGAAAGAACGAGAACAGTAAGCTTTTTCGGAGCATACGAAACGATAAAGGGATGATCAATAACTCAACTCCAAATAACGTTGTTTCCCACACCGATAAGGTGATGCGCAGAGAAATAATAGAACTTGATAAATCGCATCGCCACACGCAAAACTAGAATCGAAACGTTTTAATTGCTTTCTCTGACTAGAAAAAGCAATTTTGTTGGCAAAGAAGTTGCTAGGGTTAGCACTGCTCAGCAAAACAAACAAAGTGAATTTAAAAAATTTAAAAACTAGGCTATAGATATTTTGCAGAGTCCGCCGCTTTTATTTTATGACAGCTGCTTATTTTATCGATTTTGAAGGTTAGTTGTTAACGTCAAAATCAAGTCTGAAAAAAGCAAAGCTCCCATCTCACCGAGAATTAGCCCCGCCCCTCGCATTATGAAAAATTGCACTGCAAATACAGTAGGCTACATTTCTTGTGAGTAACTGTCTGCAAAGTCAGTGCACAGAGTAGGATATACAATACATTGGTGGAGAGGCCTATAGTTTTGAGTTTAGTTGCTACTGTTTGCTATACACGACACTTACGGCAACTACTGTAGCCTACCTTGCCTCGTCTCAAAATGTGCTGTAAAATGCTTTTTCCATACTGAAAGCTTAGATCAATGATTCTCAATCTTTTCTGAGCCGTGGTCTTTTGACGGTAGCTCTAAAAGACCGAGGCCCTTATTCGCTCTATAAAGCGTAAGTTTAAAAGTCCCGGTATGTTATAATTCATTAATGATTCCTTCCATCGTGGCTCCCGAGAGAACACTCTGTGATCTGTGGTCCCTTCGGGGGGCCAAGGGCCACGGTTGAGAACCCCTGGCTTAGATGCTACCAATCGCTGGTTTGCCTTTATATGTTAGGATGCTCAGTTTGACATGTACAAGCCGCAAGTTAATTTTTTTTGCTATAAGAAGTTTACACATTTTCCGTTCCCCCCACCCTACAAACAAAATTGTGAAAACATCTCTGGATTTAAGCTCTCCTGGGTTTCAATTTCGCTGGTAGGCCTATTAAGTTTCAAATACTATCATGCAGAGGTATTATTATACAAATAAACGCGTAAATTAGGCCCCCCCAGAGCCCTCCCTGAAAAAAAAAGTGGGGAGGGGGGCAGGTATAGGGGCACGACTCACTTCCTACAATATTCTTCTCGCCTTGTTGTTAGTCTTCCTTTACTTTTCTTCATTCTTCTCAACAGGTGATTTAAATCCAATCGAATACCATAATTTTTAGCCTATTGCTCTTTCGTGCAAAACAACGAAATAGAAAAAGGACTTAACCAATGTTGCCACTTAATAATTATAGATTGCAGTGTTGCCAAAATTCCTTTACACCTAACAACAACGGAGTTAGTCAACATCTAAACATTATCATGCAAGTTATTACACATTGTAGTGACTAGGTCATTATACAGGGCCCAACCGCCCCCCCGCTCTTGCTACCTATGGTTATACGTGGTAAAAATAATTTAGATTGTATGAAAAACTTAGAAAAAAGCTCAATTGCGAAATGTTTCTTTCTATGTAAGCTTCAACACTTTAAATTAATAACTGCCTAGCGGTAGCGCGCTCAGGTGACTGATCCTACGTGACGGGTTCGATTCGCGGTTGGAGCCGATCGCATTTGACGTAAAAGTTAAAACTTTTGACGTATATATCGCATTTGACGTATATAACGGGTGGTTGCTGACTCGAAGAGCGCAAGCTCTCTTCGCAGTCTTCCTCTATTACTGTTGAATTTTCGGTTTAACATACTTTGAAAATAACCTCATTTATTTATTTATTTTACAGCGACATGTAATTGATTTTGTTATTTTGAAAGGTAGCTCACTCTTATGATTGTTGTAACGAATTACTAAATTTACTGCATGCAAGACCATCATGATTAACCAATGTGAGCTGAACTGCCCCTAACTATGCACTTGGGTTTTGAAAACCTAATTTTGTCATGTAAGCGCAGAGCAAGGTAAAGATCTTTTACCTGCACATAGACGAAAATTGAAATTGAATCGACATTCGACAGAATATTATCACATTGTTTTGCATTTACTGAAAGCAAAAATTGTTTACGGTTTACACTCATGAGACATGATTTGTTTTGCCATTGCTTTTGGGTTTCTACTTGTATGAAGTTTAGTTATTTCGTATTGCTGCGGTCAAGAGAAAGATAGTACAAACATTTGTTCAGTCATACTACGATTCATGCTGAGTAACGTTGTTGATTCATAGGTCCATCGTTCATAAACAACTACATTTTGTAGGAAAATACCATTTGCAAACACAACAGCGAACCGGCTGGTTGGAGAAATGGTTAAAGACAGCGATGTCGGTGTGGGAGGCCTGGGGTTCGATTCTCGGGTCGATCAATTTGAACGCATTGTCGCCAAAGGTTAGCCACCCCTGTAATGTTGCTTCGAAGCGCTGGTGCCCAGCCTCCAAGCCGCGTAGATGGGCATCGAACCGAAATGGTCTCTCAACATTGCCCAGCGGTCTCTCATAGTACTTTATTATTTTTCTTTCAGTTTTTATACTTCTCCTGATATTATTCTCATAAACTTTAATACTACTTCCACTACTGTTACCTTCGGTAGAGAGTGGTGGCTGCTTGCCTCGATGACCGTTGAGGTCTGCTCGCAGTGTCCCAGTCGCTAATCGATCGTGTTCCTTTTTCACTTATATTGTAAAAGTATATGTTTCTTTTGCTGTCGTTGGAGACAAAATAATAAAGTACTACTACTACTCTCAATAAAATCTGCTACAATTATAGCGTAGAAAGCTGTGTTTTATGCAAATTTAAAAACTGGCGATCTTTCAAAATTACTTATTGGTTCCTCAAGCCAAACCTTTAAAAGGTTTCGTTATCATAATTACCCAGTCCACATGTCCAATTTGGGTGGGCATCACAATTAAATTTTTGATGTCATAATTTAAAAAAGTGATTATGACATCAAGCCCCACAGCAACAAGCCCAGCACATCAATTACTCTGTCCACATGTCCAATTTATGTGGGCTTTAGGCCCAAATTAATGTGGGCTTGTTGCTGTGGGCTTGATGTCATAATCACTTTTTTAACTTACGACATCTAAAATTTATTGTGATGCAGAGAGCCCACAGCAACAAGCCCACATCAATGTACTGTAGGCTAAAAGCCCACATGAATTGGACATGTAGACAGGGTAACCGTGAGCTTAAAGCCCACATAAATTGGACATGTGGACTGGGTAATCATGCTTTTAAAAAAGTAAATGGACTTCAAGGACTCCGAATATTCTATGGGACGGTGAAGATTGATAAAAAGAATCGAATCTTCGCACTAAAAATTTCCATCAAAGCCACCAGTTTTTCGATTGTTAAGGTTTATGAAAACTATGGTCAACTAACAAACCCAAACAATTTTTTCATTCCCAACAACACATCGCTTAACAGGATTATTATTGGTCTCTCCAGTATGTTTTTTCATTATTGAAAAGTTAACTACCGGTAGGCCTATAAGGAAAGTGCGATTGATTGAGCCTCCTCTAATTCTTCCCTGCAGTTGCGTTTAATTGCAGTTGCAAGAACCTAAATACGCCGCAACCTTAGAGTTACAACACCTTGCAGTAAACAATTTACGAGTAGTAAGATTGGACAAATCGAAAACCAAATCTTCATTACACTCGCGGTAGCCCATTACGCTGAAGCGCGCACGAGGCCCATCTCGTGACTTAGCGCCTGCTGGGCGACGCTGCTTCGAACTCGGAAGAAAGTCGTAGCGGTGACGAGCCGTTGGCGACACTGAGTCCGATCCGACCGAGAATTGTGACTTCAATTCTCTACAAATCTTTTGTCAGAATTTTGATGATGAAACCCATGTTTTTCTTTCACAGGAAGCTGAGCAGTTGGAACGCGAACGAGATGTACTGAGAGACACTGTGAAGAAGCTGCAAGCTCAAAAACGAAGGTATGGGAGCATGCTGGAAGAACACGAACCTGCTTGCTCCATCACCATCGATCACAACCAAATGAAAAACTTTATTCCAGAGTCTGATGCGGCAAAGGCAAACGACAGCCCGTTATGAAACGAGAGCAATGATTTGAGCGTGGCGGGCAGGGCTGCAAACTCAAACTTGACTTTGAATTCGAACACGCTAAATTCGGTCTATTTTGCCGTAGCCTACTCGAAGTTGAATTCGAAAATCCAAAACTCCTGCTCTTGATTTCGGAAAAAGTTGATTGAGTTTTGATCTTACCCTCAGCTTGACAAAACTGGGTTGAAATTAGCCTAAACCCGATAAATACTACATTCAGTCAAAATTACTGAACTCGACCTCGCAACGTCAAAAATTAA
Organism: Trididemnum miniatum; assembly: GCA_964006365.1. Taxonomy (NCBI): domain Eukaryota; kingdom Metazoa; phylum Chordata; class Ascidiacea; order Aplousobranchia; family Didemnidae; genus Trididemnum; species Trididemnum miniatum. The sequence goes on from OZ023231.1 coordinate 14,161,661, forward strand.
GAACTGGAGCTCGGCTTGCAATTTTCTGGTAAACTTGAAATTGATTGCGAGTTTGTAGCCCTGCTTTCTTCAGGACTTTTTTTGCTGAACAGTTGCAATTTATCAACTTTTATAGCAATTAAAATGTTTTCGTATTTTGGTTAGTTTGCCGGTTTTAGTTTTTGTAGTCTTATGTTTATGCAACAATTCACCGGTATTGGCTTGATTTGGCCTAGCTGTACTTCTAGTCATCTGAGACTTTAAGTTTAAGTGATGTAGCAGCTTAAAAGAATGTAAGTCATTGCAGGCGTATTGATGTATACTATAGAGGAGTCTTCAGCTTATAACTAGAAAAAATCAAAAAATTTCAAGAACTGTGAGCAGTAGGCTACATCGGTATCGGCAAGCTAATTAATTAATTTTGAAGACAATACCTAATAATAATATGCTTATGACATTAGTATGTTGACTTTGCTCACACTAACGCTTTTTCATGTGAAATTTCTTACTATGTTTGTCAATTTTTTAAATTTTGCAAAAATGGATTGATGCCTTAACATATTAAAGTCGACGAGTAGCCTATACTCAGTGTTTACAATACCATATTACGTATTCTAAAACAATGCTTTTCAGCCTTTCTGGTGAAGCCCAACCCCTTTGAAACATTCCAGAGAATCGAGGAACTCTGAGCATTAGTTTAACTAACTAATTTACTTGAACCCAGCTGCAAATTGTAAGCTTGCAGAACCCCTGGAATGTACTGGCGGAACCCTAGAGTTCCGTGGAATCCCGATTAAAAACCACTGCTCTAAAATATTCCAATTTTTTCACCACTAAAAGATGCTTCTGCTGTATCAGCTTCTGTGATAAATTTGTTGAAGACAAATGCTGCCATGTTTTGTTATTTTTACCTTTTAGTTTTTGCTGTTGTTGGTTTTGAATAATGTTTGAGTTCTCCAATATCCTATCAATAATTTACTAGGCTACTGTACAATCTTCTGTCCTCTTTACCACAATTGTGCTCGCAAATTTTTTTTTGTTAATTGTGCAAACATACATACACTGCGGCAACCCACCAGTGTTTTCACAGTTAATAGCGTTTACGCATATTTTCTAAGTGTTGCAAAACGTGGCTGAAAAGTGGCGAAAGCATGGTCCAAGGGCTCCTATGCACTTGTTTCCTCCTCGGGTTTCCTTCTAAACACGTTGAAAGCTGTTATTGCCCAGATTCTTCTAAAAAAATAGTTACCATGTAGTAATAATAATTTTTTGTGGTAAATCTTTACATCCTTCTGAAAATTTCTGCGTGCAACCCTGAGCCTGAAATTGCAAAAGATCCTGCACGTATCCGCTCCAGAAGAAAAATTTGTTTAAATCCACGTCATAGAACTTCTTCAGTGATTACCGTTATGATTTTGTGTACTTACTTTTTGTATTGTAAATGTGAGTTTGTTGCATGTGTATGATTTGACTGTTTAATGCCCCCTAGATGAGTAAACAAACAACGTTCCTTTGCAATTTAGTTTAATCTGGTTTGTATTTATTTCAGTTTTGCTACAAAAGATGAAAGTCAACCTTTATTCTAGATATTATTACTGAGTGAAAGCTGAAAATTAGTGAACTGGGCATCAATTTTTCAGACTTGAAGAAATCATACAATTTTGAATTTGAAAAGCTACTGAATAAATTCAGCGACACTGTCTTTTACTGATCAAAACTTTTTAGTAGCTCACTTCACAAATATTCTGAGTTACTGTATGAAATCAGTCGATAGGGGCGGATTTACATTTTTTTACCGGGTGGTTGGGCTAAAAATTGAAACGCTGCATAATAACCTTTGGACGTTATCGCAACACCGCATATTAATATGCATAATTTAACAGCTCAGATGGCCGAGTGGTAAGAGTGTCCGTCTCGGGAGCTGTAGACTTGGATTTGATTCCGAGTCGGGTCAAACCAACGACTTTAAAATTAGTATTCATAGTTTCCGTGTTTGACGCTCAGCATTACAGGGACAGTGTGGAGAATAAGCCGGCAAGTTTACTTGTTGTGTCGTTGGGAAAGGCACTTAGCGGGATTCTCCCATCTTGGTGTGGTAGACAGATGGTCGGCAACTCCTAAGCGAGCTCGTATAGCGTATTGATCGCTTTCTCGTGATAGGAGGATAAATATGCAACAAAATATAAAAAAAAAAATAACCAAAAATGTAGAGGGTGGGCTTCAGCCTTCTTCGTCCCCTGGATTGATCGGCCAGTGACTACCAACTGCCTACAAAAAGCTTGGTCCGCCTAAGTCTGCTAACTTAACTTCCTTGCTGACCAAACAATAGATTAATAGCCTAGAGCAGCGGTTCCCAATTGGGGGTGCTCGCACCTCCTGGGGGTGCCAGAAGAAACTTCTGCGGGTGCGAGAAGAACTTGCCAATTTTACTGCTGATAAACGGTATCGTTGATTCTTGACGTCTGAAATAAGTCTGTGTGCGATTGGGCCATGCCCCCCCCCCCCCCCCTTTTTGACTTTGCCTTTCAGTAAAAAGAACAAAATTAATGGTGCCAAGTGACTGAAATATGCCAGACTCTTTTGATGGTTTTTGTAGCTTATGGGTAGGATGAGGAGCATGCAACCTACCACTAGCCATTTTCAAAAATGCTTTTGATATATACAATTTTTCCATAATTTCGAACCTTTTTGAAAGCAATAAACCTTACGCTTTAAAAACGCATAATCGAAAATGTGCGAACAAACTGCATCATATCAGGCGAAGCACTCAGAATTAGGGTCAAAATATTTAAACAAAATTTGCGTGAAAATTATACAAAAAGCACTAAAATAACCATTATAGCATGTAAATTTTCAAAAATTCTCCTGGAGAGCATGCCACGGACCCCCCTAGAGCCTTTTCAGTGTCTCAATCAGCTTCAAATCAGTTCTGCCAAAAAAAAAAATACGCCTAAAAAAACGTGGAAATTTTGGCTACCTCCCTTCCAAAATTTCTCGCTACGCTACTGTCTGTACAGAACATAGTGCGTGAGTGAAGTACTGTACAAGAAGTGCGAGAATGATTTTTCCTTGCCGAAGGGGTGCGGGCTTTAAATGAATTGAGAACCAGTGGCCTAGAGCCTTTTTAATGAAATTTAGAAATGCAAGATATCTTCGTCAAAGCTATGCTAACCCAAATTGTTATCTTTTAGCATGTTTTTTTTTTTTTTTCGGCATAATCCAGAAGTTTCAAGTCTCGCGTAGAGAATGCTTGGACGGTAGTCACGCCCAGGGCCGGATTTAGGCAATGAGAGGCCCTAGGCTATTTGATCAGTGAGGTCCTGGTGGGGCAACGATCAGACTCATCTCTACGCAGTAGCGTAGCGAGAAATTCTAAAAGGGGGACCATAATTTCCACATTTTTTTCAAAAGAATTGTTTTCGGCAGAACTGATTTGAAGCTGATTGAGACACTGAAAAGGCTCTAGGGGGGTCCGGGGCATGCTCCCCCGGAGAGCTTTTGAAAATTTACATGCTATAATGGTTATTTTAGTACTTTTTGAATAACTTTCACGCAAATTTTGTTTAAATTTTTTGATCCTAATTTCGAGTGCTTCGTCAAATATGATGCAGTTTGTTCGCGCATTTTCGATGTGAGTGCTAAAGGCATAAGGTTTATTGCTATGGAAGAGGTTCGAAATTATGGAAAAATTGTATACATCAAAAGCATTTTTGAAAATGGCTGGTGGGAGGATGCATGCTCCTCATCCTACTTCCCTGGCCATAAGCTACAAAAACCATCAAAAGAGTCTGGCATATTTCAGTCACTTGGCACCATTAATTTTGTTCTTTTTACTAAAAGGCAAAGTCAAAAGGGAAGGCCATAGCACAATGCCCCCCCTAAATACGCTCTTGTCTTTACGTTTAGGCCTATGAAGGTCTTAATGGGCGATTTCCAAAAAAAGGTCTTGATAAAAAAAGTCTTCGTTGTTCGTGACAAGGCCCCTTATTTTTCAGAGGCCCTAGACTTCAGCCTGCCTAGCTTATTGGTAAATCCGACCCTGGTTACACCCGCATCATTAACTAGTCAGAAAGCAGCACTATCGAGTTAACGATGCTTTCAATTAAATGTGAACTCTGGTCTCATTAACAGACTTTGAAATTATTCTTCGCAATGGCTCTTGTTGAAAAAGCACTGTCTCAAAAATTAATCGATGAAACAACACAGCGGCATAAGCTAGTGCAAAAATAGGAAAAAGTAGAAGCTGAGAAAGCATCGGGCTCTGATGGCTCTTTTATCAATCTTATTTACCACAGTATTGAAATTCCAAAAAAGATATCTGATTTATTTATAAACCAAGAGTTATTAAACGTGCGTGGTAGCAACATCAAATTGATGAACAGTTTCGGTCATTAAGTCCAAGGGCGTTGGAAGGTGGAGGCTTAGGGGGGCTGAAGCCTCCCCTACATTTTTTTCAGCCCCCCATAGAAATTTTGAGCCCTCCTTCAGCCCCCCCTTTCAAGAATTTATTATAACAGTACAGCCTAAGGCACTTCTCACTTCTTATTTGTTTCTTTTCTTCATTGATAGGCTACTATAAAAACCAACGTAACTTTTGCAACTTTGTGTCAAAGGTGAACAAAATCGCAAAAACTGTTGGATTTTTAGTAACTTCGTGTACAAGCTCTTAAAGCTTTAATATGATGTCACAAGGAGATTTTCTTCAAATTTAAAAGAAACTTTTGGGCAAATAACAGCGAAACAACAAAATATCAAATTAGAATTAGCTAACTTACCCTAGGAGCAGTGGCGTAGCGAGAAATTTTGAGAAGAGAGGGGGCATGATTTTCATATTTTTTTCAAGCGTATATTTTTTGGGGAAGAGCGAATTTGAAGCTGATTGAGAAACAGAAAAAGCTCTAGGGAGTCCGGGGGCATGCTTACCCGGAAATTTTTGAAAATTTACATGCTGTAATGGTTATTTTGGTGCTTTTTGAATAATTTTCACGCAAATTTTGTTTAAATTTTTTGATCCTAATTCTGAGTGCTTCACCTAATATGATGCATTTTGTTCGCACATTTTTGATTATGCGTGCTTAAGACGTAAGGCGTATTGCTATCAGAGAGGTTCGAAATTATGGAAAAATAGTAGGCCTATACATCAGAAATATTTTTGAAAATGGCTGGTGGGTGGATGCATACCCCTCATCCTAACTACCCGGCTCCGCTCCTGGAATTAAGCTACGAAAACTATCAAAAGAGTCTGGCATATTTGTCACCATTAATCTTGCTCTTTTTTACTAAAAGGCAGAAACAAAAGGAGAATGGCATGGCACAATGTCCCCCTAAATACGCTCCTGCCTAGGAGTTTCAGACTAGGAGCTTGTGAACGGATAATAAGTTATTTTAAAGGAGGTAAACACCTATATAAACGTCGATCTAGCTACTGTGTTTATGCTAGAGAAAAGCTTGAGTTTATCAAGCAGTCTCCAAATGACTTTTACTGAAGTAAAGTGCATGATATGTATTGTATGATGTATGTTGCGATAACAAGGAGGGGGTCTGGGTATGATATCACAAATTTCAGCCCCCCTACTTGAAAGTACTTTCAACGCCCTTGATTAAGTCAATTATTTTTGCAACTGTAAGGTGCTCTTCAACAAAAGTTTTTGATAACAGAGCTATAATAGAATGTTTAGACAAATGCCTAGCTGGTCTACAAGTAAAAAATGTTACGAAAGTTTGTTACGTGACATGTCAACCTGGCTTCGAATTTGTGTACGCATGTACACAAGGCTTAAAATTGCTCATAGTTAGAACAGGTACATCAACATCACTTCTCACAAATAATGTAGGGCTAGGCTTATGCAAAACATTGTTTAAGCCCGATTTTTCACTTGACAAAACGCAATGTATGTGCAATCGTCTTGCTACAAAAAAACAAACCAAAGTAAAACGTGAAATAAAAGATGTGCGCAGCAGTGTAAAATATAAAACAATCAGACTCCCTCGTTCTTATGTTTCTTAAGTCTTAGTAGGGTTGGTAGAGCTTGGGGGCATGGAGTAACATATATTGCTGCCGTTTCATGTAATTTTCTCTCCAAAACGGATTTATCTGAATTTTTAAGTTCCAATCCAGTCTGAAAAATTAAAAACTATTACAACATCGACTACGTGAGAATGGGGCAGTACCTGTATATTTATAGCATCGAATGTAACAACAATCTTTAGAAGATCCCAGTGGCGTAACGAGAAATTTAAAAAGGAGGACGGGTCATAAACTGCAAAATCCATTTTTATTAAAATTCAAATTCAAAAGGGGGGAGGGACACAATGCCCCCTCTAAATACGCTCCTGGTGGATCCTTGTCAAGGGAGCATGTAGCTTACATTAGCTACATTTACAATCACAGCTCAGATAGCCGAGAGGTAAGAGCGTTTGCCTCTGGAGCAGTGAACTACGGGTTGATTCCAAATCGGGTCAAACCAACGACTTTAGAATTGGTATTCATAGCTTCCCTGCATGACGTTCAGCATTAAAGGGACAGTGTGGAGAACAAGCAGGCAAGTTTACTTGTTGTGCCGTTGGAAAAGCACTTAGCGGGATTTCCCCGTCTTGGTGTGGTAGACAGATGGCCGGCAACTCCTAAGCGAGCTTGTTAAATAGCGCTTTGGTCGTTTTTTCGTGACAGGAGGATAAATACGCAACTAAAAAAACAAATACTAGTTTACTTACAAAAAAAGGAATTTCTGTCGCAACAAACCCACCTTTCATAACCATCAGGAATGTATTTCCAGTATCTATCGAATTCTTTCAATGCAATTGAGATCATTTGGTCTTCCAGCTTATCTCGGGAATATTCGTTACTAGCATACATCACACCTCGAGCTTGTATACTGTCCAAAAATCTGAAATACAGTAGCAACACTATCAAACAATATTGGACCTGATCCATCCTGTTTAGGAATTAGGTCCCTCATCAGTGACAACAATCAGGTAGGACCACATCAAAACCACACAAAAAATTTACTCAGTCGTCTGGCGTTTGAGCATTCAATACAGTGAAAAGGATAACAGTTGCAAAAGACAAAAAGTAAAGAACAGACAAAATGAAACAGTAATACTATAAATATACTTTTAATCATTTTACGGACCCTAGTCATGTCCTAAAAATAAAAATCGGATCTATGAAACTATGAAAACTTATCGAATGATTTTTTTAAGGCTCTCTTCCCACAGATCTATTTTGAGAGTAGGCCTAAAGCCCTGCAGGTTTATTAAATGTATAGTAAATGTATTATAATAATTTAAATATCAAATGGTACATTGATCATTAAATACTTCGCTAGAGCTAAATGCTAACAGAGTGACAGTCAAACAATAATTTAATCAAGTAAAGTAAGCGCAAACTCCAAGTTACTACTGGAAGACGTTTCGCTGCTATACTTGGCAGCTTCATCAGTATCTTACTCAAATCGATCAATGCTTCTCAAACCCTGAGTCGCGACCGAAAAGAGAGTCGCACTTTAATTTAGTTAAGTTGTCAAGAGCAGGCTAGCTGTTCACATTTTCATTTCGCGTAGTTCAAAGAGAAAACTAGGAACTGCCTTGAGCATGAAAATGACTTGAAATTGACCCTAGGTAAAATTGTTTTTAGATTTAATAATGTTGCGATCCTTACATTGAATCAATGCTTACATTGATTACACCGTTTGCGATAAGCTAATTAGTTTTCAGGGTTTGAAAATTAAAATGTGTGAAAACATTGGGTCGCCAACGTCTGTCAATCCTTTTACGCTCAAAATTTGGGTCGACCCTCAGAAATTGCAGCTCTGCAATAGATTAACAGTCTTTCACCTCTGAAATCCTTCTTCGCTTGCGAACGCACCTTCTCTGTATCGAGCAGCCATCGTGACAATAATGATATGGATAACAAGAGACCCAAAAGTTACTCTAGAACAAAATCTGAATTAGAATATTTTCACCCGGTCCACATGACCAATTTTAGTGGGCTTTAGGCCCACGGTTCTTGGTTCTAGTTTCTGCGTCATAATTAATTTTTCGATGCCATTGTTAAAAAATAGGAAGAGGCTATTTTTACGGGCCCGTAACATTTGTCTCTTTGGTTTATTTTATTGCTTCGTCCCGCTCTCGTAGAACCGTGAAAGCGCGAAAGGATAATAAAAGAAACTAAGCGCTTATCTGTGCGGGTCCGTACAAATAGCCACTGCCTAAAAAACAACTATGACATCAAATGAATATGACGCAAAAACTAGGACCAAGAAGTGCGTGCCTAAGCCCACTAAAGTTGGAAATGTGGACAAGGTATCACGCAAAGCGATTGAGGCAACTACGCGAAGTATGAAAAATGAAAACGACACATACAAAACTCTGATCTAGTAAACCCATGTGTTTACACCTATAAATTTTAACACGGTTTTTCAATTAATTTACGCTAGCTTGTAAAAGCTTTTAATAGCTTTTAAAAGCATTAACGATGTAAGGTTTGTTCTGGAACTTGAATCTATTTTTGAGCTGCTTAAATCACTTTTAAATGGAACAAAAGCAAACACGTAGTTTGACCACCCACTGCGACCTGTGCCAGGCAGAACAACCAACCCGTCCTTGATGAAGTAATATGATATCACCGGTAGAACAAGCATTCATATTTCACTATACATTGATAGATACACAGCGTTTCATATTTTAGGACAGCCATATTGAGTTTATGGCTGGATGAAAGTAAATAAGACAATATTTGATCGAATTGACGTATTGTTCAAGCATTTAATATTTGTCCTAACAATGCTTTCTTTTGTTCTGTCTTGAATTTTTAGATTCCAACTTTCTATGAAACGCACAGCATAACTTAAGCCTTGAATTAAAAATTAAAATGAAACGCTATTATTGTCAGGATGTTACCACATTCACAAATTCAAAAATGTACTGAGCAATTTTTTGTAGCTACTGTTATAGATCAGTGGTTTCTAATTTTTTTTTTGCAAATTTCTTACGCTTGATAACAATCATTAAAAATTTCTCCCATTTCATTTCAGCATAATAATAAAAATTAGTTTTTGCTTAAGCAAGGAATTGACCGGTGGGTAAGCCCACTTGTTAAGAACACGCTATCTGTGGTTCGATTCCCGGGCCGGTCAAAGCGGCACAGTGTCGCCAACGGCTTGCCACCGCTGCGACGTTTCTTTAGGCAACAGTATAGGCTGTTGCCCAGGCGCTAAGTACATTGAAAACTTGATTTTTTTTTGACAAGAAGGAAATAATTTCGCGTGACGTTTTCTGTGATTCAAAATTTATTCTTGTCAGAACCCCAATTTAAAAGCCCCTGTCATAGTTAGTCACCCGCTTTTTAAAATTAACAAAATAAATCCTGTTCAAGTGTAATCTGAAGGAGCTTCAAAACCGAATCTTTTATTGCTTTTTGAACTATGTAAGCAAATAGCATTTCGTTGAACTACAATACTGTATCAATATACTTATAAGCGGAAGTGAATTCGCGAAGAAAAAAACAAAAATAAAGCAAACACGAACTTATATTTGCTTCATTCGATTTTGAAATTTAAGCTGTAACGCGCTCAAATTCAAACTCACTTTGCTAAGGCCAAATTAAAATAATCTTAAGGTTTTATGGTGTATGCATAGTGGGCTGAATGGTTTTGCAGACCTACATAATAGTTTCGTTATTTTTCGCATGCCGTACTTTAAAAACTTTTCGAGATTGACGGCTACCACAAAATTTTACAAAATCAAAAAAATTGTTTGGAGTTGATGTAACATCAAACAAACTCATTACCAACATACACGAAGTGGGAGAAAAACTGCAATTAAATCAGTCTTAAAATAAACTCTATTGCATAAAATTTTTACCTGAATCAATTTATTGTCAGTATTTATACCGGGACTAGTCGAGCAACTCTTTTTTTTTCAGAATTAACTCCCGAGACTGTTTTTGCTGGAGGTGCAAATCAGTTTACGAAATATAATAACAAGCACCTTACTTAAAAACAAAAAAAAACGCTTATTAGGAGTTTTACGGCTAATAGTATAATAACAAAAATTTGATATGACTTTATGATGCAATAAAAAATTATCAAACTCAAGGTTAAACTGTGGGTATCTTCACCTGGTCTTTCAATTCCGGATGCTTTTTCACATTCATTTCTAACTTAAAACTAAACGAGCTAAAAAGTGCTCGCCTATAACTGGCAAACAGGGGTAGAGGCGCTCTCATTTGATTTTTTCTATTGGTGCAGTCGACAGTAAAACTGAAACTGGCCATGAATAGCTGAGCATTTTTTTCTGTCAAGTACCGAGGTAGAATAATTAGATCAACCATGCTGATGATGACAGCAGAACCTACGTTGTCAAAACGTCAGAAGCAATCTCAGACTTAGTGTGAAAGCGTTCTGAAGAAATTGAGCACTCTCTTCAATTTGCACGCTTCACTGATTTCGAACAAGTAGGCCTACAATAGTGCCACTACGCAGAACATGGTCGTACAAAGCATTGTCGCCGCTTCACTAATCAACTCCTACAAAATGAACCATAACCACGGCCCAAGTTGATAAATATTCCAAAAATTCAAATTATTGTCGCGATACATTATCGCAACATTATGCTTGTTATTCGGAGAAGTTTCCAGGGCTGCCGTCCTAAAAAAATAAGTGGGTAGGCTCTATTCAGCAGTACCGATAATGTCAAATAAACGTCTGGGGGGTTTCGCCCCCCAGACTCCCCTTTATATTTCAGGAATTCTTATTGCCTGCGTCAAATATAGAAGGCCTAATAGGTCTTACGTGAAGACATAGCGCGGCAAAAGGCGCAGCAGGTAGAGGCCAGGACTCTCACTTTTAAGGAAATTTCCTTAGTTTAAGGAAATTTCCTTAGTTTAAGAAAATTTGAAGGTGTTTAAGGAAATGCCTTTGATTTAAGGACGTGTAAGAAAATTTTTGCTGCCAGATTTTTAATCTTACTTTTGTGGTTGCAGAGTACCGTACCTGAAACATAAAAGTGCTTAGCCTAAACACAAGTAAACAGTCATTGTTAAACATACTTAAGCGACAATGAAAGTGAGTCTAGCTATGATTCTTCACAGGAAGTTTCAAAAAAAAGAATTTGTCACCAGAAAAAAAACTCGTTATTGACAATCCTTCAGATATGCTTGGTTACAAAACGAGACATTTAAATCGTGGTTAAAACCTCCAACTGCACAATGCATAAAGCTGAAAACCTCGATGTCAAGACAAGAGGATGGTCTGTTACACAAGCCAACTCATGGAAAGACTGGCATGTTGTTTTGAGCTATCACCTCACTGCCATGGATTTTTCAGCTTTCTTTTATGTAATTAGAATAAGAGGTACTGGTAACATCATGTTAGATATGACTTGCATTGCATGTATATGTAGCATTAAAACGTATTAAGGGGGGGCATTGGGTCATGCCTCCCCCCTTTTGACTCGATCTGCCTTTTAGTAAAAAACAACTAAATTAATGGTACCAAGTGACTGAGATATGCCAGACTATTTTGATGGTTTTTGTAGCTTATGGCCAGGGGCGGATCCAGGGTGGTAGGTTGAGGAACTTGAGAACTATGTATCCTCCCACCAGCCATTTTTGAAACTGTTTTTGATGTAGCCTGTGCAATTTTTCCATAATTTCGAACCTCTTTCATTTCAATAAGTCTTACGCCTAGCACGCATAATCGAAAAAGTGCGAACAAATTGTATCATAATTGGCGAAGCACTCAGAAATAGAGTCAAAAAATTTAAACAAAATTTTCGTGAAAATTATTCAAAAAGCACTAAAATAGCTGTTACAGCACGTAAATTTTCAAAAAATTTCCGGGGTAGCATCCCCGGACCCTTTCTTGTTTTTCAATCACCTTTAAATTTGTTCTGCCGAAAAAATACGCCTAAAAAAATGTGGAAATTATGACCCTCTCTTTTTGAAATTTCTCGCTACGCCTCTGAGCATTAGTTCAGATAATTGCCTACGTGAAAACTCAGAAAAAACAATAATATGCCTAAAAAAACGGTCAATAGCATGTAAATGCAATTCAGGCTGGTTTTCAGGAAATTTAAGAAAATCTGAGGAAACTTTTTCTTCAATCTAAGGAAATTGAAAAAATAAAAGTGAGAGCCCTGGTAAAGACTGCTATTTAAGCTTATGCTGTACCAACATAGCAAGAGTTTTGGCTCAACTCCCTCCAGTATTTTTGTTGCCTCCTTGGATTGGCAAATGCTCAGCTTTATTACGTTTGTCTCTTTTGCACTTAACGTAGGCTGGCCATTTCTCCGAAATGTAAAAGCGGAACGCCGCCCAAAATCAAGTGAAAAGCAAAAAAAGGATCATCACATCCGCAGGTGTTCCCAAAATCAAGTGAAGAGCAGAAAAAAAATGGTCCTCACCTCCGTAGGCCGTAGTTTGAACTGAAATTAGTGTCGTCGTTTGTGCAGGTGACATACTGTATTAACAAAAACAAATTTTGAATCAAAAATCCTGGACAAAAACTGGGCGGAACACCGGGACCAAGGCCTGAAAACGGGACTGTCCCGGCAAAAAGGGGGCGTATGGCCACCCTACATCTACACCTACCATCCACTGTAGTGATTTTGACAAAACAGGCGCACAGTCTTTCAAGATTTTGGACGTAGGACAGCACCCACCTCTGTTCGGGTTATAGGCCTTTGTTTTTATGTTATAGCAAGGCCAAAATAGATGGAGCCTACCTAAGCCCACTCTAGCAAAAAAAGTAGGTAGGCTGAGCCTACCCTCTACGACAGTAATGGAAGTTTCTTTCAAATCGCTATAGGGAATTGATTTTGCAGTGCCCAGTCCATCTCCGCGACTCGGCCTCCAGACAGCTCACCTACGAACCAAGAGAAGTGCTATACTTGTGATAGCGAGCTGCTGGCAGATTTTGCAAACTAAAACTCGGAAAAAAACACCAAAAAATCAAAAGTTGCCGACAAAATTATATTTGTATCCTTACTTTAACCGCCGATTTTACGCGAAACTAAGACACAAGGTTGCGCACATCGTCAGCCATTACAAGCAAAATACTTTGTAAAATTGAGGCGAAAACTGAGACTGTGGCAATTAAACGCAGATGGTACAGAGCAAGTGGGAAAGATCATGATCAAAGGATATCAGTTCTCTTATTTAGCGTCATCCGTTTGTTAGTGAGGTTCAACCGGAACGGCGAAGTCAATCTTCTCATTGACAATTGGTTTGATTAATTTTCTGGGGGCAACATAATGCCACTGGAAGTGTTTCTTAGATGTAGTTTCATCCTAGACAAAAACAAAAAGATATGTGAATTTTAAACTTTGTTGCTGACGAATATACGATACTGTATCCCACTAGGCAGTGGAGCAGCAAGAAATTTTAAAAGGGGGCCAATGAGTGCATAACAAACATTAAGCAAATGCAAAAGCCACCAAAGGAGTCTGGCATATATCAGTCACTTAGGCATTAGCTCTTTTTCACAGAAAGGCAAAGTCAAAGGGGAGCACAATGCCCCTAAATACGACCCTGCCCATAGACCTCATTTGTTTCGTTTTTGACGACGATAGAGAGTTTTACGGGTATATGTTATTACTTGTAGATGGAATTTTCTGCCAGCATGCTTACCACAAATTTATCTTTGGATCCTTGATATTCAGCTTTTCGAAGAATTGTTCTAACTTTGCTCACTTCTTCTGGTGTAAACTTTTTGTAAGTAACTCCATAAGAAGTGTCAGTTGAAAACCTTTCGCTTGCAACTGGAAACTAAAAATACATACAGGCTACAGCGCAGATTCATAGATTTTGTTTCAAGAATTCAAGGGGTAAATACATCTTGGAAAAGCAGATATAAGCAGATTAAATCAACAAGTTTTTCGGTCTGATATGGCACTTTAGAAAGTGCATGACATTTTACTCTTCATATCTAAACGTCCACCTGACCAATCTGCATGGTGAGCCAATATCAACTGCAGATCTTGATAAAAACAAAGCTTATCGCTTTAAAAAAGTTTTTAGAGAAAAGTATGTCTAATACTGACACAAACCGCCACTGCTTTGAAATGTTGGGGGCCATATGCTGCAACTAAATTGCGTAAGAGTAGCGCAAGAAGAAGAAAAATTAAAATTTGTTAGTCTTCAGTAAAACCAATTTTACTCAAAATGAATGCTCGCGAAAGCAATCAGTGCTGCTGTGTATTCGAATCGAACCATAAACCTACCAATCCTAACCAAATTTTGATTACAGCAAAGACTTGATTCTTACCACATGAGCTAATCTTGGCATAATCACTGAAGCCTTTTCGCCACCGTCAACCGATGTAGTGTGGAAAATTTCTTTGTAATGTGAGTTCTTTTTCGGGCTCTCAGAATCGTCTTGAAAATTTAAGGTATCCTTCTTTCTTTCAACAATCAAAGGCAAGCTATTCTGCAAAGAAAATTCAGCATGTGAAAAATATCATTACAGGTTTTCCTACATTATTTTTGTTTAAAATATTCAAACTCGACCTTTTACTCCAACCAACACGTTCCGTCACGAAATTATAATCACCTTCATAGAAATCATAAAATACTCGATAGCAAAATCAAAAAAGTATTGAAGTATACCAGCACTAAATGTTTATGATTTCAACTCAACAGTACAGTACAAAATGAACATTTGTAAACTACGGCGAATCAGTGAACTGAGAGAGATTTGTAGCCAGGGAGCCTGCGCTGAGCCAATGTCTGTCTACGATTGAACATAGGCCTGTGACCGCATCGCGCTCATCAGCGAGCAGATAAATGGCGCTTTTACCGAGAGGCGACACCGTTACATGCAAGTACCGCAACTGCATAGCAGAAGCTTGCCAGGTCGAAAATAAAACGAAAGAGCATTAAAAATGGCGCCGTGCGACACCTTGTCTCTTGTCACGCGCTGGTTCTCTGAGACTCTTCGGGATATTTTCCCAGATTATTTTAACTCAACGTTGGCTATGGAGTATAGGTTATGAAATAAAGCATTTTTTACCAAGACAACTCTTCAAACTTTTACTTACGTCGTTTAAGCTTGTTGGCAATTTCATATAATCTTCTTTGTAAACAGTTAACTTTGGAAAAGAGTCTGATGGGAAGGCAAAGTGCCAAGATGGTTTAAAAGATTTGGGGCGATGCAATTTTGATGCATAAGCTTGAAAATGATCCTAAATCAAAAAGAAACAAAATAAGTAATTTTATTCGAGGTTAGCATTTGACAGAAGCGTTTTGTAATTCTCTTTTACTACCCAACAGCGCGTCTACAATCAATTTTCGCAGAGGTTTTAGGGTCCCTGAAATTAGGAAAAATTATGGGAAATAGGCTATCGTTTTGTTTTACTTCAGGTCCGTACCTTTGGGCTCCTAACATTTTCTCTGCCGCAACAGCTTTGCAGCTCTACGACTGAATTGTATTTTAAGTTGGTTAAAATTTAGATTAATTTTGTGCATAGTTTTATTATACATTACTGATATCAACCGCAGTAAGTTGAATTTCGCAATTTCAAAAATACTGGTATGATACGTTTCTCGCGGAAGCTTATCACAGACTTAGGCAATAAGCATAAATTACTGCAATCTGAATGCTATTTTCAGTATTGATGCATAGGCCTATTGCTTTTGACAAGTAAAAAGCATACGTTTATCCTAAAAAAATTGAAATTTTTATATCACACCAATTGAAGTATAGGGTGAATGGAGGCATTATTTTTGAACACTAATCTAACTGATATAAAAACCAAAATTTGAATTAGGCCTGAACCACCTCGCTTGTTGTTTTTGGATTGTACGGATGATCATGTTCGAAATTCAGCCAATTTGGCTTGTTACTGCCGCTTAGCGGAAGTGTATCTCTGCAGTTATCAAGGTTTTTTACAACATAATCAGCTCTTTGGGTAGTCTCCAGTTGCATGTCTGACTCGGATGCTTCAATCTCCTGTTTAGGCACAATCGGAACCAGTTTCACCAATGATCGAGGATTTCTGTGAAAAAATTATCATTTGTGAATCTGGCATTTATGCAGACGAAAACTCAGGAGCAAATTTTGCGTAAATCGCTCACGAAGAGTAAGGTGTGGTTATTCATATTTTGCCTTGCTTACTTGTAAGCAGACGCTGTAGTCGTGCTATAGCAAGGTCGAATTTCATGCGCAGAAAATATCTTTCCTCCTCCATCGTAAAGCATTTTCCTCTTTGCCTCTAGACATTCTGGTAATGTGTATCTTCGAAATTCTGTATTGTGATGAGTGGATTTTGCAGTGAAATCACTGCCTTGCTAAATTTAAACCACATTTGATTGATTAATATTACTGTAATGTTTAATTACTTCGTATCCAAGATATTTAGAAGTTTTCTGATGTATTGCCTAATTTTTTTATAACAATGAGAGAAAACAACTGAAAATGATCTTGGGAGGATAAGCTATGCAACTGCAAATAAGTGAAGTGCAAATCGACATTCATCGCTAAGAAAGATTTTTGGTGGGTTTGCGGAAAGAGTTAAACAAGAAGACCGTTTTTTTGCGGTCGGCCCCATAGTTTATGACGATGACATTTGAACGACAAAAATAAAGTTTGCAGACATCATCTTGTTTTTGGGTATCCTGTAGTGACAGCAAGAGCAAGACACGTCATCGATATCGGTGCTGCAGGTCTGGGGTTCGATTTTCGAGCCGGTCAATTCGAACAGCGTGTCGGCAACTATGCGAAGTTTCAATTGTGTTGGCCTGGCGCTCAGCCGCAGAAATGGGCTCCACCACTCATTACCCGCTTCTGCGTAATACCGCCTGATTAATGGAGATGTGTTTTTTTAATTTGATAATTCTTAAGCTATGTTTTAAGCCTACCTCTAAAACCTTATTTTCTGTTGGATTAGGCGGACACAGCTTTGGTATCAACGTTGATTTTGGAACAAATGCGTCGCAGTAGGTGGATTTCGTTGGTTTTCCAAACAACTCCTTTGATCCCAGAGTTTCCAAGTCAGGAATTCTAAAATATAATTTCATTGTCGAGTAGGCCTACTATAATTGCTCTAAACATGAAAATCAGAAAGTTACCAACTTACCCACACGGATAGAATAATTCACCTTTCGTAACCGCCTAACTGGGAATTTTAACGTTGTTTTTTTCATCATGAATTAAGTGCAAAAAAGGCTTGAGAGCAGTAACTATAACCCAACTCTTTTAATCAGAGCCGGCGCCAGAGCAGTCGACTTAGGAAGACCAAGCGTTTATCAGAGAGGGCCAAACTTTGAAATTAAGTGCAAAATTAACTGTTTTCACAAGAATTAGCTTGTTGATTGGGGGGGGGGGGAGCAAAGCATGTCGAACGGGGGGGCCAGGCTCCTTGGCTCCGGCCCTGCTTTTAATGGATTGTGGAAAATGATGGTGAGCGTATATGATGGTTTATTAAGACATCTTTATCAGTGCGATAGATTTGGGGTTCGCTTCCCGGACCAGTCAAATCGGACACTGTTGGAAACGGCTCGTCACTGCCGCGACGTTTCTTTGCTGCCTAGGCGCTGAATCGCGGAGATAAGCCTTGCTACTCGTTACACGCTTTGGCGTAAAACCGCGAATACAGCCTAATGAAGATTTGATTATTTGATAAACAAACGCTAGTTTTCACATCTGGATTTGTTTTGAATTTTTTATTTTTGCAAACTGCGAAGCCAGCTACGGATCCCAATATGCTAATCACTCGGCCAACACCAAGTGCTAGTCTGGAAAAATGCAGCTTAGATTTTAATTAATGAAGTACATGCATCATAAAGGATTGATGACCTAGATGAGCATCGAACCCTCGAAGGCAGAATTTTTGCTTTTTAGTTGATCGCTGACGAAAAAGTATTCGATGCTTTTTCAGTCACGTGATCGTGAAGAATGGTGACGTCACAATATTAATGTACTGCTACATGACTCACAATGCGTGAAATTCTTACCTGACGTTGTGGCGAGTTGCCAACGGATGTCGCACAAAACTTTGTTCGTAGTTTGTTTTAAAATCATGAGGAGATTTCAAATTGTAAATAAATTCTTCATTTTTGGGAGGAGTCACAGCTGCTGTGGTTGATCGAGGAAGTTCTCTGTAAACCTAAAATATCACAAAAACGAAAATATCAGAAAAGATACCGGTACTACTGTACCTTTAGGCTGCTGTTTATTTTTTTGTGGGTAAGGGCGTACGGCACCGTCAACCAATTGCTGCTGTCAGCCCTGAGCTTTGATGCGAATGTTATTGTATTACCAAATTGTACCTGTGACCACAGGCGCGGGAAGTAGGATGCCAGGGGGGGCTCAAGCCCCCCCTGAACTTTTTTTAGCCCCCCCTGAACCATTTGAGCCTCCCCTGACAATTGAAAAAATTATGCACTGAGTGCGACGAGATTAATGCTCGCAACGTACATACGTAATGAAGCAAATATTTTTATAGTGCTTTTAACCAACGAAGAATCACTATTTTTTTAAAAATCACTCAGTAATTATTCACTAGGTCAACGTAAAATTTGGTAAAATTTTCAATGTTTGAAGTTCATTTTTAACAGTGTTTTATATCAGCGTTTGCAAACCTTTACAGCAGTCATGCATGGACGATGGACCAGTAAAAGTATAATGGCTGCCAATTCTTGTAGCTGCCAAGCACTTTAGGCCAAACTACTCTGACTGCTCATGAAAGTCGCTACTGATCATGAGAATTACGCAAATCGTAAACGAAAATGCGGTAAGTGCAAAAAAACGGTCCTCAATCCTTCAGATGTTCTGAATTCCACTAAAATTTTTGTGAAGAGCTAAAAAAAGGTCTTCACGGCCCGGAAGCGTTACATGAACTGGAAATGTTGGTGGCCAACCTGATTTGTGTACATGCCAAATTGACCCGGGATCGACAGCCAAGCATCCAAAGATCGACCGGTTCATCGCGATCGACTGGTTGGGCACCCCTAATCAAGCTTATATGAGCTGGTGCAAGTTCTCATCTGATTGAGTTTTTTAATGGTTTTGAATTTTTTCTACCAACCCAATGAAGCGGCTAAATCACTATTAAACTGGCACCGATGATCAGTAGGCTACTCGCTTTGAGGAGGATGCCATCCCCCCTGAAAACAACACCATTCCCCCATAAAACATTTTAGCGTAAACCATTCCCTTACAACTATAATGACCATCTCTTTTTACGTCTACGTGAAAACTTGTAGCCTACCATCCCCCCATAAGTGTTTTCACAACTCGAGCACTGCCGATGATTATCATTAAAATTGAGCTAGTACGCCTACCTAAATACCAAAATCTACACATTTCATTATGTTAAAAAATGGTTCAGTGCTTTATTTTGATCATGGTTTTTTGTTATTTTTAAACCTTCGTGGGGCATTGTTTGTTGCATGTAACTTTGATCGGCAAAGCAAAAGTTAGATCGGACAAATTTTGTTTGCCTGCTTTTCGGTTTTGTCATTGAGGTATGTGCATTTTACAAATACATGAGTAATAATTCGTGCATAGTTAGAAAAGCCTAATGGTAGTAAGCAATCTTGTTTTCCATGATAATAAATTATCCTGAAAAAATTCCGGTCACTTGAGCGGGCATGCAATTGATGTCTATCAAAGTAGGTCTGCTGAGCGTCCCGCTCTTAAAAACGAGCGTTCGAGAAAAGGGGGTCCTGGGGGGCTTCGCCCCCCAGACGTTGACACGATCTTACTATTTTGAGCCCCCCCTGTCCAAAAAACGTTCCCGCGCCACTGCCTGTGACTCGTCTGACCAATTCATCTCGCTGGGAAGTCAGCTTAAATACAGATAGTAAATGCGTACACCTCGAATATAGTTTCTCACACACTGCTACTTCGGTGAAAAAAGGGTAAATTCACGGTGTGGTAGTGAGAATCTTAAAAATAATGCAGCCTAGTTTTCTGGCAAAGTACAGATGGCAAGACTATCCAGCCTTTGTAAATCTGAGCGTGTTTGTTCACAGCAGTAGGCCTACTAAGCTAAGACGGAAACATTAAATTTACTATAGAAGAGACATGTCGAAATGTATAATATAGCCAACATCGCTCGCAATACTAATGCATTCAATTCACGGCCTAAATTTCTGTAGGCCTATAGTTATTGTTTTGCAATTTAGGTTTGAGGCTGATTAACTTAATTACGTACTGAAGAATATTCCGAGGTTATATTTTTCCAAGCAGCTACTGACTCGCCATCTCCCAATTCCAATCTTCGTTTGTGGGCTCCTGGTTTTTGATAAACCAAAGAAGACATTTTTTTATTCTAAATTTAAAATCATAGAAAGACAACTACCGACTGATGTAATTTAGTGGATATTTTAGAAGAATTCATGCAATAGCTTGTAACGTCATAATTCGTATTTGATGGGCCTACAACTATTATAAAAAAGGGAATTTCTGTGTTAGGCCTATTATATTCACAAGGTCGAAAACTTTTTTACGAGTACAAGTATGAGTCCTTGACAACTACAAGTTCAGAGTCCAACTCAGAGTTCTTAAAATTCATATTCGATTCTTCTCGACTTTAGTTATTCTTCTCTTGAAGAATTTGAGAAAGTTGCAGGAAAATTAGTTTGTGGGTTGTTAATCCTTATTCACTGGAAACAGTAGCTGTGAGGCGCCGTTTGGAGAATAAAATATTTTTGTTTTGCCACATGTTTTTTCGGCCAATCTAAAGTTACATTTTGTCCTATATATTGCATTGGATATTTCTTATATCCATCGCATAAATTAACCAAAATAACCAGCGCAAAATATACAGGATATTTCTTTGATAATAGGGGCAGGTGGGATTGTTTCGGACATAGGGCTAGTTCGGACCAACCATTTCCGGTTTTATTTTTGCAGCATCATGTGATCTGTAGCAGTCACCGCACTTCCTGATGGTCAAGACCGAGACTTAAAAAATTCGAGACCAAGATCCGAGACTGAGACTTGAAAAACTTGTTGAGATCGAGACTCAGTGAATTTGATCGAGACCAAGACTTCGAGACCAAAGGTTTAGAAAGAAAACTTTTTCGTATACACCTAACACTTTTCATGACTTTTTTCACCAAAAAAACGAGTTTTGTTCGGAGAGGTGTTGCCCACTATACCATAAAAGTGTTTAGTGAGTAAAGGTACGAATTCATTCAACGAGTGTTAGATGTTCTTAACGATACAAGAAAAATAGGTGCGTAAACGTGCAGTGTAAACTGTAGTACGTCTATGCTTACAAACGATAACAAACCTAATTGAGCAATAAACAGTGGCATAGTAACCTCGGCTAAAACTTTGATGATTAGAGAGCCAGCGTTACAACCATTAATATCAAATAAAAGTCAATAACGAATACATAACATTAATCAACATACCTTGGAAACTGTATATATACGTGAATTTAAATGAAACAAGTTGTTTTTTCTATCAGCGAAAATTAATACAGAATGCTTTTTCATCGCAATAATTTCGCCTTCTTTTTAATGCCCGAGACCACCCCACTGCTTGTTCGGACCTACCCCACTATTGGGGCAAGTTCGGACGTACTAGACCACCTCGCATTCTTGTAAGTAATGAACTAATGCATGGAGTTATTGCAATCACGAACAATTTCATGTTTAAGTCAAAAAGCTATCTACAGTTTTGTACAAAAAGTCGGTAATTTCACATTCAAATCTTGCTCTAAAGTGACAAAAGTAAATTTTGTCCAAAATAACTCACCCTTCCCCTAAAGGATGAATAATCGCTTAAATCTATCATCGACTCATGGACCGATTCAGTGAAGCCTGCAAAGATTTTGGCCCCACCATCAGCTCAAAAAAGACACAAATTATGGCACAAGGAATAAACTTACAACTTCATGTTACAGTAAAATTCTTATCACGAGCTGGATGTCGTGGATGACTTTGTATACTTGGGTTCCACCATATCTGAGTCTGACTCTCTTTCTTTAAACACCGAGCTCCAGAAGAGGATAGGTAAAGCCTCTACAACCATGGCCAGCAGAACCGTAGCAGCCGCCCCCCAAACTCCCCAATTTTTTTAAGTGGCCCCACACTGTCCAAAAAGGCCCCACATTGCCTTAAAGGACCTAAAGTTGCATCAATTTAAGAACGAAAGTTTGCTGCGCGAATCTCGTTGAATGGGATTTTTTGCGCTCAGATTCTATATTTCAGTTTTGAAATTCTTCGCTGTCGTTTCCTTTTAAATAGCGTCATTGTCTGCGTAATGATGTCATCAAGAATATACTGTGTGTAAGAGTGCGCATGGGACTTGAAAAATGAGACTGGTGCACAGTTGGGCCCAATCCTTTTTTAAATTTTAGATTAAAATTCATTAATTTTGAAAAAATTAAATTCAAAATCATTAACACCTTATGAGGGGGTTTAAAATTTTATTTATGTTATTTATTCGCCATTTCTATCCTCACATCACGACAAAGCGACGGTGCGCTACAAGAGCTCACTTAGAAGTTGCCGGCCATTCTATCTATCACGCTTAGATGGGGGAATCCCATTAAATGCCTTTCCCAAAGGCACAGCAAGCGAACTTGCCGGCTTGTTTCACACTGTCCTTTTAATGCTGAACGTCAAGCAAGAAAGCTGTGAATAACTTACCAATTTTTAAGTCATTGGTTTGACCGGACTTGAAATTGAACCCCGGAGTCTACCAATCCAGAAGCAGACGCTCTATCCACTAGGCCATCCGATCGGTAAATTAAATTTAATCCTACCCTAGTTCTGTGTCAGCAACCATAATCTGACAGTGAATACAAAAGTCCATCAAAAAAGGTTTTGTTAGTTCGACAACGCCTGCTTTTGAAACAGCGCAGGAATTGGATATTGATCCTGTTTTCCTCAATCAAGAAGTAAAAAGAAAAAGGGAATGATTAATTATGATGCAAATGTTAAACATGTTGCTTCTGAGGAAAAGATTCATATCAAGCTTTTCTAAACAACTGGTGGACAGGCTATTACGTCGGCCCTAGAAAGTTTTAAGCTGACATGTGATGTCGCTTCTGTCTTTTCATTGCTGTTCACACCCAGCAGCTTCGCGCATGAACAGCCATTGCTAGCGACATGGTCTGGCATTACCGCACCCTGGTTCAAATCTTTTGCGACGGGTTCGATTCACGGCTGGAGCCTATAATGCATTTGAAATGCATACCGGGTGCCTGCTGATTAGAACGGCACAAGCTCATTTGGCAGTCTCCCCTCAATACCGTTGAACTTTTAATTCAGTAGTAATAAGTGCTCGCTTACTTTGCTCCTCAAATTTAGAAAATGCGTTGTTACTGTTACCAGTACAGAACAAAGCTTCAGAAAACTGAAACGTACAGTATTACAACGTTTAATAGATCTAATATGGCAGACAACAGACTGTCTTTCTATTTTTTATTTATTGGCATTTTTATACACCTGTCTCAGAAAGCGACGGGGCGCTACACGAGCTCGCTTAGAAGTTGCCGGTCATCCGTCTACCACACTGTCTACAATGGGGGAATCCCACCCCTTTAAATGCCTTTCCGAACGGCACATAAAGCGAACTTGACGGCTTGCTTATGACTATCCCTTTAATGCTGAACGTGTAGTAGGAAAGCAGTAAATACCAGTCATTAGTTTGACTGGACTGGGAATCAAACCCTGAGTCTACCGAACGGATCCAGAAGCAGACGCTGTGTCCACTCGGCCATCCGACTGGTTCTTCACCGGCCGTGTTGTCATTTGAAAGTAAAAACTCTCATAAAAGCATCTGCGAATGAAAAAGTGCGCTCTAGACAATTTTGATGGATAAATAGGTGTAGGCCTATAACAAACTTGTCTTAAAATTACACCTTTTATTTTTTCACAGTGACAACGGGTATGTTTTACTACAGTATTCGCATTGTGGCGAGACACTGAACTGTTACCCCTGGAAAAACCTAAAACAATTTATATCGAAAGCTTAGTATAGGAGCCCTTGAAAGGATTTGGGGGGGTAGCCAAACTTGAGCAGCTACGGCACTGATGGCCAGACTCGTAAAACGAGTATGGACCAACAACAAACTGTCAGAACACACAAAGATCCAAGTGCACAGCGCCTGCATTCTGAGCACCCTTTTGTGTGACAGCGAATCTTGGACCATACACGCTCCACAAGAACACAAGCTCAATGCATTTCACATGATATGCCTACGGCGGATTCTCAACATCAAATGGCAAGACAGAACCCCCAACTCAACAGTTCTGCGGAGGGCTGCAATCTCCAGCATGCACAGCTTGTTAAATCAACGCCGCTTAAGCTGGCTCGGTCACACCGCTATTTTATGCAATGCTTTGGTCTCGTATAGGCTATTATATAGGAAATAACTTCTTTTTCGTCAATTTTTTCCACTACTCTGCAGAACATATTTTGTCCTATGCATGCGAGGTATCTTATGTAATGCATTGAACAAAATATAACTTAAATTGGATGAAAAAACGTGGAAAAACCTGAATAAACTTTTTCCAAATGGCGCCTCATACCTTTCGCGAATAGACGAGTTGTGAGACACAGAAATTGCTCGGCCAAGGAAACTATCAACGCGGGATTCATGACATCAATGCAGCAAAAGTAGGCTTGCTTCTTTGGATAATAACGTTAAAGAATTGCATCAGAGTATCTCACTCCCAACGCTGCAATGACGAGGCTATCAAGGCGCTCTTTCGTTCATTTACGCTGCAAATAGTCAGAAAGCCTATACATTATATAATCATTTGTTTTTAAAAAAATGTACACTTTTTATAGCTTTGAAAACTTCTCAACGAATACCCTAAAAGAGTCTGTCCGGTGACATAGGTTCGCAAAGCTCCACGTCGAAAGCCGGAAACGTCCAATCAACGCAGCTGGTCAGCCCAGTCCGGCAGCCCCACACTGCAGCAGGGACAGAAAACAACGGAAAAGCACTACGATGTGGAGACCTTTCATCAATTTTCAAGATCTCGTTTCAGAAATACAAATAAGCTTAGATCATAGTCAGAACTCAATACTAAGCTGAACCTGTTACACAGCTAGTAAGGCTTTGTCAAGCTACTCATTACATCAATCGGGTTGAAACTTTGTGCTGGACAACTAGTCGTTAACACCAAACAACAAAAATGTAAAAATCACTACAGTTTATTTACGGACAAAAAAAAAACGCTAAAAAAACAATTCAACATAATCCTCACTTAAATACTGACCACAGTGTAGTGTAGATGGCCAGATACTGATACTACAGATGGGCTGTAGTCGAAAAAAAGATGGTATTCAAATAAAATCTAGCTTAATAAACCAGAAGTTGCCATCTTGGCATGATTTGCATTGGAAATGGCAAATATTCAATTCACTTTAAATTCAGTTTCACTAAATAAGTTGTAAAATGCCCTCATAATAAACTTGACACTACGCAGTTTAGCGGATTAGAAAAACTTTTAAAGATATTGTTAAACGCTAATTCTAGTTTCACAACAAGGAGGAGCAGGAGCAGTTTACCACGTCAAAATAAAACACGTAGAAGAGTGCACAAGTTAGTTTACAAACAAAATTCTACCATTACGCGTATTTTTATACAATAAACATTTTCCAATAAACTCATTTGCGTACAAACTTGTTTAAAATTCAAGTCCAACAAATGATTTTTGACAAACTTCTCCAACATAGCGATCAAGATTCGTAAGATTCGAATAAAGCTAGCTCACATTAAGTTGCAAAAATAGTGCATCTAACTGAACTTAAATGCTTTAAAATATCACTCCAACTGATGCACAGTCAATTATTACAAATTTATATTTACCGAATTTTCATTTGAAAAAATGCAAATTTGTACACCAAGAAGCGTAATGGCGGTGATGCATCACTTGATTGGATTTCTCGATTCGGATCAAGTACCCCCCCACCGGGTCCTCGCCCAAAGCATCACGAGGCTTTTATCAAGGGTAGGAGGTCTAAGACTATTGTAACATCAAGTATGACATCATCAGGTAAAAACGTCGTAGAGCGGTGACGAAGTAAAATAAAACTCTTAAACCGTAATAAAGCAGATAAATTTCCTAATCCAGTCTTCGCCAGTTCACGCATTCGGTCTTGGAATGTGACACCGAAACTAGAATCAGACCATTTTAAACGTAATCAAATACAAATCTATACAAAGTGAACTGCTAATTGGTCGGGAGCCGCATGACGAAGTGCTGATAATTCTTCAGACGAAACACTTCGCTATTTCTTTCCTGATCTCATCATACCTCCTCTCGTCACGTCATCTTGGATGCCAGAAGCCTGGTTGTATGATCCTCCCTAGAAAAAATATGCTGATAAATTAAAATGTGTAACGCAGAGAAAGTGTAAGCAGCCAATATTTCTTAAGTTTCGAAATGAACAAAACAGCTATCCGCAATGTGTGTCTATTAATTAGAAAATCACAGTCAAGATTTTCTTTACCATAAAGGAGCTAAGCCAACGCAAAAGCGTTTAATACTATGATAATTTGAATTTCTTTTTTTAACGAAGGGCAAGGTTAACTAATTAGAGCTAACGCTACCGTCACATTTCCAACGATACATCGCCTGCTTTACGGCAATTTCAAAAACAGCACAATCGTCAATCATCCACTTAATATGCAAGTATGCTAACATTCTAATTGTAACGATAGAAACAAAGCACCCACCTGAGCTCCGGATCTCGAGGCAAGTAGCTCAGCAGAGGCGGCATTTGCGGCTGAACCTCGGTGAAGACGGGCACTGACTCGTCGTTCACGCTCCGACCGTGATAAAGGCCGGGCAGCATCTGAAACGAGTAGCAACATCTTCAATCGCAACCAAAATTACCTTAAAATCTTACGAAACTTGTGGATCAGATCATAACATCTCTAAACACTAAACCAGTAACAGGTCCAATGCAGCTAAACGTTTTACCCCAGTACCGGCATAAATCTTATTAATGATGACAATATGTTTTGGAAAAGCTCCGACGTTAATGAAAATAGGACTTGTCAGGCTATTATGTTAAACGCTTTCTAATCGATTGTTTTGATCAAATAAACCATTAAAACTGCACTTTGCAAGATAAATGATTTTCAAGGCGATAGCTCGTTTGAATACGCTCCAGTCTCATCGCTAGCCCTTGCATTGCTGAATTGATATTTGTTTATTTTCATGATATTGCGATTAAAGAAGAGCAACAGATCAAACGCTGAATCAACTTGGCCGGCCGACATCTATATACTGTACGTAATTTCAAGCTATAGCAGATGCAATTGCATGCAATAATGATTTTCTCCTCCAAATCAAATGAGTTTATCTTGAACCACGCAAAATGCAGCTTCATGTTATGTCAAAATACTGCCAATAGCGCCGACAATGTTGCCTTGTAAGTCTGCCTAGCCGATACCGCATTGAATTGAGACCATAAAAGTTTGTGATTCTATGTTTTTGCCGGTTTGAAGCTGGCCGAAGACAACAGCTGTGCTAGCTACAAAGCAACAAACTGTACAGCGGAAACAAGCGGGTTTCATTATTTCGCAATTAAACAGAAAAACAAAACTTACTTGTACACACAGGCTATTGATTTATTTCTATTTTACAAGTCAAAGTAAGGTTTCAATCTCCTCGAACAAACTGCTCATTGCTATAGCTAAAGCTTATACGTCGTAGTTGCTATTAAGTATTTGCAGTTTAAATATTAACACCGTTTGTCATGTTCAAGTTTACAACTGATCAAAAATTTTGATTGCCTCAAAGCTGAACTTTATTGAATGAAGTGTACCAACCTAACTGGAAAGTGATCTCGTCTTTACCACGAAAAAAGAACTTTTTGTCATGGTTGATCAATGAACCATTGAAAGGCACATTACGTAATAAAATCTACTAAATGACGTGACAGCTTACTGATGGCACAGTGCCATAAAGATTAAGTCAAATCATGAATTAAAAGCAGAGGCTGCGTACTCACTTTGGATGTTTTGTGAAGTGGATTGTCTTGCTGTGCCTGCTGTTGCCATCGCAGATGATCTCCGATCTTCAGGATCTGTTCCTCCGCTCCGATTACCCTGCAAAATTGAGCAGATTGAGTATAAAAGAGAGTTCTGTGGTGGGTCAAAGATCTGGTGTTTTTCATCGTGGTTTGACCGTTACGCCAAATAAAGAGCTCAATTGTACACGCCAGAGCATAAACACAAAAAATCAATCACCAATTCAAATAAAAAATTAAATACCCCCAGCACGCTGTTTCGTCGTGAGACTCTTCCGGGAAGACGTTAAAAACCTTTTTGAATAAGATTTTATTTTATAGTTTCCAATAGGCCAGGAAGGACATAGCTTTTTAGTTATTGATCTTCACCCTGGCCACGTACAGGATTTAACTACAGTGGTGACATAGCACACGAGTAGTTAAGTACCACAAAAGTTAAATTCTTTTACATGTATTCATCCGAAGGGATGAGTAATCCTGGCAAGATCACTCGTTCTGGAATATGTATACTACCCGCGGCTGATGAAGGCTGATAGCCCAAAACAGCGCTGTCCCGCTCTACGGTACTAAAAAGCAATCCGAAATTAAAGTGGCATCGACATATTTTGACTTTTTAATTTCGACTAAGACGGGTTGTCCCCTAAGCTGTCAAACAAAAAAAGCGAAAGCGTTTCAAGGCAACAAGTCATTGTAGCTACTGGTATATTACGCATAATCAGAAGCGTATTTTATGTTAAGATGTTACACCCACTTCAAGTTAAAGCGTTCTTACTGCAGTCCAGTTTTTCCAAGGCAGGTCTCGAACGTAAATTTCACAATTGAGAACCAAAGCACAGTAATAATTGCTTAACAACGCAATAAACTTCAACTACGTCACATAAGAAGTTACTGGTTCTCACACAGATGGCAAACCCCTGCGGGCATCAACAATAAAAGTTCATTTAATAGCAAAACATGTGGCGGTTTGTCTTCTTTACGATAAAAATGGCGAGCGTTACTTTCTTTCACCTTAATTTTTCCACGTTCATAACACAAGCCACTTTCATACGAACTTACCATCTTTTGTGGTGATTACAACCAAAACACTTTACACGATCAATAAATGCACGAATACAGCGGTTTATCACTAATGAAATAGTATATATGATATCTATACAGTGTCAAACCAGTAACAGTTTTCGGAAAAATGTAATATTCTGTCGCAAAACGTTATCAACTGTCTACAAAGCCGCTCTATCAGCTGACTACGTTCAGTTTGAAGCTATGTCATAGGCGCTGTTTGAAGTGAACACACGCTGGGCAAAGCGTTCTACTAATTTACACAGTGCGTTGCCAACACCATACGCTTCACTCAAAACAAGACTGATAAGAAATTGTAAGAAAAACTGGCGAAGTGAAAGCAAAAGACAGAAGAATGTAAACTAAAACTCTGACAAAACTAATCGATGTTGAACGAAATTAGTTTCTATATTTAGAACAAAACAACATCGTCGAACATAAGCAAAACATACTCTGAATTTATAACCCAAGAAACAAAGAGGCGGCTAGGCCCAAACTTCAACAACACCAAATAGTCACTGCGCTGCAAATCTGCAGTAGCATGATTATATATTGATTATATTGAATACGTAGGAGTACAAGGAAATAATGTAGTCAAAGCTACCTAACATTACACCACCCAATGATTCAAATTGCTAGTGCAAAACAGAAAATTCAACGCATTTCAAAATTCGCCTATCCAGCATAAGTATAACATGGGTACCCCGGAAAAGCACAAAACTAAAATCGCAGTTCAGAGAAATTTTCTCAACTTACCTATCCAAGCAAATGCCTCACCCTGACAAAACAAAACCCTCAAGGCTATATGTCCTTTAACGAAAGCTACTGTCCTTCGCAAACAGCCAACTATGTAGTCTAGTTAGTGAGGTAGTTTTCGTCCCTCTCACTCACTCTGGATTTCGTCTTAACGAATTATACATAAGATGAGTTACCGCAAAACTATCCAACGCACCTGACCCACAGACTAGAAAAAATCAACAACAAGTTGAGCTGTGCTGAACAAAATTGAATCAAAATGTGAGAAGAATCTTACCCCTGTTACGATTCCAATCTACATTTTGAATACCATACACACTACGCAAATCAAGGGTGCTAAGCAGGAACAATTACAACGATTTAGCTTATTACGAAATAAGAAAGTTACAGTAAAAGCTCAATCAACATGTCGTATGATCTGCAACAAATGTCGCATAACAATGGCTACGCTAACAAAACAGCGAATGAAATAAGTCTATCTAACAAAGACACCAAGTCCAGCGTTTTCATTTTAAGGCGCGACTCCAAACAGATGTCAAAGCCAGTAGAAGCGCAACCTTTTTTAACAGTTCCAACTGTACTTCAACTTGACCAGACGCACTTAAAAACTATCTTTCGCCAAAATAAACGAATTAGACACAAACGAAAGATATTGACAAATGTTTCTCTTTTTGCTTAAAACAGCTTTCTTACTAGGATACAGCGTAATATAATCTTTTATGACTGAACTACAGCGCTATGCATAATGTATATCTTCAGTCAAATACAGGTAGTACCGTGAACAAGTTAACCGACAGCTAAATATCGATTTGGTGCAGAGAATAAACCGTAAAATAATTAGCAAAACCGTGATTCGGCGTAGCAATTTACTAAACTTTAATAAAATAATGCTTTATTCATATATATACATACTGTACATCAGTTACAACTAGCATCGCCTTCAAGATTAAATGTCAGCTTAGCTGAGAAAACTGCTATTTTGTTCGGATTAGAAAATACCGTAACACTTTTCCAGAGATTTTTAATTGCTTAGCAGGAAGCCAAAAGTAGCGTAAGCTAATTAACAAAACCACACGAATCACGTCTTCAAACAAAAATATTTTACTCACAAATTTGAGCATATTCCAGTCGAAAACATAATCGTAAGTGAATCCTTGTCGATGAAAAAGATTTCGGAATAGCTGCCTCAGATAAGAATAATCTGGCTTATCATCAAAACGAAGGGAGCGACAGTAATTGAGGTAGGTTCCAAATTCAGCTGCAAATCAATAGCATGTTAAACGCTACAGTCCTATTAACTTACAGAAGATTAAAAAGAACACTCCCAAATGAAACTAGATTATAGACTGCATATACTAGTTGAAGATGGCGCAGTCAGAATAAGCTAAAAGCAAAATGCTCGGTCATAACGCTGAAATTTAACACAACGAGCAGGATTGAGTTAAAAACGCTAACAGAATCAATTGTAACGTTAAACAAAGGTGAAGGTGATAGACCTACATACATGGCTCTACAAACAACTAACTTTGATGCACTTAGCAACGTTTTACACCATCTTATACCAAATTCCCAACCACTCGTAGTGACACAAAAAGTAATATCCGGAACAAAAAGGGTTATTTTTCAACTAAGTATGTCTTACATGTCTTTTACGCAAACCTAATGACCATGAGTAAAACGGAAGCAGTGTTCATTAAATCTAGTTTATTATGAGTAACTTTAGCAGTAAAAACGGCTCGAGTATTTACATATCAATGCCCAGAATCAAGTACTGATACATCAAGGCGAACCAATGTCAAATCATAGAACATCTAAACGCTGGATATTATTTTAAAACCAGGTTACCCGACTTGTTTCATGCCTAATTTTATTTCTACTTTATACACAGTAAAAGTGATTTGTTAAAATCTAGTTGATGATCCATCTGGGATGCAGCTGGGTAATGGGTATTCTTGTACTCGCAAGCTTGGAAAAATCACAGAACTGCCATAGTTTATTGATGCTGTAGCTTATTGGTGTTAAGCCGTGTGCCATACGACCTACAGATCCATGCATACAAGCAAAAAATATTCCAAAAAAAAAGTGGCCCTGGAGTACGATGGGTAATAATCGCAGGTAGACAAGCGAAAACAAACCATAAGATGTAAAGTAGCAAAATTATTTTAAAACAAACTCAAGTCGGTTTTTAGAATCACAAGTCGGTTTTTAGAATCAACAAAACAAACAAGGAAAATCAATTGACCTGCGCAGCATTAAACCGTAAATTATCAAGACGGGTTACTGTTCAATTCAAATTACATCAAAATAAGTTAATCACGGCATAAAAAATGCGGGAAATTAGTTCGTAATTATACCCTGACCAAACAAGACATTATATTGACAAATCAAGTCGTCTGTAAGTGGTAATCAAGCTCAGCATCTCCCAAACTGCTTTCTGCTAGTACTACCTCAAAACAAAAAAAAAAAAAAACAGAATGTCATTAAGCTAGAAAGAAAACGGATTTTAAAATTGTGTAATAAGACAAATCGTTTCTCAAACACATTCATGTACTTTACAGAATGAGTCATACGCCGCTTATGATGAATTATAACTCTCATTGAAAAATGACAACATTAGCTTTACAAAGAGTAGTTGATGTCATAAATTAACGACTGGCCAGCGATTTGTTACATTTCAAGACAAATTACGAATCACAAAGCTCAGTTACTAACGCACTGGTTAGTGAGGCTAAAATAAAATACCTCACTGCTCAACCATACAATAAAAACGTGACTTTGCAAGGCTGGATTTGATTTTAAAAAACACATATCTACAGTTAAAAAGAACGTGTTTGCTGATGTCACAATCAAAAACCGAAACTAAATAACAATAAGCATTAGGGTGTTTCGTTTTTTCACCATTTTTGAAATTAAAAATGCTTGGGGTCGCATGTAATAGAGTTTTGGGCACTGATTCCAAAATTGAAAAAAAAAAATTGAAATGACGTCATTTAGGGGGGCAGACAGCGCTTTAAGCTTTTTTCGGGAGGATTTCCCTAACTCGAGAACGGACGAAGATAGCGCTACGATATTGGTGTCAAAATGCGCGGAATTGTTGATTTCCTATACCCTTCTAAGAGACTCCATAGCTCTAACTTTATCGAAAAACAAGTTATTTTGAAAAAACAAATTTTGCGATATTTTTGACTTTAATAATTAATTTATAACTTAAAATAACGCAAAATTTGATTTTTAAAAACAACTTGTTTTTGGATAAAGTTAGAGTTACGGAGTCTCTTAGAAGGGTATAGGAAATCAACAATTCTGCGCATTTTAATACCAATATCGAAGCGCTATCTTCGTCCGTTCTCGAGTTAGGGAAATCCTCCCGAAAAAAGCTTAAAGCGCGGCCGGCCCCCCTAAATGACGTCATTTCAATTTTTTTTTCAATTTTGGAATCAATGCCTAAAACTCTATTACATGCGACCCCAAGCATTTTTAATTTCAAAAATGGTGAAAAAACGAAACACCCTAATAAGCATGCCAAGAAACTGAATATTGAAATGTATATTATACATAAATTCAAATCCTCGAGTCCAAGCTTAAT
The DNA here is from genome assembly GCA_964006365.1 of Trididemnum miniatum. Classification (NCBI taxonomy): domain Eukaryota; kingdom Metazoa; phylum Chordata; class Ascidiacea; order Aplousobranchia; family Didemnidae; genus Trididemnum; species Trididemnum miniatum. The sequence goes on from OZ023231.1 coordinate 14,194,994, forward strand.
CAAAAACCTTTCACACCCTCAGTGGGAAATAGTTTCGTAAAAATGGTGGTGTTACTGCAGTTAAACAATGTTTCACAAGGATGAACCAGGCTCCTGGACCAGATGCAAAAAAAGCAAAGAGTCGAAAATTGAACAGTCTAGTTATATTTCTTTCCACAAAGTAAAGTTAAAGCAGAAATATTTGGGAAGTATTGTATTCTTCTTGATTAAAGTTATCTTTGTTCAAAAAATCGCTGGTCTAATGTCACGGAGTTCAAATGCACGCAACATTACTGTTCACTATTCTCAATGACTGGTAGGTTACGAAAAGTTTATTTGTCAGATATGACCTAGGTAACTAAAGACCAAAGTTAATGTGTAGTAAAATTGTTTAGTCCTACTTACATGGGTGGCCTTTGCACAGTGTTTCGATCGGTGTTGACATCTTTTTCTCACTAATTCTTTCATACTTTTGTCTTTTGGTGGCAGCTTTTAAGCCTTGCCAAGGAAGTGAACCCAGATTGAAATACATTAAAATGTAACCTAAGGATTCCAAATCATCACGACGGCTTTGCTCTGTAAAAATAGAAACGTCAACTAAGTTCAATGAAACCAATTAAAATTTTCAATAAGACGAACTTTTATATGCACAAAAAATTCTCAAATTCGTTCTTTCTGCAACATTTCATACACTCCGGGCCACATTTTTTTGTAACGTACCCAACACCAGCAGAACCTTGCTTTTTTATGACAAAGCGTGGGTTTATAAAGGCCATTATTTGCGATATTACTGCATCTTTTCCATCGCTCGATGACTTAGAGTGCAGCGCAAACAGGGAAGAGCTGCACCAGTTTTGGGTTCGATTCTCGTCGCGACTTTGCTTGTTACATGAGGTTAGCAATCGGGTTTGTGAAAATAGGAAAATAGAATAGGAATGTAAGGTTCTGCTGAGTTGGGTTCATTACATAAATATGCCTCCGGGCCAGGCACAACTGACATTACGAGTACGATGTCAATCAGTTTGGAAACCCATTTAAAAATACAGCCATTTTCCTCGCATATTAAACATGACATATTCGGTCCTTAACAAAAACAATGCAAAATCATATATGTAAATGCTAAGTTAAATCAATAAAAAACAATGCAACATAAGTAGAAATCAATCAAGACTTGAGATAAGAGCTTAGTGAGTATCGCACGTTTCCTGAAGAGTTAAAAATAGACTAGTGATGTTTAGTTATAATCAGTGAAAGCTGCTGTTTAGCATAACAAAGCTATATATGAGCAGACAACAGCAAAAATTGAGCAGGAAAAGCTAGGTATTATGCTGGTAAAGCGGCAGGCAGTCAAATTCGAGTTACAGTCACGTAGACTAAATTATACTTCCGTATATTTTACTTGATCAGTGAAACTTGACTCACAAAGCAAAAAAAAACATCCATTGGACTGGTCCAAAATTATCAGTGATTTTAATTGTTAAGTTTTATGCTGGTCAAAGCCAAGGCTCCACCTATATTTTAAATATTTGAATTGAGAAATAGCCCCATTTTGCTAGCACTATGTATTGCGTAAGTGCGTAACTTCCCACTAAAATTCTATTTTTTACCATTCGTAAGCAAAATGTTGAATCCGCATGCAGCACAAATGCACCCATATAAACTCAACTGAGGCCACAAACTGAATTTTTGACAATGACTAGTTTGTTTGTTTCTAGTGCACTAATATCGAAGTTCAAGTTGTAGTATATTACCAATTCCGAGATGAGTATTGACAGACGCATATCTCGCAGTTCCAGTTAAGTTTTTGTTTTCTCTGTACGGAATATGTTGGTGAGTGCGTGCATCTCGATATTTCTTCGCTAATCCAAAATCAATGATGTAAACCAAGTTTCCTTTTTTCCCTAATCCCATGAGAAAATTGTCTGGTTTAATGTCGCGATGGATGAAGTTCTTGCTGTGGATGTATTCGATTCGACTGATCTGAAAAAGTTTATCAATAGTGATGGCGCAACAGCACTTTTCAGCACCACGTATAAGGTTACTGTAGAACAGTGCACCTGCACACTAAGCTACACTTCACACAGAACATTTCACTACAAGACGCGAAGTTTGAAGACAACCAGCTCCCAATGCGATGGCTTCTATATGCAATATAAAGACGAGATGTCCCGAATCCGAGTCGGTACATTGAATAGAGACGGTATTTTGCGTAGGTTAAAAATCGTGACGGGTTCGATTCACGCCTGGCAGCTGCTGACTGAAGAGCGAAAGCTACCATGGTTTCCTTAATGCATAGCTGAGAATTTATGTTAAATGCTTTGAAAATAACCTCCGTTGTCGATTTATCAAGGTCCAATTGTAATAAATAGATGAAACTATTAAAGCCAAAGATATATTCCACGATATTGTGTTCAATAAGAAAAAAATAAGGTCAAGAACGACAGCCTAACGATTATGAACTTTGATTCGAACTTAACTAATCTACACACATGATTTCTCACATGTTAGTTAAACGTTAGAAATATTGCATAACAGCAAGGATATCCTACAACTCGTGAGTGTTGCATCCAAATACGGAACATCTTAACAAATAAGTTAAGGGAAATTCTGTCGATATAATAGTGTGGCGGCGTCGCTAAAACACATCACGACTCGGCAAACCCCAACTGCAAGGTTTAATCAGGAACAGTGACTAACAAGTGGTAAAAATTCAACTTATTTAACATAATAAAAGGTTCACGCTTAACAAGAACTGATATTGCCGCTGTGACGATAATTAACAATTTATTGAAAATGATACTCGATAAACAAGCATCAGTAACATGATACTATGAGAGAACAATAACGACTTAAACAAGCTTGCCAAATCATTTATGAGACAATGGAATAGTAAGAATTACCGGCTTATATAATAATTTCATGTCTTAAATGAAGTACTGCATATAGATCCTTGATGAATCGGTAATACGCAACATGTTCCATAACATGACTCATGGTCCATGCACAACCTAATTGGAAAAACGCTTTTATTTATCGACACGAAAGCTTTTCACATCACTTAAATCAAGCAAATGTTGTTGTTTGCAACTCACATTAAGTAAATACTTGCATTATTCTAACAGCAGTACTACCCAGTTTATTAATTTTTTTGACTATGGTTGGCTGGATGGCATTTAGACTTCGGAGACACCGCTACAAACAGACAACTGCTTGCCCTACGCTAGATTGAAAAATTAGGCGTCAGTTATGCCTTGCCCAAAAAACATGCAATACAATTCCAGCTTGCCACGTCTGAAGCTTTGTACACGAAACTGATTTATATCGGCTAGCAGCTGAATCTTCTTATTAACTAATTACTTCGTCGCTCATAGTTTAACCTACGAAATGGAATTACCGATAAATCACTTCAACTTACCAATTGATCAGCAAGCAGCAGCACCGTTTTCAAACTGAATTTTCTCGAGCAGAAATTAAAGAGATCTTCAAGGCTTGGTCCCAATAACTCCATTACCAACACATTGTAATCACCTTCAGCTCCACACCACTTTACTGTCGGAATGCCAACTGCACACAAAGTAAAATTGTTATGATCGATCTTACCATTTATTCGCACGAAAAAAACTAAAAATCTTCACAGACTGTTTCTCCTTCAATGAGATTCTAGGGGTGCGTCTTATTCAGGCAAAAACATTCATTGGCAGAAAACCTGGATTATCTGAGTAATTTAAGAATCAATAACTTGGTATACTGTTGTTCAGAATTAAGTTATAGAACTATGGGAATGGGTACAATATCAATATTTATCAGGATAGCATAGCTCGTCCTACAGAGCTGTCTCACGCTGAAGTGCTGTGTATCAGATATTTATTATCAAAAACAAAGCAACTCGCTAATTGAGCTTAATTTATTTTTAAATGACATCTGCTTGCAATTTACATACAAACCCCAAAATCAAGAAAAAATTTCTCGCACATAGTTCCAAGGCTCAAATGAAGTTTTCACTTTTTCTTGCCGGCCGAATTTCTTTATTTTATTGTATCTTTCGCAAATAACTTTCGATAATAACAGTAAGTTTAGCTACAATTTCTTGCATGATATGAAACTTAAAACTGGAATAATTGCTTCGTTTTGATTTGAAGTGGCAATATCAATACTTCAGCCATTTTAATGGTGACTACTTTTATTCGAAAATACTGGAGTTGATCTAAAAAAATTCTTAAAATCTGCGCCATTTACTCACCTCCTCCTTGCATCATTTTGTAGAACTTGCTTTCTATGTGGAGTTGAGGATGCTTTGTTTTCACACATTCTAGCTTAATAGCAACTTCTTCGCTGTTTAAAATGTTTGTCCCTAAAAAGCAAATTACATACATATCATGCAAAATGCATATCCTATTCCTCACATCAAAGAATAAGCACAACATCAAAAGAAAACTGTACTACGATAGCTAGGCTACGAGTTGTTGAATGAAGTGCCAGTAAGAAAAAAAAAAAAAACAAAAAACTTAAGCAACTTCATAGCAATTCCAATAGGGCTATCAGTGATCACAAAAGTCTCAGCTAAAAATGACATTTCAGAAGTAGTATTGCACCAAAAAGCATTCTTTAATCACTTGGGTAAATAAATAAAAATTCTGAACCTGAATAAATAAATAATCACAGCCACAACTTCACAAAAAAGTGAGGGAGGGTAACGATGTTATAAAAATATATAATGTTTAAAAAGTCAATTTTAAGAAGTGCAAGTAGAGGAAAATGAACTCTTCATAGGATCAATATGCAATTTAGCGCTCTATATTACAATACAATTACCGGCAAGACTAAGTTTTGTACAAACATCTGACCCAAAGTACTTACCTAAATATATGTCTCCAAAAGACCCACTTCCAATTTTTCTTCCAAGGCGATATTTATTACCCACTCTTAATTCCATTATTAAATTATATATAAATAGGCTGCCGCAGTCTTGAAAAAAATATTATTCAATATAAATTTAGGTTCGTGCTTCAAGTTTGAATTTTTGGGATAATTCTTTTTGAATAACTTGGTTTAAACTTAATACCAGTACAAGTAGTCTGAATAACATAGGCCTATACGTGGAAATTTTTGTTGCCCTCCATCAGTTCTATAGCAAAACACTGTAGTCACAACAGTTTTGAAACTACATACCTGGTGAGGAGTAACTACTCCTTAAAATTTGGCTGAAAGCACTTTTGCCTATTCCGGCCCGCCGATTATATTATTCTGGCCCGCCGACACTTACGAAAACTTAAACTCCCACCATGAATTGAGCGGAAAACCTTTTTTCCTTTCAAGATCACAAATGGCAGTGATTTTTGAAAAAAATAAGCCCCAATGGTTCAAAATTGAAATGAAAAACGAGGTGAAAACCTATTATTTTGGAGATCACATTCATATGTGGACTATCTCAAAAAAAAAAGGTCTTCACCTTGTTTTCCAATCAGTGTGCGGCCCACGGCTTTAACAGTTTCTCCAAATCTGTCCCTTCACGTGAAAAGTTTGCCTACCTCTGCGTTAGATCAAGCTAAGTAATTACATTGCTTATGTATATCATCAACTTGTAAACCAATATCTATTTCGTACGCTACTACGCTGTATAATAAGTGATCTTGATCTTGCCCATCTCTACACATCCATCAAGCAAGGATCTTTCATGGCAAATCTTTCTAGAGGCACTAGTACTATACGCAAAGAGGATAGAAGCAGCAGACTCGAGTGTGATTCAAAGTCAGATCAAATCAATGACTGTAAAATTGGTAGTTACAGCTTCCCCACTTCATGCCCGGCATTAAAGGGACAGTGTGGTCCTGTGGAGAACAAGCCAGCAAGTCTATTTGCTGTGCTGTTAAGAAAGGCTCTTAGCAGGATTCCTCCATCTTGGTGTGGTAGACAGATGGCCTAAGCAAGCCTCTTAAACCGCAATGCTTTGATGGCTTTCTTGTGATTCGAGGATACAAATGCGACTAATTGCAAAATTGTATTACTGAGTGACAGGACACAAATGCACGAAGTTATCAACTTGACTCATTGACAAAAAAATCATTCCATTAAATTGTGCTTGATCTGTTGACTGCACATCTGCAGACGTGATGACCTTTTTTTGGGGTTGCTAGTAACTTCGCCACAGAAACTTTCCCACAGAAACTTCGTCACATGGTAACTTTGCAGTTTGCTACACTTTGAGAAGGTGAGGGAAGATGTGGGGATAGTAGGAAAATGTGTGAGGGGGGAGCAGAGATGGGCAGTATCGAGATACTTGTATCGGCGATACGTATCATGCGATACCTTTGTATCGATATCAATTAAGTGTTTCACTACAGTATCGTGTATCGGTATCGATTAAGCTTGTTTTTGTGCATCACCAATACAAGTATCTCGATACTGTTTTTGAGCACGATCAATCTTACCAGGTGTTGACTGCATGTTCATTTACGGTTTCTGAAGAATGTGAAATGAAGCTAAATTCCCTCATTGATTCAAAGAGAAGTACTGTCAGCAAATTTCTCTCATCACTAGCCCATTTGCAATTGTTTTGTAACGCCATTGAACAACGTTAATCGTGAAATTATAACATGTCTCAATTAACAGTTCAGATGGCCGAGTGGTAAGAGCGCCCGCCTAGAGAGCTGTAGATTAGGTTTTGATTCCAAGTCGGGTCAAACCAATGACTATAAAATTGCTATTTACAGCTTCCCCTGCTTGACGCTTAGCATTAAAGGGACAGTGTTGAAAACAAGCCGGCAAGTTCACTTGTGCCATTGAGAAAGGCACTTAGCGGGGTTCCCCCATCTTGGTGAGGCAGACACAGCAATGGCGGAACATTTCTAAAGTGGGCGGGCCCAAAACCAATGACCAGATTTTCTTCATCTACAACCAAGTGCGACAGTGGCGTAGCGAGGAATTTTAAAAGGGGAAGGGGGACGTAATTTCCACAATTTTTGTCAAGCATATTTTTTTCGGCAGAACTAATTTGAAGCTGATTAAGAAACAAAAGCTCTAGGGGGGGTTCGGGGGCATGCTAACTCGGGAAATTTTTGAAAATTTACATGCTGTAATGGCTTATTTTAGTGCCTTTTGAATAATTTTCAGGCAAATTTTGTTTTAATTTTTTTACCCTAATTCTAAGTGCTTTGACAAATATGATACATTTTGTTCGCTTATTTTTAATTATGCGTGCTTAAGGCGTAAGGCTTATAGCCATCGAAGAGGTGCGAAATTATAGAAAAATTGTATACATCAAAAACCTTTTTGAAAATGGCTGGTGGGTGGATGCATATCTCTCATTATACCCCTCTGTATTTGCCCCAGGCCATAAGCTACAGAAACCATCAAAAGAATCTGGAATATTTCAGTCACTTGGCACCATTAGTATTCTTCTTTCTACTAAAAGGCAGAGTCAAAAGAGGAGGAGGCATGGCACAATGGCCCCACCCCTAAATACGCTCCTGAGGGCCGGATTTAGACAATGAGAGGCCCTAGGCTATTTGATCACACTGATTGGAAGAGGAAAAAAGGTCTTCACGTCCTCAGATGTCCTATTTTCACTGAAAATATCGGTATAGTGAAGAGCAAAAAAAGGTATACAAGCCCACAGATGCTCTTTTTTCCACTGAAAGCATCAGTGAAGAGAAAAAAAGTCTTGATTGTTCGCGATGAGGCCCCCTATTTTTTCCGAGGCCATAGGTTTTATTCTGCTCAGCCTATACGTAAATCCGGCCCTATGCCTGCGATCCATAATTAGCCTGTCCACATGTGACATGTTCAATTTATGTGGGCTTCAGACCCACGGTTCTTGCTTCTAGTTTCTGTTACCCCACCCCACAAACAAAACTTTAAAGAAGACACCTCTAGATTTAAGCTCTTTCCTGGGTTTTAATTTCGATGGTAGACCCATGAAGTTTCAAATGCATTCATGGAGACTCAATACTGTAGAGATAAACGCGTAAATTAGGCCCCCCCAGGGTCCCTTCTGAAAAAAAAGTGGGGGGCCAAGCCCCCCCGGTCCCACCACCTATGGGCGGACAGATAGCTGGCAGCTCTTAAGCGAACTCGTATAGTGCATTGATCACTTTCTCGTGATAGAAGGATAAATATGCAACAAAACAAAAATGAATAAATACGTGGTATTTTTGTGTTTTGCAATTGTCCGCAGAGTGCAAACTTGTAGCAGTTTTTTTTTTTGATTCATTTGTAAACCAATTTTTTTAATTGATTTTTTTCCTGATATTGTATCGAGATACTTGTATTGGCGATACGAGCGTCGACATCTGCTTAACACCTCCTCAAAGTATTGTGTATCGGTATCGATTAACTCTATTTTCAAGTATCGTGTATCGATTAACTCAATAATTGAGTATTGCACCCATATCTGGGGGGAGGAAGGGGAGATGTGGGAAGAGGTATGAGAGGAGGTGTAGGAAAGTATGTTGGAGTGTGGGAGAAGCAAGGGGAGATGTAGGGAAAGGTGAGGGGAGTGAGGAGATGTGGGGAAGTGTGTTGGGGCCCCACTTTCTAACATACTTTCCCACTCACCCCATACACTCTCCCACAGTTCTCCACTCCCAACACATCTTTCCTTACCTCCCCCCACACCCCAACACACTTTCCTACACCTCCCCCACACCCCCTACACCTCTTCCCACAGCTCCTCTTACCTCCCCCTACACCTCAACATACTTTCCTACACCTTCCCCCACACCCCAATACACTTTCCTACACCTCCCCCTACACCCCAACACACTTTCCTACACCTCCCCCTACACACTTTCCTACACCTCCCCACACCCCCTATACGTCTTTCCACAGCTCCCCTTACCTCCCCCTCCACCCCAACCACTGTTCCCTCTCAGATTTTAACTTGTGCGAATTTGCCCAAATATGGAAATCACTAAAATTTGCCTCAACATCTAAAGAATGTAATTCAAGGTCTGGAATAATTTTTGTTTAAAATATGAGTTTCTATGGTAACATACTTTCATTTGACACAAAAAAAACTTGAGCACTTTCAACTAATTTGCTTTTAAACCATAGCAATGTGCAAAAATTGAAAAATTTGCCCAAAATTTCTCATTTTTCTCAAATTTTGCACCTTAGAGAGAACACTGACCCCAACGCACTTCCCCACTCACCTCATGCACTCTACCACACCTCTCTCCACGTCATCCCCCACAGTTTCGATTTTGTGGCAAAGTTACCATGTCACAATGTTAACTTAATAAATTTAACTGGAAAAGCCCAATAAAATTTTTTACGACAACTGAGAATTTAAAGTCTTGTTTCGGTGTAGGCAATGTAAATTTTTGATGTATGAAAGTGTGGTGAAGTTGCTGTGGCAAAGTTACTGACAACATTTTTTTGTTCTTCACTTGACTCTGTGCGGAAAATTTGACATCTGTGGAAATGATGACCTTTTTTTGCTCTCTACTTGATTTTTCGTGGAAAATTGGACATCCCCAAACGTGATGTTTTTGTTGCTCTTCACTTGATTTTGCAAGGAAATTTATGCTTGAAAATATAGGACTGTGAGTAATAGAAAAAATCTTTGGGGGGCATTAACAGATTAGCCTTAAGTCGAAATTTTAAAAAAGTTTGAAAACCACTGCTTTAGCTGTTAGGACTTTCCAGTTGGTTAACCCTTCAACACTGCACAAGTTACCGGTTACTGGTCAGCTGGTACCCGGGTCAAATACCGTACTAGGCTATCATACATCTGTGACCTTGACTTGTACACTGCATGTGAGAAAATATTGTTCAGAGCAGTAAAAATCTGTGCGGTAGACTAGCAAAATTTGATACTCACTACTAGTACCGGTACTGAGTAGCAGTGTTCCCTCTTGGATTTTGACTAGTGCGAATTTGCCCAAATGATAAATTCATTGAAATTTTTGCCCAAAGATTTCGCTACTTTGAGGACCCCTTTTACAGTTTTACAAATTTTTTGCGCTAAATTTGCTTTTCCAAGATACAAGCTACAGTCTTGCATTAAAATATTCAAGTTTTTTGTTCAAGTTTTTCAGTTTTGCATTTTATACTATTAATTTCTGGTTCAAGATCACAAAATATTGCCCAAAAATTTCGCTTTTTTCTCAAATTTCTTATTCTAGAGGGAACACTGCAGAGTAGGCACATACCGGTAGGCTACCGATCTACCAGTAAGGTACTTCACTGCAGTATAAAAAGCATTGAGTACGGGGCAACATGGCTCCTTCAAATTAATCTAACCTATTGTATAGCCTATGCTATTAACTAGGGATGTACTGATTCCAAAATTTTTGCCGATGCCGAATCTGATTCTTGTTGAAGTGCCAATTCCAAAAAAATTGCTGATTAGGCTAATCGGCACGTTTCTACAATAGACAATGCGCTCGCCAAGCAATAGAAACTTTGTAGTTTCTTTCTTTCTCCCAACACTTGTATTTTTTTGCTTCACTTAGCGTGCGTCAACACTTTCGTAAAAAGAAAATTATTTCTGGCTAGTAAAAAATGCCAATAGGTCTATAACACTATCTTACTTGGGAAAATCAGCAAGTTTTGTTACGTACAAAGATTCGATAAGTATCAGCTACATTTTACCCATGCCACTTCCAAAAAAATTGCCGATACTTGTTGATGCCGATTAACTGGCACATCCCTAATATCAACGCTGTACAGTACTGGTAACAGTAAAGTTTGTATTGTGTGGCAGGCAGTAAAAAAAGGTAAAATAGTCTATTCAGTCAAAAGTTTGATGTAAGGTACCAGTACCTGAAAATGTTCTACACTTGAGCAACTTCAGTCATTTTAAACTTACCAACATTCCTTTACTGATTCACTCCTCAGTTACCGGTACTACACTACAGCACAGAGCATGGTCAACAGACAAGGTCTAATCGTATGCAAACTTTGAAGTCACAAGCAACCACCGTACTTCAGTATCTGATTTTTTTTCAAATCCGTTGTTAGGTTGCTTCCATTTCGTATGTGCTGTCGTTTTATGCAAAGTCCGTAATTTCGTATACGTTGGTTGCGCGGATCATTGGTTGCATTGCTCAGGGACAATGGTCAGTGTAAAGGTGTGTTTACACAGAATACGATGAAATTTTTCGTACGTACAATGACGTAGGCCACGAAACAGTTAGAGGTTATGACGTAGAGCTACGTCACTTTGCGCGGCATTCTAGAATACAATGGTAAGGTGCTTCGCAAAACAACCGGTAGAAAGCAAAATAGTTTGGGTTCGCATTGTGTGGAAGATATTTTCGTCAACTGCTTGCGTCAAAAATCTTATGAAATTTCGTACGACAACAAAACGGACTAAAATCGCATTTAGTGTAAACAGACCTTACGATGAAATTTTTCGTACGTACAGTGACGTAGACTAGGAAAAAACAGTTAGAGGTTATGCCGTAAAGCTACGTCACCTTGCGCGGCGTTCTAGAATACCAGTTCAGTTCAGTTTATTATTTCAGCGCACGAAAAAAAAAAGGCACACTGGGGATAACAGCGAAAGAGCAGAGCTCACCACGTCCACTGCTACCACAATAGTGACAAATAAAATTGGCGTTTCCATAGATAACTGCACACTGACACAAAAAAGCAAAGAAAAAGTTGGTGAAAGGAAACACACTTTGTACAAATTATATACAGTTATACACACTCTTTTCTAACCATACTGTGGTCCAGCCGGTTACTATATTCGGAGCAAATAAGTTTTTTATTCAGCTAAGAGACTGCAAAACAACAAACTTCGAAATCAATTCACAGATTAAAAAGCACTACACATTCTTCTTTGGCCGTGGGGTGCAGCAGAGCTCATCGTAACAAAAGCTGAACCCACATGACCTCAAGACAATTCAATTATGCTAGCCTTTACTTGAAAATTTAAATCTACGCATACACGCACACACAACGGCAAGAATACAATATCAACAATCGCGGAGAGAATATTCTTTTTATAATCATAAAATACCTTAGGCCTACACAAAACTAAAAATTAATTGCTTTCATTTACTTGTAATTGTTAAGTAAAATCTTTTTATACTCCTTTTTAAAACGATAGAACGAATATGACTTTATTTCTGAAGGAATCAAATTCCATAACTGGAGTTCTTACCGTTGTTTGAATTTACGAAATTGAGAAAGCAATTTTGTTTTGTTTTGCTTCTTGTATTATAGTTATGAGCTTCTGCAATTGGTAAAAAGTATGAATCAAAAATTGCAGGGAGGGCTTTTACATGATAGCTGTAAGCCTACATAAATTTGCTTAATTCAAATTTATATAGGCTTTATATCTGAAATTTTTAATATCTGAAACTTATGGAATAACTTGTTGCTATCAATATGGTCCTTCCATGTAGACTTATTTATTATTTTTAGAACTTTATTTTGAAGGGTTTGTAGAGGTCTAATCGCACTTTTTGTTGCGCTACCCCAACCAAGAATACCGTATAAAATATGAGAAAAGAAAAAACTGTAATATAAAGCTACAAGGTTTGTATTATCTAGATATTTTCTCATTTTAGCAATTAACCCAACACTTTGAGATAACTTTTTTGTAAATATTCAATATGTGGTTTCCAACTTAAGTTTTCATCTAATAAAACCCCGAGATATTTTGTAGCAAAACATCTGTCAATTTTAATTCCTCTTACATTTACTTTGAAATCATCAGACTTAACGGTTCTCATGCCGAAGGGTTTTATAAGTAGGTATTTCGTTTTTGAGTAATTTAACGAAAGTTTGTTCGCATTTAACCAGCTTTCAACTTTGCTTAGCTCCTTGTTTACACTTTTGTTCAGATCATTTAGCTCCATTCCACTTAGCATCAAAGCGGTGTCATCGGCATACAACTGAGTTTCAAATTTTGAGGCACTGGGTAGATCATTGATGTAAATTGAAAATAATAATGGTCCTAAAATGGACCCCTGTGGTACACCACAGGTTATTTTCAGTTCTGTAGAATACGTCCTGTTTAAATTAATAATTTGCTTCCTGTTGCTTAAATAGTTTTTAATTAATTTTAAAGAGTTGCCCTTGATGCCATATTTTTCTAATTTGTCAAGAAGAATACTGTGATTCACCGAGTCAAACGCTTTTGACAGATCTAATAATATTAAGCATGAGGTGTGATGATTGTCACGCAAATTTTGAAGTTTGTTTATTACATCAGAAATGACGTGGCTTGTCGAGTGTTTTGCTCTAAAACCAAATTGTTGTTTTGCTAAAATGTTGTGAGTGATAAAGTAATTACAGTATTCAATCGGTGATAGATAATTTTTTCAAATACTTTCGAGAAAGGTGAGAGAATAGAGATAGGGCGATAGTTTGTACTTTTGTAGCTGTAGCCACTTTTGTGTAGTGTTGTAACTTTAGCAATTTTAAGTTTTGATGGAAAGACACCTTTCGAAATACATTTATTAAATATCTTAGATAACAATAATGAAGTACATTCGGCAGTCATTTTTAAAAACTTAATCGGAATATTTTCAATTCCAACGGCCTTTTTTTCATTTAATTTCATCAATTCTAGATAAACTTCTTTTTCGGTGCAAGGTTTGCAGAAAAATGATTTTGGTAATGATTCAATATAGCTGTGACTATTGGTGCCCTCGGATGAATTGTTGGTACTTATCTTTGATGCCTTATTCGGACCAATATTCACAAAAAAGCTATTCAGTTCGTCGCATATTTCTTTCTCGTCTGTAAGAAGAGCATTCTCATCTGTTATTAATTTCCTTATTGAAAGCTTTTGTTTACCATTTCGCTGCAAAACTTGGTTGATTAATTGCCATTGTTTCGAAAAATTTTGTTTATTCATTTTTATCATTGCATAATAATAATTTTGTTTGGCAGTTCTTTTCACACTTGTCAAAACATTCGAATATTTTTTGTAAGTGTCACTTAAGGTCGAATCATTTTTCTTCTAACACAGTTTAAACATGGCATTTTTCTTTTGAATCGATCTTAAAATACCCTTATTTATCCATGGCTTATTGCTCAATTGGAGTTCCTTTCTCGTTTGAGTTCGCAGCGGAGCATGAGCATTTACTGCTTTAGAGAAATCGTGCAAAAGTTCGTCGAAGATAGTATCTGCATTACAATTACCACCAATCATGAAACAGTTATTTTTCTGAGATACTAAGTTGTTTATGTCATCCAAAAAGTTTTCTCTATCAAAATGTTTCATATCGCGAATTTACTTTTTGTTATGTCTAGTAAGTGATTTAAATCCTAAACAACAGAACGTTGGTAAATGATCAGATATATCGAACGTAAGAATTCCTCTATTTGTTATATGATTTGTCATGTTTGAATACACGTGATCTAGTAAGGTTGCACTAGTTTCGGTGATACGAGTTGGTTTATTGATTAGGCTATTGCAACCTTCAGTATAAATAGCACTTAGATAATTGCAAATTTTTGAATTGCTTTCTACTTTAAACAGATCTATGTTAAAATCACCACTTTATACTCTAGTTTAGAATGATTTAATTTATTTAAAGTCTCTGTAAATTTATCTTGAAATGCGGTAAAATCACTGCTTGGATGTCTATAAACTAATCCAATAACAATTGCTTTTCGATTTGTTGCATTAATTTCAATAAATATGTTTTCAGAGTCATCAGTTTTAAATTCTAGATCCTCTCTTCTAGTGTACAGTACTTTAGTGTGTTCAATGCATAAATAGCAACACCTCCAGCGTTAGTGCTTGAGTTTGAGAAAATGAAATTGTAGTGAGGAAGTTTGGAACAATTAGTTTATATTTTTTCATCATTTAATTTTGTTTCGGAGATTGCTAAAATATCTGGATAATTATGTAACTCAACCATTAATTCTTCTAATGTTTGCTTGTGTTTTGGTAATGACCTTACATTGAAATGCAAGATGGAAAGACCATGTTGTTTTTTCGAATAGACAAACAATTTTTCTGCCATTCTACGCTACGATAATTGCAGTCTGTTTTAATCAACTCGTCCAAGTTTGATTCATTATTAAGAATATTGAGCTGTTTAAACAATTTTTTTTGATAAATATGAAATATTTCTTTCAGCTCGGTATTGCAAATCGTCTGAAAAGAAAAAATGTCAACCAGACACGCTTGACACACGTAATACTCAGGAGATTTTCGACAATATAGATTTTGTGGTGACGTTTATTTAACGCAGCGAATATGTTGCCATTCTTGACAATACAATCGTTAGGTGCTTCGCAAAACAACCGGTAGGAAGCAAAACTGTTTGGGTTTGAATAGTGTGGAAGATATTTTCGTTAACTGCTCACGTCAAAAATCTTATGAAATTTGGTACGACAGCAAATCGGACTAAAATTGCATTTAGTGTAAACAGACCTTAAGTCAAACTGGTTCCAAAAACCGATCAGATGGCCGAGTGGTATAGAGCGTCTGCTTCTGGATCGGTAGACTTGGGGTTCGATTCCGAGTCGGGTCAAACCAATGACTTTAAAATTGGTATTCACAGCTTCCCTGTTTGACGTTCAGCATTTCAGGGAGAGTGTGGAGAAAGCCGGCAAGTTTACTTGTTGTGCCGTTGGGAAAGGCACTTAACGGGATTCCCCCATCTTAGTGTGGTAGACAGATGGCCGGCAACTCCTAAGCGAGCTCGTACAGCGCTTCGTCGCTTTCTCGTGATAGGAGGATAAATATGCCAATAATAATACAAAAAAAATAATAAAAAAAAAGACAAACGCCACCTAGGTTTTATAATGTAAAAACGCTTGAAAGTGTTACAAAAAAGATTAATACTTTAGTTACGGTTGTTGGATTATAAAAATTTCAACTGGATCGTGAAGCTCTTGATTTTAGCTATGTTTAAAACAAATTTCAAGAAAATTGGTTGTGTTTTAGGCACTTTACCTGGTAAATAAATTGCCAAAAATCATAACTTTAGTTATGCCGGTTGAATTTTACAAATTTCAATTGGATCGTGAAGCTCTTGATTTTAGCTATCGTTTAAAACAGCGTTTCTCAACCGCCGGTCCGTGGACCGGTAGCTGTCCGTGTCTACTTTTCTGCCGGTCCGCAGATATATTGCGGCCGTCGTTGCGTGTTCAGATCACGTCGGGGTCACCACTGCGGCCGTCTGGCCTATGAGGCAGAGGACACAAACGCTGATGTCTGAGTCTGAAAACCGTTCCTTCACAGTTCACACTACAGGTAGGATGATTGCCTTTTTAATTCTAATCGAAGAAACGCAGCAAAACTTCTCCAAATTATGCCAAACCTTTTCCTCTTGCACAAAACAAGCAGTTTACATCAATTTCTCAATAAATCACCTGACACAAAATTTTCCTTCCAACGCATACAGCACTAATTTCAATAAAGAACCTTTTAGCCATGCTATCCAAAATCTAATCTAACAGTGTTGCCAAATGTTTTCTTTTTCTATATTAAAAATTAACAAATTTGAAAGGAGCGAACGAAACGAAGCACCGCAATATCTTCCAACATTTTACGTCAATTCGAAAATGGGCTTTTTACCGGCTATAAGGCGTAATCCCGCACAATATGCCTACTGTTTTCCGTCAGCCAGCAGACAAGTGTACTCAGTACGCACTGCCGATTCATTTAGTTGTAGCCTTAGCCTACCTTTCTTGTACAAAAAAAACGTTGCAAGTGAGATGAAGCTTGCGCACAACTACTCCTTTACGACATGTTGTTGTGGTAGTATGTGAAATCTCAAGGCATATTTAACTGAAATTCAGCAGTATGAACAGATAGGCTAATTACCGGAATTTGATGATACAAGGGAAGCAACAAACAAGCAAGTAGGCCTATTTTCTTTCAAAAAAAACACCATTGATGAAATTAATGGTTTTAGCACTTGGTTTTGGCATGACGTTTTTGGTTGGTTTTAAGGTCCGCCGGTCCATAACCTTTATTTTGAAATTTTGCCAGTCCGCAACCTAAAAAAGGTTGAGAACCACTGGTTTTAAACAAATTTCAGGAAAATTGGTTGTGCTTTAAGCATTTGACTCGGCAAATAAATAATAGGACATAGTCCAAAGCTGGATGTCTCGAGACTCGTTTTTAAGTGTCTCGGTCTCGCTATGCCAATGTCTCGTCTCGGACCTTGAAAGTCTCGGACAATGATCATGTCTCGACGGAGACACGAAGAAATTTTGACTTTGAAACAGCTATCAGGTCTTTGATACGCAATCAACAACATTACGTACCTGATGTATTCAAAGTAAAAAATTGTGCATGATTTCGCACTTTGGAAAAACAATTGGCCATATCTTGTTTAAAGCATTTGGTTACGTTGTTAGGGCCTGCAAAATTGCAGGCTTTTGCTTTCTTTTTGTGAGCAACACATATATAAACCAGTCTGTTTCAACCATTAAGCACATGCATTTGATACTCGGTCGAGTCATACCGAAGACTCCAAAAAAGGTAGGCCTATCCAAAACCACCCAGCTTAGCGCTCAGCATCAGGTCTAGTGTGGAAAATGAAATAGAAATAGTAAAGTATAAATCAGACAAAATATGCAACAAAACAGTCCTTCCGCAAGAACACCTTTTCATTTTGCTTGTTTTGGTTTAAGTGGTCATTTTAAAACAGTGGTTTTGGGTTTTTCCACACAAGAACCCATTTTGCTACGCATGATTAAAGATGTAAAAAACACGTTTTTTTTTCGCTCGTTTTTTTTTCGTTGTTTTTTTTACGTTTTTTTTGTCTTTGCAGTTGACAAAAACAAAAAAAGTTTGTTTTTAAAATGAAACAGGGCAATCAGCGTTAAATTGCACGACTAACATGACAGAGTATCGCACATGTCATTGTACAGGGTGTCCATAAATTATTGCCGCAATTTCAAAAATTCGCCACAGCCTTTTTAGATATTTTCAATCGGTTTGTTTTATAGTAAAGGAAAATGCATCAAGTTTGCGTAGATGCTTTAGTATACTTCTACATGTGCACCATCAGTCGCACGTAGGATATCCAATCGATATTCAATTTCTAGCCATGTTCTTGCTAACATATCCACAGTAACTGCATCAAGTGCTTCAATTATTCGTTGTTGCAAATCACATAACGTCTCTGACTTGGTTCGGTAAACGATATCCTTTACATATACTCGGTGGTGGGATTCAAATTTTATATAAGCCGGTTCTGTCACAAAAGTATTTTGTTTTCACCTGGTTCTGTTTCAACTAATGGTACAAGTTGAAACGGCAATGCTGGCCTGTTCGCTGATCAAATAAAAGTTCGTGAGACGGTTCTATAGAACCGGTGCGAACCGGCTGAATCCCACCACTGCTCGTACTCGGAAGTTGAGTACTCGACTCCATCACTGGTAACGAAGGACTGACGATTTGTCCGAAAACGTTCACCTTAATTTCTGTACCGGCATGTTATTTTGTGAATATTGTTCAGTCTATAACAGTTGAAGAAGTTCATGTTGATAGTCTCAAAACCTTTCAAACGAGATAACGTGCAAAGAAGAACAGAGGTGGGGTGTTTGGGGGGCTCCACCCCCAGAAGTTGACTCGGCCTTGACGTTGTAGTTAATGCTGCAATGATTCATCACCCCCAATAATTTCCACAAAATAATGTATGCCATTGAGCATGACCCAGCGGCCACCGCGCAACTCTTAAAACTGCTTCAATAAGCACTTAGATTGCGAAGATTAAGAACCATCGGAGATTGGATTACTGTCAGAAGCCAGGAAATAGCAATGCACAATCAGTAGTCCCCAGTGCTCGAGTTGTGAAAACACTTATGGGGGGATGGTGCTAGGGTTGCCATATTTTCGGCCGAAAACGAAGTAAAGAGCAAAAAAAAAGGTCATCGCCTCCACTGATGTCCGATTTTCGGCGCAAATTCAAGCGAAGAGTAAAAAAAGCTTTTCACACAGAAGTAAAGAAAGGATGGTCATTATTTATAGGGGGATGGTTTACGCCAAAATTTTTAATGGGGGGATGGTGTTGTTTTCGGGGGAATGGTATTTCCCCGCATCCCCCATCAACTCGAGCACTGGTAGTCCCGCTCGCAACAAAATTTGCAAAAATAACAGTTTTTTTTGAGGCCATGTTTTTTTTGAAAAAAAAACACGTTGTTTTAAAAAAAAAGAAAGGCAAAAAAATTTTCATCTCCAGGTGTGGTCTACTGACCTGCGGCCTCTGCTGTCGAACAAACTGGGCACTTGACAGCGACAGCTTTTTAGTTTAGCACAATCATAAATCCAATTTAAAATTGGACATAGACATTAATTTACTTGCTATTATAAAAAATAAATAGGGCCTAGGCTACTGTATGGCGTAGATTTGCAAAAAGTTGTCATTTGATTCAAATTAAATTGGTTCAGTTACAAAAATTTAAACTGCAGTATGAAATTAGCCTAGCTATTGGTCATGGTTTTCCACGTTCTAAAGATTTTTCGCCACAAAACGAATTGTGTAAATTGTCTTAAACCTCATGTGAAAGCAGGTTTTACTGCATACTCATTTTTGTTTTACAACCATGATAAATTGGTACCGGCAATGAGGTTGTTAACTTCTGTCATCCTTCGCCCTTGGACGATGTGTTAAACGAATAATAATAATAATGATTGCGCAAATGTGGTTTTATTCAGCAAAATCTACTTTTACATAAGGTTTCAAACAATTTACGCAATCGTTTTCTTGCGAAAAATTTTTAAGGGCTTGAACTTGAAAAACCACGACCAATAGCTAGGCTAACTATAATTTCATGTTGCAGTTTAAATTTTTGAGATTGAACCTATTTAATTTGAATTAAATGACAACTTTTTTGCAAATTTATGCTATATTTATGCTTTAAAATAGGAAGAAAAGCTATTCGATTAAAAATCGCTTCAAAAATTAATGACCATGTCCTGTCCTATTATTATTATTTATTTGCCGAGTCAAGTATATTTATTTGCCGACTATGTCAGAACTGGAGTCTCGGCCAAAATCTTCGAGACCGAGACGAAACTTTGATAGCTAATAGAAAGTTGAGCAAAAAGATACAGAAACATAGTGAAAAAAGACGAAAGAAATAAATGAAAATAGTACCAGATAGGAAATATCAAATGGCTACGATAGCAACTGACGGCATTTTGAATGCAATCAAAGTGACGTCCAAATCAACTAAATGCGATAAAACAAATCTTTTTCGGAATCAGCTTGCTGCCTGCTAAAAATGAATAAAATTATCCTCACATGTTCATAGAATCTAACCAATCCACGCCATGGAAAGAAATAAACATTCAAAAGAGCAAGATGAAGAGATTAAAATTTCCAAACAGAATAGGCCTTTACTGCATCGCCAATCTCAACAAAGCAACGAGATACCTTACAAACAACTTTTCACAATGCAGGTGGAAATTACGCGATCATCATTTTTAAAAAAGATGTCAGCGCTAGTGCACCAGAGAGCTCAAACCATCTATACTACTCAAACCATTAAGACAAACCATTAAAAGCTAGCTCAAACCATTAGTGCTCAAACCATTAAAACAAAAAATGATTTACTGATTAGGGGTCCGTTGCCTTTTTTCCTAGGGTCTCGAGAACTTTCGATGTAGGCCTACAAAAAAACGGCCGGTTAATTCAGTGATTAAGACATTGCTATTGGTGCGGGAGGTCTGGGGTTCGCGTCCTGGACCGGTCAAATCGAACACAATTTCGCCAGTGACTCGCCATCGCTACGACATCTCCTCGAACTAGGAGGCTGTGTTGCCCAGGCGCTAATAGCCGCGGAGATGGGCCCCGCCACTCGGTACACGCCTCGGCGTAATACTGCGAGTATAATCAAAATTTGATTTTTTTTGCCTGAAAAAAATATTTTTGTAAAATTTATTTTTGAATGCCGATACCGCTAACTTTAAAATTTCGTTTCCAGAATCATGAAATTTCCATAAGGAATCGTGCGGCTATCATGTGTAGAAGATGCAAATGTTTTTTTGCCTTTGTTTCTTTAAAAAAAACGTGTTTTTTTTTTCAAAAAAAACATGGCCTCAAAAAAAGTTTTGTTTTTGCAAATTTTGTTGCTAGCGGGAATACTGATTGTGCATTGCTATTTCCTGGCTTCTGACAGTAATCCAATCTCCGATGGTTCTTAATCTTCGAAATCTAAGTGCTTATTGAAGCAGTTTTAAGAGTTGCGCGGTGGCCGATGGGTCATGCTCGGAGGCGTACATTTGTGGAAATTATTGGTGGTGATGAATCATTGCACCATCAACTAAAACTTCAACTCAAGGCCGTGTCAACTTCTGGGGGTGGAGCCCCCCAAACACCCCACCTCTGTTCTTCTTTGCACGTTATCTCGTTTGAAAGGTTTTGAGACTACCGACATGAATTTCTTCAACCATGATAGACTGAACTGCTATTATGCTATTACTATGTTATTACTTATAGTTAGAATTGTAAATTCTAGTTCTTACAGTTTTGTACTGCCTTGCACACACTACTGATGATGACAGCTGAATTTATGTTGTCGAAACGTCCAGTTTAGAGATTTACAGCGGCTTTATTTTTCCTCCTTAAGCTATTTTCGTCCCATATTTATTGTATTAACAAGAAGCAAATTGAAGAAGTTAGAAGCAAAATTTAAGCGGAAAAATCGGAAACAAGGACAACTCCTAAGCGAGTCTGGAACTCTGCATTCGTCCTATTTATAACGTCTCCGTCGCTTTCTCGTGATAGGAGGATAAAAATAAAGAAATCATCATCATCAAGGACGGTGGAGTTGTTTGAAAACGCTTAGCATATTTTCTGCATGTTATTTTCTAATAAAAAACGTTTTATGTTTTGAGCTTATTATCTGTTGTTACAATATGGATATTAAAGATCTCCTCTCTCCCAAATTTACATTACAGTAGGCTGCGAGCTAATAGCAAAGATAAAGCCAATATGCTGACAGCTGCTACGAAAAATGATGAATCAAACAATATTGATTAATTAAAATGGTCACTAATTGCGACGAAACTTTTACTTCACAAAAAGCAAATCAATGGAAATGTAATAACCTAATTACTACCAGATAGTAAAATAGTCGGACGTCATTATTCATGTAGCCTACTGTGTAATGACAATCAACAAAATTTTAGATCACTATACCTTGTCGCACTGGTCGGCAACCTTTTCTTAACGCGGCCCAGATCACCCTTTCAATAGCTATTGAAAGCCCATTACATTTAAAACCACGACTACAAATCGAAAAATTTATATGACTACAAACTACAAAAAGAAGAAACGATGCGTTGTTTTAAAAGCTAAGAAAACGCAAAGCGCCTGCTTTTGTTTCTACTCGCTCGCATCGATGGAACTGAAGAAACAAAGCGAGCACTGCATGAAAGATATACGGACTCACGGCACACGTTTTTGTGCATGGTACTACGGGTTTTGCTTTTGTTGCCATGCACCAAAATCAATTAAATCTTCATTATACTCGCGGTATTACGCCGAAGCGTGTAACGAGCGGCTGGGCCATCTCCGCTGCTTAGCGCCTGGGCAACGCAGCTCCGAAGAAATTTCACAACGTTGGCGAGCCATTGGCGAAACTGTGCCGATTTGACCGGCCCGGGAATCGCACCCCAGACCTCCCGTACCGATGGCGTGCGCTTAACGACTGAGCTAACGGGCCAGTGTAGCCATGTACCGCCGAAAGAAAAAGAATTGGATTGTTTTACGCGCGAAGCATCAAAGGGATGGTTTTTATTATTAGTTGTGTGGACTTACTTTTTATTTGCAGCTACCATGCGGCTCACAAACATTTTGTAAAACCCAATAGCCCGCAGCCTACGAAAAAATGCTAAAAGGTCCACAGTTGGGCCGACCACTGCCTTATCGGTTTAATCGTTCTGGTGCAAGCCACTTGCACGATCTACCATTCGAGCATGGCATGAAAAGTTTGTGGAGACTGGTAGTGTATTGCAGAGAAAAGGAGCTGGCCGACCTCAAATATCAGAAGAAATTGAATCGGTGAGAGTGGCATATACCAGAAGCCCTAGAAAAACTATTCGCACGCTTCTACCCAATTGTAGATCCCACTCTCCACTATTCACAAAGTTTTGCATAAAAATTTGCGACTTTATGCATATACAGTAAAGTGCAGTTACTGCAAGCCCTTAAGCCAGAAGATAAGCCACGACGAAAAGAATTTGCAGTGACGATGCTACACAGATTACATTCAGATCCAGGATTTTGGAAACGTGTTTATTTCAGTGACGAGTCAACGTTTCACGTTTCTGGATTAATAAACAGACACAACTACGGGATATGGAGCTCGCAGAATCCGCATGAAACCTACGAGCTTGAACGAGACTCTCCTAAACTAAATGTGTGGTGTGGAATCATGCATAATAAAATTATTGGTCCGTTTTTTTTCGCTGAGAAATCAATTGCAGCTCAAATTTATCTCGAACTTTTTGACAGAATATGTGTCACCACAGCTTGAACAGTACCAACCACGAGTTATTTTCCAGCAGAACGGTGCACCCCTTCATTGGGGTCTTGCAGTTCGTCAATTTTTGAATGACACATTTCCAGAAAGATGGATTGGACGTGATGGTCCCATTCCATGACCGCCACGTTCCCCTGATATCACACCATTGGATTTTCCCTGTGGGGCTATACTCGTATAGCCTACCGCAAAAAACTTCGAGTACAAGTACTGATATTGAAAAATGTACTCGAGTACGAGTACCGTAATAAAGTTCGAGTACGAGTACTTTTACAAATTTAACAAAAGAACAATTTTTAAGTTGTAACAGCTCAAAGTTTGCCGCAGAAACATAAACGAATACATTTCTTCGGTGTTTGGCATGTTGAGAAGGCGCATCAATTTACAGCATTTACGGGTTTTATTGGCTGTAGTTTGCTATCGAAAGTTCATCTTGTTTGTTAGTTTGTTACTTCTAGCGAAAGCCTAATGTACTCGTGTACTCGGCGCTTTTTTTACCGAGTACATTGACCTTCGAGTACGAGTACTAACCAAGTACCAGGGGTTGCGAGTACGAGTACTCCAAAAGTGGTGCTCGAGTAGTACTCGAGTACGAGTGCAGTACTCGAGTACTCCATCACCGTTCATTACAGCATGATCAGAAATAAAAAGTTAACGCATGGCGTGATGGCAAACTAATATAAGCAAAAAGCAAAAGAGCAAGGCTACGAAAAGTACGAGTTGTGTCGTACTCTTGCTGTTTTGCTTTTCACTTGAATTAGTTTGTCCTGGGCGAGTTAGCTTTCCGTTTTCGATCATGTTCTGATGAAGGGCGGCAGCGCGTGGCCGAGTGGTTGCCGACAGCGTGGCCGAGCGGTTCCGAGCGTCGTTTTTAGGACGGCCATGATGATCGAAAGGTTGGTCCCAAGCCTCGTTGTTGCATCCTTGAATAAGATGCTTCATGGCACTTATCTCTGCGTGGAGAAATTTAACAAGAAGCAAATTGAAGAAGTTAGAAGCAAAATTCAAACGGAAAAATCGGAAACAAGGGCAACTCCTAAGCCAGTCCGGAACTCTGGATTCGTCCTATTCATAGCGTCTCCGTTGCATTCTCGTGATAGGAGGATAAAAATAAAGAAATCATTATCACCAAGGACGGTGGAGTTGTTTGAAAACGCTTAGCATATTTTCTGCATGTTATTTTCTAATAAAAAACGTTCTATGTTCCGAACTTATTATCTGTTGCTACAATATGGATATTAAAGATCTCCTCTCTTCCAAAGTCATATTAGGCTACGAGCCGATAGCAAAAACAAAGCTAATATGCTGAGAGCAGCTACGAAAAGTGATGAATCAAATAATATTGATTAATTAAAATGTTCACGAATTGTGACGAAACTTTTACCTCACAAAAAGCAAATCAATGGATACGTAACTAATAATCTAATTATTGTAAATATGTAATGGAGTTGTACACCAGGCATATTTGATATTAAAGCAAACAGTTCTTCTGGTGTAAGGATTGAAACTAAACTGGACTGATAAACTCTGAAAAAGGAGACTAACTGTTCAAATTCAGTTTAATAGATCTGACGTTTCGCTGGTCAGAACAACCATGACGGCCACGCTTTTCCTTTGGTTTATAAGAAGCTGCTTAAAAGCTAATTTTTCTTTTTACTTTTTGATTCCTTTATTTCAAATTTCCAGTTTTTACATTCCAATTGTGATTCTACGTTAATTTTTTTTTTTTCATCTCTGGCGATTTAATGCATTATTTTCCGTTGGTCTATTCTTCAGTATCCGTACCATTATTTTGACGTAATTTGTTATTTTGACGTAGGCTAATATTTTTCTTTATTTGTTAATAGTGTGCTCATTAGAAATAATTTTTAATTTGAATTTGCCTAGTTATTCTACTGTTTTGTGAGATCATTTCGAGTGTCTCTGAAGAAGCTGGTTGTTCTGACCAGCGAAACGTCAGATCTATTAAACTGAATTTGAACAGTTAGTCTCCTTTTTCAGAGTTTATCAGTCCAGGTCAGTTTCAATCCTTACACCAGAAGAACTGTTTGCTTTAATTTTAAAACCTAATTATTGCTAGATAGTAAAATAGTCGGACGTCATTATTCATGTATTGTAGCCACTGTGTAGTGACAATCAACAAAACCTTGGATCACAATACCTTATCGGCTTAATCGTACCGGTGCACTTACTGCGATTGCTCGCTGGTTACTCCCTCCTCTGCCAACCGTCATGGGTGCAAATCCAGGCGGGATTTATCCCCCCAATAATTCGGCAGCATCCCCCCAATATTTTTCATGGAAGTGGAAAATTCCCCGTACGATGTATTGTAAACCTGCCCAACCAAGACGCACGAGTGCTGATTATCCGAAAAATAATCAATTTTGCTAAATCATCCTCCCAATATCCAAAAATGATCAATTTTGCTAAATCATCCTCCCAGTATCCAAAAATGATCAATTTTGCCAAATCATCACCCCAATGCTCAATATAGACTTGCACCCCTGCCAACCGTCACCTGACACTGAATGTTTTATAGCAATCGCGTAACAATTTCTTCCAATATTGGGGGTGATAAATGCATTATCATCCCCCCTTGAACCCCCCTCGATGCATCTCCCCATCCCCCCCGGCATGTACTATACGCCCTTGGCGACGATGGGTGAAAAAATCAAGGGAATCAGTGATTACCTGAGCAACGTGTTTCTGAAAACCTGAGGTAGTACCGCAATTCGTCTCTTTGAATTTAAAATCCACGAATTTATTCTTTTAATTTACGAAAAGCTTTTTGGTGGCACAAATTTCAACACAGATTTAAAAAGCGCCGAAAACATCTTTTGAATTTAGGTAGTTATGTAAAAGACTGTTTTTGAACCAAACCTTTTCGTCTCGCTTTCTTCAGGGTTCGACGCGAGAGTTAATTGAGAAGGAAAAAGGTGGTCTATCATCACCTTCATCGAAAAATCTGCAACAAAGCAGGAAAAAGGGCTGTGATGGGTTGTTAAAGGACGGACGGATTGTGATTGGTCGAATATGGATGAATTTTAAAATCCAACTCAACTTTCGGAGAATTTGCAGCGAGTAGACAATTCTCCGAAAGTTGAGTTGAATTCTAAAATTCATCTTTTTCCTGTTTTGTTGCAGATTTTTCGATGAAGGTGATGATTGACCACCTTTTTCTTTCTCAATTAACTCTCGCGTCGAACCCTGAAGAAAGCGAGACGGAAATGTTTGGTTCAAAAACAGTCTTTTTCAAAACTACCTAAATTCAAAAGATGTTTTCGACGCTTTTTAAATCTGTTTTTTGATTTCATGTGCGTGCTTTGATGCCGATTATTTCACCGATACATAAGGAAATCTAACGCCTATACCACCGATCGCCACTGGTTATCATACAATACTTGCTACCCTTCAAGGATTGAAGCGAAATGTTAGCGTGGTAGCAGTTTGCTTGCGTGTCTTGCATGACGTTGCTTACTCAATAGGGTGAAAAGTAGGCTACGAATAGAAAGTGCAAAAAAAAAAAAAAAGAAAAAAAAGAGATAATACAAATGCGTTATTTTGATTTGCGTCGTCCTAGGTATAATTGCGGCATAATTTGAAAATTTAAAGAAGTAATGAATTGCCCAAATTTAGCGATTAACCTAATAGCTAAAAGCAACTATTGACGAAAACCCTAGCAGGTACAGTATATCCTAGGATAGTTATGACACCCATACTTAAGAAGAAAACTCAATCAAGGAAAGGAAAGGTTGCAACCGCGTGGAAAACGCTGCTATAGCTTGAAAGCTAGCATCAATAAGTCTGCAGTTACAATCATTTTCATTCGATTCTGGTTTAGGTGCTGCTTGACTTGAGGACAAAGACGTATGAGTGGGCCTAGAGCTAAATTGAAATGGAGAAATTAACGTAAAAACAACTATTTATGGACTCAGAGAACCTGCAGGTTTGAGCGCATCACAACCTGCATTCGAAAGTAGCCTAATCCAAATATTGGGAAATACCGACTAAAATTGATTGGGGGACATTTTCTAGAAGCACGGGTTTGGCGAAGAAAAAGTGTGCTTAATAAATGATCCAAGATTTTGTTTTATTATCGTGAATTGCTTGCTCCACGGCAAGTGTCCAAGTTGGGCATTAAATTTTATCTGAGAAGACCAGTGCGTAAACCTCTCGGGCAAATCTATGAATGAGGTTTTGCCCCCGAACTTGCTTAGAAATTAACGATGTTCTGAATTCACTCGTCCCAATGATCTTGCGCTTATGGAACGGCACTAGCAACTTCCCACTTTACGTTGATAGTTAGTTCATTGATTCATATTTGCAAACGGTTTTACACAAGGAGAGGTAAGAATTCGGTCGTGTAAAATAATGCTGTAAGTGTAAAAATCTTCTTGCTTAACGGCAACCAGCTACGCATATGGAGACGTAAGTTCGATGCTGTGCTAGATTTGTTTCTTATCCTCATCAAATTTAGTTGCTTTGTAGCCGAAGTTAATACTTAGCTAGAGCGACGTATATTGAACAAAAAATGTTTCATTGAACCATTTTAAAACATACCGTAGAGCGAGACAGCGTTGTTTCTGGCTATTAGCCTTCATCAGCCGCCCTCAGGTAAGAAACATTCATCTTCCAGGACGAATGATCTTGTCGGGATCACTCATCCCTTCGGATAAATATTTCTTAAAGAATTTAACCATTGTGGTACGCAATCCACTCGTGTGGCTACGTCACCATTCCAGTCAAACTCTTTACGTGGCCAGGGTCTGACCCAACAAGAGGAAGTCGCCATGACTTCCCATCCGGTAGGCCAGGAAGGACATTGCTTTTTAGTTGTTTAAAACATATGACAACAATTAGGGTTTCTCTTTTCGGGGATTTTCAGCTTCCCGGAAAACGGAAAATTTTTAAGAACATTCCCGGGAATCCCGAAAATCTTCGGGATTTGAGACATTCCCGGGAATTTTTCTCGAGCTTGATCATTTTGCCATTTTTCTCATTTTCAGCATTTCAGATCCAATTTTGAGCATTTTGTAAGCCTATGTTGTATTGTCAAACTTAGTATAAGTTTTTCAATATTTTCGACGAATTGAGGAAAAATTTTGATCTCACAAGCATTTCGTTTTAAAAAATTTTGCGAATTTTGAAAAATAATTTTTAGTAAGCAAAAAAAATAAAATTTGCACTAACGCATTTTTTATGTCGAAATGATGGATATTAGTAGTTTAGTACCCCTGAAATCCTTACTAATGCACAAAAAATTTCTCGGGATCCCGACATAGATTTTTCGGGAAACGGGAAATTTCAAAACCCCGAATTTTCCGAGAAATTTTCCGTCCCGACTTTCCGGGAGGAAACACTAACAAGAATGCTCATTTAATTCAACTTGAAAAAACGATGACCCATTCAAACGAAACAATAAGCTTTTTTTGACATATGTCAGCATTTGGTTTAAAAATCCAGTTACACTCGGACTATTTCATTATTGGTGAATTTAATGTGGTGTGTTTCAAAAGATGTTACAGCTGTTTTTAGCGTGTTTCTGCGATGGCGTAGTCGAGGGGACACTGAGGCACTCCACTTTCGACGAAATCTAATCTGAAGTGATAACACAATCTTTGTATTCCTTCGCCTGTTTGTAGTTAAGCCCTCCCTAAGTTTTCCGCTGCTGGCGAAACCCCTGTGTCTATACGTTTGCCATAATTTTTGTTCGTCGCATATACAGTATTCCAACACCAATTGACTCGGCAGAGCTATTGCATTTGCATAAGAAATTTACGACAAACGACAATGAAAATGATTGTACTTTATCTAACGAGTAAACTCTACCTGCATAAGCTCATTTGCTGAAATCACTTTCAAGTTAGGACGAATGCTTAGTGGCTTATTGCTGGTCACAGTAAAAAACATAGTCATGGAGTTTGATGAACAAATTAATACTTAACCTTAAAATTGCAACAGAGTGGGATTAGTTCATATATAGCCTAGCCACCCGCTTAAATTGTTACGGTTTAAGCTTTTGTGCAAAACGGTTTTCGGTTTCAGTTTACAGTCGTACTTGCACATAACAATTTCAATTTTTCTATTCGTCTGTTCCTTGTTGTGCACCACCGCTTGGTGTTTCGGTTAAGAACACACGCTTGGTAGATTGGGGTTTTAAACTTTGCCCGGTCCCGTTTATGTGTGCACTTTGTCTTGTATGTCCACTATGAAACAGCGTTTTATCATTCATGATTGATATTGGTAGTGAATCGTCCTTTGAGAATGGCCTACACCAGGGGTGGGCGATCTACGGCCCGCGGGCCTCATGCGGCCCGCGAGATCATTTTATGCGGCCCGCGGGCACTTACAGAAATATAAACCTTGCTCCTTACCAGTGTTCCTTCTAAGCTGTGCGCGCGCGCACACGGCTTCCCGAGACTGCGCACACGCATAAATGTACTGCGCACAGACATATCATGATGAAGCAATGTTCTTGGATGGCAAATTGAGGAAAATTGTTCTAGGACCTGCTAAAAAGACGCATTTCTTCGCAAAGTGTACCGAGAAGTGGCGTCGTGCCATTGGGGCCCCCCCAAATTTTTTGAAATGTGTTACTTTTTATAATTTAAAAAATTGAAAAATAAAAAATTTAGCGATTGCCATTTCGCTTTTATCCTTCAAACAAACCCTATACCCCCCTTTCTTATACTATAAATTCCATTGTTTTGTATTTTAATTTTTGCTTCAATTAATCACTTCGACTCAGGAGTAAAGTCAGTTTCTTGATCTGTAGTTAGAATTTAGAAAACATTTCGCATGCGTTGTTAAAGATTATAGGCTCTAGAACACACCTATACACGTCATCCCATCGTATGCGTCAAAACTAATAACGATTGCAGCCTTCTTTCATTTATTTTAGCTCAGCTTCTGCTTTTAGACATAAACTGCTAAAATATTTTTGTATTGTCTGACACTATAATAGTGACTGCACTCACTGCCGGTATCTCGGATGACCCGGATGGCAGATGCTTCCATGTAGCCCGGGCTGTGATTAAGTCTGTACAAAGCTTTCCTCTTGCAAAGTTACCATGACAGACCGAAACCAAATCTGCCGACCCGGAAGGGTATCCACTCTTCCCGATGCTCAGCCAAGGCCTACTAACCGGCAAACTTCCTTTTCAGGACGGGGCGATGTTTGCTCTGCTTCAGGGCACATCGTCAACAAGTTCCGAAGGCCAACAATCCTGCAGCTGAACATTGAAGGCCTCACTGCAAGCAAGATGAATGTCCCTCACCATCTTGCTGTGCAGTTTGAGGCACTCGTCATCCTACTACAGGAGACCCACTGTGCCTTTACCGAAAAGCTTGTGATTCCAGGCTTTGCACTAGCTGGGTCCTGTTTAAACAGGATACACGGCCTTGCTACATTTGTCCATGAGCGACTAAAATGGACCCTAGTAGATCGGTCCCCATTTACATCAGAGACTGAGTGGTTATACGTAGACGTTGATGGCTATAAAATTGTCAACGTTTACAAACCTCCACCTACACCATCGCAGACTACCGACCTACTAGTGTTTCCACACCCTGTCTTGTACTCGGGTGATTTCAACTGCCCGCATGTGAATTGGGGCTACAGCAGCAACAGCGCTGATGGAGAATGCCTTGTTGCTTGGGCAAGCCTTAATGGTCTTGTCCCTCTCCATGACCCAAAGGACATGGCCACTTTCCACTCAGGCCGCTGGAACACTGGCACCAACCCGGACCTGGCGTTTGTTAGTGTTGGTCCTGATACTCGCTTGGCGTATTTTAGAGAAGTTTCCTAGGTCACAACATCGACCTTTCTTCGCTCATTGTTCCACCAAGGCTCACTCTGTCAGTTCCGAGTATGCCTGTTAAGCGATGGAACTTCCGCAAGGCCAAATGGAGCCATTACAATGCCCTGACCAACCAGCTCGCTAAGAGCTTGTTGCCACCTGATACATCTGATGTGCCGGGCATACCAGAACTTCTGTAATGCCATCAGCACAGCAGCCAAAAAGTATATCCCACGTGGTCGACGAAACGACCACATTCCGTGTTGGGATGCCGAGTGTGAGGACCTCTATTAGATGTTCCTGCAATCGTCTGAGGGATCTGACTCTAGCAGGGCTGCTTCTGCCCTGCTGTCCAGGCTTGACAGAAAACGCAGGGACCGATGGTCTGAGGCAGTCCAAACCATCGACTTTTCTCACTCCAGTGGTAAAGCATGGAGCATATTAAACAACTTAACCGGTAGATCACGACGCTCCCCTCGGCATTGTGCAGTTTCAGCCAATGCCATCGTATCAGTACTGGTCAATAACGGCAAATACGAGGATATTAATCGCAAGTCATCCCGGCTTGTGTCTCAAGAAGTGTCTGATCTTTGGAGGGTCTCTACAACAAGTGCAGTGAATGTCTGTGGAAGCTTTACTCCCTCAGAATTCGCCCCCGCCCTCAAACATCTGAAACCAGGAAAAACTCCAGGCCCAGACTCTATCTGCCCTGAGATTTTGCTCCATGCTGGAGCTGCCCTGAAATCCTGGCTGTGTGGCTTTCTTTCATCCTGTTTGCACCACCTCAAAATTCCAAAAATCTGGAGAAGAGCGTTGGTTGTCGCGATCCCCAAACCAATGAAACCTGTAGAGGAACCCAAGAGCTATCGCCCCATTTCTTTGCTCTGTGTTCCCTACAAGATCCTCGAAAGGCTCATTCACACCCGTATCAAGCCCATTGTCGACCCGCTTCTTCCTCGGGAGCAAGCTGGGTTCCGACAGGGGAGGTTCACAGTAGACCAAACTGTTCTACTTACCCAACACATCGAGGACTCATTTGAGACCAAGAAGAAGGCCGGTGCTGTTTTTGTCGATCCAACAGCTGCTTATGGCACTGTCTGGCATCGTGGCCTCACCTGTAAGCTGCTGAGACTCCTTCCTGATAAACACATGGTCCAAATGATTATGGAACTTATCCGGAATAGAAGTTTCACCCTTTCCATCGGTGACAGCAAGCGAAGCAGGTTACAACGTTTGCGAAATGGCCTCCCACAGGGATCAGTCTTGGCTCCCCTCCTTTTTAACATCTACACATACGATCTGCCTTCCACAATTCCCCAGAAGTATGCGTATGCCGACGACCTGGCATTGATGCATACCTCGAAAGACTGGAAGACTTGGGAGGGCACTCGAAACCAAGACATGACAACACTTTCAGCGTATCTCCAGACTTGGAGGCTGAAGCTCAGCCACACTAAGACGGTGACGACGGCCTTTCATCTAAACAACCGAGAGGCGAAACGTGAGCTCAAAATCTTCAACAACGGCAAACTATTGCCATACTGTCCAACTCCAACCTACCTCGGTGTAAAGCTGGACAGGTCGCTCACTTTCCGTCATCACCTAGAGGCATTGCGCAAGAAACTTTCCACTCGCGTCATACTGTTGAGGCGACTTGCAGGTTCGGGATGGGGTGCAAAAGCCAAAACATTGCGAACAGCCGCCTTGTCCCTGGTTTACTCCACAGCTGAGTACTGCGCACCTGTTTGGTGTAGTAGTGCTCACACTCGGCTAATCGACAGTGATTTGCGCATTGTCACTGGATGTCTGCGACCCACTCCGATGGACTACTTGCCAATCCTCGCAGGCATCCAGCCAGCTGAGCTCCGCCGTTGAGGAGTGACACTCTCCCTGGCTAACCGCGCCACCCTTAACCCTGATCATATTCTACACGAGCAGCTGGTCGGGAAACAAAATGCGCACCAGGCAAGGCTCAAATCAAGACGCCCGTTTGTACCCGCTGCACAGAAACTACTGTATAGTCTTACCGAATCAGACATTCGTGCAGCGCAATGGATGGATTATGTATGGAACATGGAGTACTTGAAAAGTGCATCAAGGCTTCAAGCTTTTATTCCCAGGGCCAGTCCTAAGCTTCTTGGAATGGGTTTGCCCAGAACATCTCGGGTAAAACTGAATCGTCTGCGGACTGGCGTAGAGCGATTCCATTCATCCATGTACAAATGGGGTGTTGCTCCTTCACCGAATTGTGAGTGTGGTGTCTCTGAGCAAACTGCAGACCACATCATTTCTACATGCCCCCTACATCGTGCACCAAAAGGAATACAAGGTCTGTTGGTCCTGGATGATGACACCCGACGCTGACTAAAAATCAACGCCGTCAACATCTAAACCGTCGGAAGAGGATGCCCAACCACACGACGACGACGATAGTGACTGCACTCACTGCCGGTGTCGGTGTGTTCTTTCTCGATAAGAAAGTGTGCTGGAACGAGTTTTTTTAATGTGAAAGCCGTAAAAATCCGCTCCGCCCCCAGACCCCTCTTGCCATCGGTGGCTGGGACTTCGCTCCCAGCTCTCCAGCAATGTCCTCCTCCTTTATTAAATCGTGGGGTCGCACTGATCGCGCATAATATCCATAGTAAGGGAGCGGTTTGAGGTATCCAAATAAATTTCGATTTATTTTCCAAAATTTGGAGTATCACGACATATTTTGGTATTTTTTCCTTACTTCCATTTTTCGTAAGGCTACTCAATGCTAAATACGGCTTTTGCAAAGGTTGTGATCAGTATCTGTTTAAGTTGTTACTCGGTTCCCTCCAAATGTTTTGGCTACACGACGCCTCAGGTACCGTGATCGAAAAAAGTAGCAGCAGTAATACAACCAAGAGAAGTTGCGCTACTTGTTTTCAATAGCTGCCATATACAATTTATTCATGGGTTGTTGGTTGTTGCACAAAGGTTAGTCATTTCCAAAAAAGTGCGCACTAGCCTAAGTTTCTACGCACACAGACTACAATAAATTAAAGGGAACATTGCTCCTTACTGATATTGAGTGGAATATAGGACATCTGCAGACGTAATGAACTTTTTTTTTGCACTTCACTTGATTTTGAGTGGAGTATAACACATCTGCGGACGTTGATGACCTCTTTTTTATGCTCTTCACTGTCTTGATTTTGAGTGATAGGACATCTGCGGACGTTGATGATCTTTTTATGCTCTTCACTCGATTTTAAATGGAAAATAAAACATCTGCGGTCGTGATGACCTTTTATATTTTGCTCTTCCAATCAGTGCTACCCTTGGCTTCAAAAATTTTTCCAATGCAGCCCTTCGCGTAAAAAGTTTGCCCACCCCTGGCCTACACAATTAGTGCTTATATAAAGCACCCGCTGCTCGGTACCTTTATACCGTTTTCCTCGTTCACAAGCCTAAGTTTCAAAATTATGGGCACTGTGCAAGGCCCAAGTCTCAAAAGCATTAGCAGTGCGAGATACCACTTCATTTAAACTTTATACAACTTTGATGACATTGTATAATGTCATCAGCTCTTTTTTCATGGTCTTTAGGTGTCTGATGGTTTGTAATCTATTCTAAACAGGTGAGAATATAAACGCAAGCAGTAGGTTTACCACAAAATAAATTCAAATAGTTTAATTTCAATTTGCAATAATTGTTAATGTTTAATTACTACTTATAATTTTTGCATTTATCTTTCTTAAAACTCACTGTTTACGTATGTCGAAGAGGTGTATAATAATTGGAACTGTACCATGACACTTTGTTATAAATTGTATTGTGTATGATTTTATATCTGCTTTTCAAAAAGTATGTGCTTCTTTTGCAGAAATACAAGTTTTCAAAATGAAATTTACGCCTTGCTACTGGTTTCGAATCAGTAACACCAAACACTTGTCGAAATCCTGGACAATTTGTGAACTTGCATCTAAAAAAATTGGCGACTTTGCAAGCTTTTCTTTATTTTTCAATCGATCCGGTAAAAAGAAAACTTAATACCGGTACAGGAAACAAATATGTGTCAAACAATAAAAAATTTTCATTTAATCTTGCTGTTTCTTTTCAACTTGATGCTGTTGGTTATGTTGCTAATGCCGTTTAATATTATCATTCTCATTTTTTCACGCAATGGTCGCTTCCATTTTCCTAATTAGTTTGTTCTTGCTCACAAAACAAACAAACTTGATCAGGTGATCATGGTTTTGCAATTCGCCGGTTGTGTATGTTTACCGTCAATACGAATTCCTGTTTGTTCTCAATGCTTCGTCCAAGTTTGCTCACATTGTTTGTCCAACTCGCTTCTACATCTAGATTAATTATTAAATCCATGTCAGAGCAAAACTTGGTCAAGGTGATCTGGCTGTAGCATTCTGTGACAGTAAGTGCAGACATATGCTGAAAAATGAGTCAAGTAAGCTTTACTCCAAACACTGTCGTGATGGCTTGAGTATAATTATACTGCAGTAAACAAATTGAAATAAATCTTCCTTGCGCGTGCAGTTTCGAAACCAAACGGAAAAATTTGGGAGTACGCCGTACGCACGCTGTGCGCAACAGGCCTACAAGCAAAAATAAATGTACGCAAAAGCAATTTTTCACGCTCATGCATTGATGTGACTTCGAAGCTAACAAACGATCCCATCTATGCATTTTCAATCATACGAAGGAGCTGTCGCAAAAATATTCTTGTTGCCACCTTCAAGTTGCAAAGCTAGAATCGGTTTCTGGTTTGATTTCCTGTATGGGCAATTGGACATCATGAAATAATTGTCCAATTTATTCGTGAAAACAAACTTTCAAAACAATTTTAAGTGATGAACTTTTGCGATGATTCAGTGTCAGTTTGTTGCAATAGAAGTTACAAATAACAATCGGCTGTTTTGCCGAATTATGAAAGTTTGAAATTTTTTTTTGTAATTTTAAATTCACAAATATAATTTTATTTTTTACTTTCTGTGAACCATGTTTTAATCGTATTTGTTAATTGTTTTTCAAGTTTGATCTAATTAACTTTTACGAGAAACCGTTTTCCATTGTGCGAAATAACTCCGATTGATTGCTGACAAAGATGGAGCTGCCTGAAGGAGTCGAATTGATTGACAACAAGCAAAGCAAGCGTAAAGTAAGTAAGTTAAACAGCAAGATTGTACTGTATCTTGAAAACTATTTCAATAGATTGATTAAGGAATGCTAAAACTTTTTACAAAATGTTTTTGAAGTTGTAAATTTTAGCTCATAATATAAAGCTTTGAATAAGTTTTATTTGAGAAACTTCCATGAATGTTAAAAGCATACCCGAGCCACCACTACCATCAGAAAGGACTACCATAACACTGGCAGATCCAAAGGTAGGCCAAGGAGTTCAAGCTCCTCCACTACCCCAGAATTTATAGTTACACATATCAATACATCATTACTTTAATACTTTTAGACCAGGGGTGGGCAAGCTTTTTACACGAAGGGCCAGATTCGGAAAAACTGTTGAAGCCGCGGGCCTCACGTTGACTGGAAAACAAGGTAAAGGCCTTTTTTTGGAGATCACGGTCCACGAACGATTGTGATCTCCAAAAAAAGGTTTTCACCTTGTTTTACTCGTTTTTTTATTCCAATTTTGCACCGTTGAGGCTTATTTTTTTGAAAATCACTGCCACCATGACCTCTAAAGGAAAAAAAAGGTCTTCCGCTTAACTCACAGTGGGAGTTTAAGTTTGTGTAAGTGCTGGTGGGCCAGAATAAAAGGACCGGCGGGCCGGATTTGGCCCGCGGGCAGTAGTTTGCCCATGTCCGTTCTAGACGCATGAAATTACAGCACAAGCATTTTTTCAGTTTTTAGCTCCCCCAAAAAGTTTCTGGGTCCATCTCTATTTTAAATGGTATTTTTTCAAGCTGTGTCACGAAAGTGCGTTATCAACGAGAAACACGAGGTTAGCGGTGAAACATGAGTTTCCAGCTCGTAAAAATTACTGAAATCTTGCACAGCAATCCAAAAATTGATGTAACACTAACAGCAATATCAAAAGCTTTCTTATGAAGATTTACAGTGTCTTATTTACTACAGGATTCTGAATCCCATGCTTTATCCGGTCTTACCGTCGTTACAGCAGTGCTGTTCATCACTGGAGAAATGACAGGAAGTGGAGTTTTAGCTTTGCCAAAAGCAGTTAAAGATGCTGGTTGGGTAAGTAGAATTAGGACTTTAGCCGAAAGAATTACACAATTGCGGTGACCTTCCCAAAACTTGTAAATTATTTTTAACTTGATAACTATTCCTTTTTCGACAAACCGATTTTATATGAACTCAGTTAGCATTTCAGACTTATAGAATTTCCTATCAATCCATTTCTGGGTGATGGAGATAATATTATAAAACAAAATGTTATATACTGTAGACCTACTGTACTTTGTATACGCAAGTACATGTGTTGTGATAATTGTGATGCTAACGCAAGTAAGCTAAAATATCTCTTCTCTTCGGTGATTTAATCACCAACCTTTCAAATTTTATTGGTAGATGTTGCTGCCACAAAAAGATGGTAGGAGCAAAGCATTGACTTCGTTGGCCCTTTTAACCCCATTCAATTTTGATTACTTCCTACCAGCAAGAAAACGATTAATTGATCAAGTCATTTTGAAAATAAGCAATCAAAAGTGCGGGCAAAATGTTCGACTATTGACCCCTGAGGCTGCATATTGGATTCAGAACATTCTCTAATCGCAAGCTGAAACCGTTCAAATCGAATTCTGGTTATCTTATACCGGTAGCAAACACATTTGCTTTACCCAAATTCAGTTCTGTGTGAACAACCTATTACAGCGAACTATTACTAATTGCTGGCTAAATTCAGAATACGATTAGCTTCCTACGGTCAGCTTCTTAATCTTACGTCAAGGACAAGCTCCAGGTTAGCGGTACCACTTATAGTTTAAAAATATTCGGTGATCGTGTAATTCGTGTTACCATTCAAGGCTGCGGCCGATTTTTTATCATTTTAGAATATTTTGGGTTACGATTAACACAAAAACTGAGAATTTTTCTTGGCGATTTTCCTCTTAACTTTCTTCAAGTTTTTGTTTTGAAGCTGTCGCCTTGACAGCATTTGTTACCAATATAGTTTATGTCGGATCATTGTATCATTTTTTCAATATCGATGATATTGATAAATCTTTCCCTAGAGTTAAAACCAATAAACTACCTGTAATTTACAGGTTAAGTTATTTAAGGAAGGGACGAGGGCTGTAGTAATACGTAGCATCAAGACAACCCACACACATAAACGTACGCAGTATTATAGGGCAATTGGGCAGTTGGGCGAGCGGTTCTAAAGTCCTCGTTGAAACTGCATGGGGCTTTTGGTAGCTTACACTTTTAAGCGATGGTGGTATAATACCACCATTGAAAAACTTCGTGACGAATGATGTGGAATAAATTTGATAAAAAGGATGAACTGCTTTCCGCTGAATAAATTTGAACAAATCACTTTTACCGAAATTGAACTTAAGAAAAAAATCTCCACTAGGAGATTTAAACTTGGAGATGATATGATTTACAATTTGGTGCCATAGAGCGGGACAGCGCTGTTTCGGACTATTAGCCCTCATCAGCTGCACGAAAGAAAAGGTACATTCATCTTTCAGATCGAATTGCAATTTTATATTCTTGTTGGTGTAGGTCGGAATTTTCCTCATTTTCATGTGCGCAGCTATTTCGTCATTCACGGGCACTGTGCTAGGAAGATGCTGGACTATTTTAAGAGAAAATAAACCCAAAGAAACGCAGCACTGCGGTGATCCGTATCCTACAATTGGTTTTCATGCTTTTGGAAAACCTGGACAGTAAGTAATAATCCCATACTAACAGTAGTAATGTCTTTCATTTTCGCACCTTCAACACGATGAAGAATGCGATAAAATTAAGGAAATAGAACAACGGTACAAGAAAAGGGAAGAGACAACAAAACAATTCACGTTACGGCTTGCAGATAGGAAAAGAGGAGCTAAAAAAAACATGATTAAGCATGGACACAACTACTGACTGTTTTAGTTCAAACGTAAAGTAATTTTGTGAAAGGTTCGTTTGAATAAATTGAGCATAACTTTTTGCTTGGTCATTTGCTCATCCTAGCAATTCCCCTTTAAAGAAAGCAAAGATTCCACACGCGTTAGCAATTTCGCTTCTGGATGAATCAGGCTTATAAAGCATCAAGCAATGCGTTCGTAGCTCAAGTCAGCCAAAAGACTCAACATGCAGTTTTTTGCCCTTATTTATCCATGATAACTGTAAAATATGAAATAAATGTAACATTGCAGTTGGTTAAGTTGTTTGCACTTGGTTGGTTATAAAGATCAAGTACTAAGCAGTCAGCGTTAGAAATCGGCAATCAACATTGTATTGTTTAAAAAACTAACAATATAGTTAATCTTTGATAACCTTAACTTTGTCAAGATATTGACTGTCCGTGAAGCAACGCATGCGCTGTAGCACTAATGAACTGTTATCTCAAGAGATGATGACTGACAAACACGCTAGTTATGTGGATGTAAATGCTGCAAATTTTTATGAGCTGATGTAAAAAGCTAGTACAAAAGGTTATTAGCCTCGATAGAAAATTATAAAATCAATCTAATTAGGAAAAAAGTAACAATGAATTCTTACGCGATTCACCATTTCCATTATTATTTAAAAGTAGGTCTTCTGCTTTCTCCAACGACGTTACCCGGTTTCGCCACACTCTATTGTGGGTTATGACTAAAGGTCATCCACCCCCGGCGTGGGCCTCTGGGCATTTGCACCGGCTTTCCCCCTACTCAGTGGTACAAGCTGCAGTAGTAAGTAGCTTTTCTATGTTGCAGCTTCTTGCTAAATACAGAAACTTTTTAAGCAAAGAATGTTAAACGCTATTGTGTGCGTGCACCGTAATATGAGCACCTGTTAAGGCTATTTTATTACTTTTTAGCGTAAACCTCTGCTGCTTTGTTTGTTATCTGTAGTTTTTTTAAAATAAAATCACATTTTGGTAACATTTTTGCAAAAATAAAGTCACATTTTCAAGTTTTTTAGGTCACAAAAAAATCTCCCAAGTTATCACATAAAACCTTTACATCAGGCCTACTTTTATGCGACGTTAGTGCAGGCATTCATGCCACAGAAAAATAAAAATGACGATGTGCAAAAAGAAAATCCGAATCCGCTTCAAATGCAGTGGATAGAAAAAATTAAATCCTAATCAGATCCCAATCCGATAAAATTACCAAAACAGATTCCCATTAAATCCTAATTCAAATCTGTGGACATCTCTGGTGTGCAGGCTCTAACTGCCGTCTATTAACCTACGCCAGAGCCGAGTTTACCAATAGACTAGTAGGCTGAAGCCAAAGGCCTCGTAGAAATAAGGGGTTTCGTCTCGAACAACGAAGGCCTTTTTTATTTTGGAGTTCGACCATCAAGACCTTTGTATACGTAGAGATGAGTTCGGTCATTCATCACTAGGGTTTTGTTGATCAATAGCCAATAGGGCCTCTCATTGTCTAAATCGGTGGTTCTCAACCTTTTCTGAGTCGTGACCCCCTTGACTGAGACACTAAAAGATCGTGGTCCCTTGCGAGTGTAATTTTGAAAGTACCGATCTAGAAATAAAAATGGATTTATTTATATGCTCATGCCCCCCAGATGACACTCTGTGACCCCCTTGGGGGACCGAGAGCCACGGTTGAGAACCCCTGGTCTAAATCCTACCCAGGCCTACGCCCGGCTGCTTTGATTGCATCATCGTATTTTCTATTGATTTTATTGCAACATCAATCATCAACATTTTTTTTCAGATACGTGGTGAACTTTTCGGTGTATTTTACTCTATTCGGGGTTTGTGTGGTTCTTTTACTGATTGCTTCAGGAAATATTCAAAGTTTGTTGCAACAAGTAAGCCCAGCTGTATTTGATATACTTTTAAATTTCGCATGTACTGTAGCTTTGGGTAGAACATCATTGCAATAAGTTTAAATACTGAGATGTTTTTACCAAATAAACTATACTTGTAAATAATTGTGTGTCTTTACAGTGAATTTGTGTGATTCGCATAAACTGTTTGATTACAAAATTCTTTACAGTGTTTATGCATATTTTGAGAGATTTATAGAATTCGTGCACTTTAATTAGAATATCTGATGACAATCTCTCGCAATAGTTAAAAATTTGGTGAAACTTTGCGCTCATGTCCGAAATCGTAGCAGGAAAAGGGCTGCCAATCAGCCCAGCAGCAAGACTGAGTGTAAGCTTTAGATTTGTATTTTGCATGATTCTTTTATTTCACAGGTTAACGTGGAAATGTCGTTATGTTATTGGGTTATGATCATTGGAGGAATTTTAGAACCTTTTTGTTGGCTAAAGAGTCCGAAAGATTTTTGGTAAAAATATTGAACATTCTGTGACTCTATTTTTTATTTTCTTGCTATGTCTTGGTATTTTCAGGCCCATTGCATTGATGGCTACATTAACAACAGCAATTGCTTGCGTTCTGATGTTTATTCGAATGATAATGGATATCGAGCGAGCTCACAATGAAACACAAATCTATTTGGAGAAAGTTGAGAACGGAGGTGAATAAATAGGTTATACAGTATTTATTTTTATTTTTTCATAACTGGCCACCATATTGATGTGTTAATACCGGTTAGCATCATGGGCGTCCGCAGAGGTGCGGGGGGTGGCTTCTCCTGAAATTGGCGTATTTCATGACGTACAGTGTTGAGTAAAACAAGAGCTTTTAATTATAAAGTAGCTGGCCCTAACTTTTAAAATTTTCAGCCCGACCGTCTGAGAGTTTATAATGATAAGCTAACAAAGTTTTTATTAAAAAAGTGAAAAAATATTTTTGCTTTTGAGTAGATCGTAGTACTTATTTTAGAGCTGCATCTTTTTGAACGTGGGTTTGAGACATTCTTTCTTGCCTTTGGAATGATCTTATTTTGCTTTGGTGGAATGGCAGCTTTTCCTACAATTCAAGCTGACATGAGGCAACCAAAAAAGTTTACGAAAGCTGTTATCATAGCCATGTCATGTATGTATACAAGTCTAAGCTATTCGCTATATGACTGCAGTCCGAGTTGATGACTCTGCTAATCTGCATCTTTAAACAGAAAACGCAAGCAATTCTGTTCAATCTTGAAAATGATAGATGAGTCGGTGTGAATGTGCGTCTCTTGCTGCAATTGTTTGTTCATGTTGCTATCACCGCTTTTTACTTAGCCTACGTTTGTATTGGTTTAAATCAGTGAACAACATTTAGGTTGCAAATTCTCAAAACCTTCTTGTGAAACTTCTCAAACCCGTTATACGAAAAATGAGAGAATTAACATTGAATGAGCGTCATACCGTCGGGTTTGCGAAACCTTTAACGCACTTTCACGAAACCCTAAGGAGCTTGTGGACCTCAAGTTTAGAACTCCTGGCTTAAATAGGTGGTTTATTTTTAAGGAAATTCTTCGCAAGAGTGTTAGGATACATATCAAGATCCGCTTATAAGAGCGAAATTTTTAGGCATTCTCTGCATGTACGTTCCAATTGGTGCAGCTGGATACGGTGTATATGGAGATTTGGTGGACGATAACATTTTTCAATCTCTCACTCACGGGCCATTAGAAACCATCTCATCTATTCTTATTACAATGCACTTAGTTTTTGCATACGTTATTATCCAAAATCCTTTAAGTCAAGTATTCGAAAAACCGCTCAAGGTTCCAGACAGTAAGTACTAAGTAGACCTGATAGCACAGTATTGTTGTATCATGGTTACAGATTAGCGTTTCTTCGGTTTACCATGCAGCCGAAAAAATGACCAAACAAAGCAGGCTATAAGCCTAAGGAGATCGATGAGAGCGAGCTTACAGATAAAATCCCAGAGGTAGTCAGTAACAAAGTAGTTCTACTTTAGTAGCAAAATAGTTCATGGACCGAGTTTGGTTTTAAAAAGTGGGAAGGGGGACAAATTTTGTGTGATAAGCTGTATTGTACATGCTCTTGACGGAAATGAGACCGAGTTTGGTTTTAAAAAGTAGGAGAGGGAACAAATTTTGTGTGATAAGCTGTATTGTACATGCTCTTGACAGAAGTATGTCACTTGAATGCTACCGGTATTATAGAACGCCAACATTGGTTATGTAGACCTGGGCCTGCAAAGGCTATTTTACATTTTGTGAGTTTATTGATGTTGCATCTTGAGTTTGCTATGAAAAAGACATGTCCACTGATTTTTACCTCATCGGCTTTCCATTTTTCGAAAATTATTGTATTTTTACTCATCTTTTCGATTTCGTTTGCCACGTTGACGGAGATGAACCTTTAAAAGCACAACAGGCAACAGCGACTGTGAATGATGCCACTCGAGGTCTCAGCTGTAACGCGTTTTATTTGCCTCAGCTAGAAAACGCAACCGCAACTTTTTCCTCGAGTAACGTAACAATCATAGTAGTGCTTTTGTGTCAATTTGGCAAACCAAATCAAAAAGATGAGTAAAAACCAAAAGCACAATATTTCCGAAGAAAGGAAAGCTGATGAGGTAAAAGTGAGGTGGATACATGCTCTTTATAACAACCACAAGGTATAGGATCAATAAACTACTAAATAAAATTTGGTTCTACGGCCACTTTCAGAGCATAGAAAAAATTGAAGTACCAGTACTTATTCAGCGGTTTCCAACCTTTTTTTCTTCATTACCCGCTTTTGATGTGACTGATCCTCAATTACCCACAACAATCTATTACTGAAGTTTACCTCAGTTCAGCGATGGCGGAACATTTCTAAAGTTGGGGGAGCCCAAAACCAATGACCAGATTTTCTTCATCTACAACCAAGGACTGCAGTGGCGTAGCGAAAAATTTTACAGGGGGGGCATAATTTCTACATTTTTTCCAGCGTTTTTTGTTTTTCGGCAGAATTAATTTGAAGCTGATAAGAAACCAAGAAAGTTCTAGAGGAGTCCGGGGGCATGCTTCCACGGGAAACTTTTGAAAATTTAC
Organism: Trididemnum miniatum; assembly: GCA_964006365.1. NCBI lineage: Eukaryota > Metazoa > Chordata > Ascidiacea > Aplousobranchia > Didemnidae > Trididemnum > Trididemnum miniatum. The sequence goes on from OZ023231.1 coordinate 14,239,225, forward strand.
ATGCTGTAATGGCTATTTTAGTGCATTTTGAATAATTTTCAGGCAAATTGTGTTTTAATTTTTTGACCCTAATTCTGAGTGCTTAGCCAAATATGATGCATTTTGTTCGCACATTTTTAATTATGCGTGTCTAAGGCGTAAGGCTTATAGCTATTGAAGGGGTTCGAAATTATAGAAAAATTGTATGCATCAAAAACCTTTTTGAAAATGGCTGGTGAGAGGATGCATATCCTTTATCCTGCCCCTCTGGATTCGCCCCTGGCCATAAGCTACATAAACCACCAAAAGAATCTGGAATATTTTAGTCACTTGGCACCATTAGTATTGTTCGTTTTTACTAAAAGGCAGAGTCAAATGGGAGGGGCATGGCACAATGGCCCCCGCCCCTAAATACGCTCCTGTGGACCGAATTTAGACAATGAGAGGCCCTAGGCTATTTGATCACACTGATTGGAAGAGCAAAAAAAGGTCTTCACGTCCTCAGATGTCCTGTTTTCACAGAAAATATCGGTATAGTGAAGAGCAAAAAAAAAGGTATGCGCGTACTCAGATGTTCTGTTTTCCCGTGAAAGTATCGGTGAAGAGAACAAAAAAGGTCGTGATTGTTCGTGATGAAGCCCCCCATTTTCTACGAGGCCCTAGGTTTCAGCCAGTTTAGCCTATATGTAAATCCGGCCCTATGCCTACAATCCATATTTAGCCTGTCCACATGTGACATGTTCAATTTATGTGGGCTTCAGACCCACGGTTCTTGCTTCTAGTTTCTGTTCCCCCCACCCCGCAACCAAAATTTTAAAGAAGACATCTCTGGATATAAGCTCTTTCCTGGGTTTTAATTTCGATAGTAGGCCCATGAAGTTTCAAATACGTTCATGCAGCGGCAACATTGTAGAAATAAACGCGTAAACTAGAGACCCCCCCTGAAAAAAAGCCCCCTAGGCCCCCCCCGGTTCCGCCACCTATGCCTCGGTTATATCAATCGGCGAGGTGCAAAAAAAGGTCTACACGTCTGCAGATGTCTTGTTTCGTCAAAATATCGGTGAAGAGCAAAAAAAACGTGCCTTCAGGCATATATTTTTGACAATGGTGTTACATTAATCACCGGAGGAGTCTAAAATTTGCCAAACACGCTACATCTTACACCATTGGCTCTCACAAATTCTTTGGCTCTATCTTGCCTAGATATTTCCATCAGTAGGCCGATACCTCGATGCACCTTAAAAAATCGAAGTGGCTATTTTTACGGACCCGTAAAAATAAGGACTTTGTTTATTTTATTACTTCGTCACGCTCTCTGAATCGGGGTTAGCGTAAAGCGACAATAGAATAAACCAAGCGCTTATTTGTACGGGCCTGTACAAATAGCCACTGTCTAAAAAAATGGTCTTAGACCAAGACCTTCGCCGTGTCACTGACATTAATACTGTACATACAAAGCGGCTTGTTGGCCAAACTTTGCTTTGGAAATTTTTTATGCCTCTAGTCGTCGTCGTCGTCGTTTGGCGGGGCATCTCTTCCAAGACAGATGGAAGGACCAAGGCCGAGGGTTTATCCTTTTACCACCCTGGCCACCAATCTTCTTGGGTCAGATGCTGACTGTAAGGGACTTCAGCCAGCATCTTGTTTCGTCATCCAAAACCATTAGACCAAACATTCCTTGGGGTGCCCGATGTATGGGACACTGTGAGATGATGTGATCTGCGGTTTGTTCACTGGCACCACACTCACAATTCGCTAGAGGAGCCAGACCCCATTTGTACATGGACGAACAGAAGCGTCCAATACCAGAGCGCTGACGGTTGAGCTTGCCCAGGCTGCCCTCGGCAGACCCATACCCAAGGGTCTGGAGCTAGCCTTGGGAATGAAAGCGTGGAGTGACAATGCGTTGGCAGAGTACTCCATGTCCCATTTCATGTTCGTCCACTGGGCTGCACGGACGTCCATCTCAGAAAGACTGTCTAGTAATTTCCGAGCAGCAGGTACAAATGAGTGTCTAGATTTCAATCTCTCCCTACATACGTCCTGTGACTCATGAAACTGGCCATGTAAAATGTGGTCAGGGTCCAGGGAGCTGCGGTTGGCTAGGGAGAGTGTCGCTCCTTGGCAGCGAAGCTCAGCTCGCTGGATGCCTGAAAGAACCGGAAGGTAGACCGATGGAGTGGGACGCAGGTACCCAGTGACAATGCGCAAGGCATCATTTAATACACTGTCGATAAGCCGTATGTGCACGCTGCGGCACCAGACTGGTGCGCAGTACTCGGCAGTCGAGTAGACCAGAGACAGGGCAGCTGTGCGTAATGTCTTGGCGCTAGCACCCCAACCTGTTCCAACAAGTCGCCTCAACAGTGAGACGCGAGCACATAACTTCTTGCGCAATGCTTCCAGGTGAGAACGATACGTGAGCGATCTGTCCAGTTTTACCCCAAGATAGGTGGGAACTGGACAGAAAGGTAAGGTCTTACCGATGTTATAGACCTTAAGCTCACGCTTAGCCTCTCGATTGTGGAGGTGAAAGGCCGCCGACACCGTTTTAGTGTGGCTAAGCTTCAGTCGCCAGGTCTGGAGATATTCCGAAAGTGTAGTCATATCCTGGCTTAGAGTCCTTTCCAACTTCTTCGATTCTCCAGATGCATAAAGTATCGCCAGGTCGTCGGCATAGGCGAACTTCTTGGAGGTTATGGAGGGGATATCATATGTATAGATGTTGAAAAGGAGGGGGGCAAGGACCGATCCCTGGGGGACGCTATTTCTCAGGCGTCGTAACCTGCTAGGCTTGCTGTCGCCAGTTGTAAGGATGAAGCTTCTGTTGCGGATCAGCTCCATAATCATACGAACCATGTGCTTGTCCGGCAGAAGCCGCAACAGCTTGCAGGTGAGGCCACGGTGCCAGGCAGTGTCATAGGCAGCTGTCAGGTCGATAAAGACGGGACCGGCCTTTTTTTTTGCTTCGAATGCATTCTCAATGCTTTGCGTGAGCAAAGTGACTTGATCCACGGTGGATCTTCCGCGTCGAAAACCCGCCTGTTCCCGTGGGAGCAGAGGGACAATAAGAGGTTTGACGCGGGCGTAGATAAGTCGCTCGAGAATCTTGTAGGGAACACAGAGCAAGGAGATAGCTCCTTGGGTCCTCTACAGGTTTCGAAGGCTTTGGGACCGCTACTACTAGCGCTCTTCTCCAGATCTTAGGAATTTTGAGGTGGTGCAGGCAGGAAGATAGAAAGCCACGTAGCCAAGATTTTAGTGACGGTGTGACATGTTATACGACTTACGTGTGATTCTATATCGATAAATGCTTTGTATTTTGACAAGAAAAAGTGGGGGGGGGACAAAAGATATTATGGCCCCCCACTTCAAAAAGTGAAGGCATGTCCCCCCCCCCCCCCCCCTTAAACTCGGTCCATGAGACTACTAAAGTAGCATTTTCAGCAACGCGCGACTTACGTAAGTATTTTTCATTTCTGATATTTCTACTTTTACTTTAAGTAAAATTCTCTTGGAGTAACGCTACTTTAGTACAGGTAGTAATAAATGTTATGCAAAGTAGAAGTAGACACCCTAGCCGTTCCTTTTTTGTAATTTGACCACGATTTGAATTTTTTTTTTTTTTTTTTTTGTCGAATTAAGCCTATTTTGGCAATTCTGCTTATCGAAAACATGTATTCCTGGCGTAGTAGACATGCAGTTCTGGTTTAGCGGGAAACGTCGTCGCGTTTGGTGCGGCCAGTCTGGGGTCAATTCCCTAGCCGGTTAACGAACAGTTTTGCTAACGACTCTTCATCGCTGCAGCATTTCTTCTTCTGAAATTGTGTTGTCTAGGCGCCTAGAAGGGCCAAGGGTCCCTACCCCTAGACCTACTAAATCGTAACACGCTTCGACATAATCAAAAGGAACAATAAAAATTTGATTTTACGAATGCCGTTGCTTTACTTGAACACTGATTGTAAGCGTTACTATAGCAAACTTTCGAATAAAAACAAACACGTGAAATCCGAAATTACTTTCTACCTTCATTACTGAAGTAGAATTTATTTTGACTTCTTTCCTACTTTCACTTAAGTAGAAATGCTTCGCTATACTTCTATTTTTATTTGAACGCCATTTTTGAGTAAGTAGCAATACTTTTACATAAGCAGATTTTTTGACCGCTTTGTCCACCTGTGTAAAAGCCTAAAAACTCAATTTTACTATGTTAAAACAAAATTGGTTTTTCATTACTGAAACGGTGGTAGTGAAAGTCATATAGCCTGCATCTATCAGATACAAAAAATAAAGGACTCCGAGTCTTTTTTTGCGATATGTAAGGTCCTGTATAAGACAAGAATAATTTTTTTTAAAGGCAATTTTTATGCATCTGCTTGGTACCAATCTGAATAATATATGCAAGTAATCAGGAGCGCCTTGTTTTGGAGCGGTGTAGTGCAGTGTTCTTCAATTGAGCAAAACTATTACCAGATAATCATGCTTTTATACTTTCCGTTTGACGCTTATTGCATAATTATGTTTTTTTAGAATTTGGCTGGAAACGAGTGTTAGTGAGAACAGCTATCACTGTGGTTATTATTTTTACTGGAGAAAGTTGCCCTCGCTTTGGTCACATCTTGGCGCTAGTGGGCGGCAGTGCTGTTACGTTAAACACTTTCGTGTTTCCATCTATATTTTTTGCCAAATTTTGCCGAACTCACAAAAAAGATTGGAGAGGCGTGTAAGTATAAAAACAAATTTTAAAGTAATTAATAGGTGATTTAGCATTAAGTGTCGAAAAATGATTACGGTGTAGCTTTACTGTAAGCGTTAATTTATTGCGTACTTTTTATTTGGTTTATCAGAGTGAGCCTTTTAACGAACAAAAGTTTTGATCAAGACTCCAGAGATGCTGTAGATTTAGCCTAATACCGGTAGGACAAAAAGTTGGTTAAAAATTTACTGGCCATTATCTCCAGCTAAGGCATAGTCTACTTGAATTTCAAATGGTGACCAAGACGTTGCATGATGAGGTGTTTGCCTTGAGTCATTTGTTACATCGTCTATCTCAATGTGACGAGCATGTTATGTTTAAGTTCTGCTCGTGGCATAGAGAGCGAAATGTTTATTTTGACTCATTTCTTTACTTGGTTTATCTGCTTCGTTCCCATTGACCGTTGATTGCAGCATCAGGTCAGCCTTTGTGCACTATATTATGAAAAGTTCTGCGTTGTAAAATGTGTAGTGCAATGCGTGATGAATTATATTTAGCCTATAGCCAGCATTATTTTGTTGAATACAAGTAGTCACAACAAAAACAATCATTGTGAAAATGCAATGGGCCTAAGATAAGGTCTACCGATATTCTGAAAACTTTGATGGTTATCTGATTACACTACAATAGGGGCGTTCGCACAATTTCGGAAGTGGGCGCCTCACAGAGTTTTACCTCAACAAGGCTCAATTTTTGTAGGAGAGTTTTAGCAATAATGGTTTTTAACTCTATCATGTAAAGCCTGAGGGACACCTACGCATAGAACCCCCTCATCTGACGTGCAGCACTACAGCCCAATGCGCGTATGTGGTTGCTGACTAATCAGCATCGATTGCTCTCATTGTTGAAATTTATACTTCTTAGTAAAATGCCCAAATACGAAATTCCCTTTCACGTGATCATCGTCATAATAGGAGTTATTGGAGGAGTGTCCGCGACCTACTCTGCCATTAAAAGAATTGCCGATCCCGAAGCATTTGTTCCTCCTTGTTATGTGAACATTACAGCAGCATCAGCATTTTCAGGAGGAGAACAGCATTGAGGTAATTCATTTGTAGAGAAATATTTCGGACTTTTTTTGAATGTGGTTGGGCGAAAAATTTTGGGTGGTAAGCTACTTTGCTAAATATTGAACTGTCGGTTTAAAAGCGTATCACTCCTCAGAGTGATTGCATTCGAACATTACTATAGAACAACCTGATTTAATGAAATATTTTTTCAAACATTTTTAGCAAAAACTAGCCTTTTCGCTTCAGCCAGCATTGTTTTGTTACACAATTAATTAAAGAGCTTTTTTTTACGAAGTATTTCCTTATTCCAGGTATTTTGTTTTGCATCAGACACGTGAAGACTAGTTAAATTCATTTGAACGACAACAAGTCGTGCATCCTGTTATATGACTGAGCTTTCTTCAACCATGATATTGTTTCTGTTTGGATTGATGCAAGTAACAAGTTTCAGCGAACAAAAATTGCCTATGAGCCCATCAGCATTTGCGTAGTTTTGGTTTGTATCTTTGTCGCATTTTTTCCGCTCTCAGTTTTGTTTCTTTGTTATCATTGCTCAAATACAGTGGCTGGGTTTTAAACACTCAATTGAAAAATGTTAAGAAAATTTACCCCAATCAGTTTGAAAGTAAATTTTATCTGCTTGGTTTTTGCTTTGTGACCGAAGTCGCGCTAATTTCTGTTTTGTTCTAATTCGTCCATTTACCTTCGCTTTCGAGGTCTCATGTCCACAAAGCCAATTTACGAGGCCTTTAGGTCCGTGGTTCTAGTTTCAGTATCACAATCACTTTCTACATCGTAAAAACAAAGATTAGTGAGAGCTCGCAATAATGCAAGTCTAGTGTTTTATATAGCATACCGCTATTTATAGTGAATAGACATGATAATCTTAAGAAAAGTATTGCTTTGTGTTTGTTGATTGCTAGAACGCCGATTTGATCAACGTATTTATTTTTGATGTGATGCGGTGCCATTAATCATTTTGTAATCGATTGTCTCGGCTGATTTCAATAATAATAATCGAATATAAAAGTAGTTTGAATAAAAGAAAGATCAAAATCATGCACGCCGAAAAATTGCGTAACACTTTTTTGCAGGTTAGGTAAGCGTTGTTTCATTAATCATCAAAACTATGAGGCGCCGTTTGGAAAAAATAATTTAGGCTTTTTACATGTTTTCTCGGCTAATTTAAGCTACATTTTGTCCAATATACTGTATTATATAGAAAATTTCCTATATGTGTATAGGACGAATAAGTGGTTTAAAACAGCCGAAAACACTGACACAAAATAAATAGGAAATTTCCTATATATAATACAAAAAGAGAAATTATTGCTCAAATTTGCCAAAAGATACAGTGCGAAACATATTGGGAGTTTTCTATATATTGCATAAGCGTCGCAACGGTGGCGAGTCGTGGTGTGACACTGTGTAGATTTGATCGGCCCGGGAATCGAACCCCAGACCTCCCGCACCGATAGTGTGCGCTTAGCCACTGAGCTAACGGCCGGTTGTCCATTTTAAAGTTATTTAGCTCATAAAAAAGGTGCACTATGTAATTAGGAAGATCACCAGATTTTTATCAGGAACGATCAAGTTCGGCAGCGAATGACTGCTAGTGGTTTAAGTGGTCCACAGACTATAGTTCTTCAAAAGGACACAAGCTAAAAAAAAAGCTTAAAGCTTAAGGTCGCAAAACCGCTTTTCAAAATTTGCTCTTCAAAAACCCTGGATCTGTCCCCTTTTGATTTAGCTACTTCTTTCTCTGCTGTAATGACGTATTGAAACGGAATTTTTAATACTAGCCTACGTGAAAAATCATGGAGTCTGAGCTAGACTTTATATAACTCCTTGAAACGATTAAATGCAATTGGTGCGCATTGCAACTTACTAAATGTTATAATGAAACTTGTTTTTTTAAAAAGCGCTAAACCGTTAGTTTTACAAAGTCTGTCTAAGAAAGAATACATTCCTAGTAGTCACTCAGGTAGGTCAAACATCATAGAAAAAACAGCAACCAAAGTTTGAATCGCAAAAGTGTTTCATAATAGAAAAATTTTACAAGTTTTTTTCACAACTTTTGAACAAGATCATCGGGACATGATCCTATCTTCATTGTCATGCAAATGTAATTCTTCATACTTTTAGTTCATTTTCCAGTCTTCCGAACCAGAAGAAAGACGGACCAAGCTCTTGTGGGAAGCAGAGATCACTCTTCTTGCCCAGACATAGTCACTTGGAGGAGGTTCCAAATGAAAATAGCTGGGAATTGTTGCTCCTTTGTTCATCTTTTCCGATGATATCTTTGGAAGGAAGATATCTCGAACATAAGCACTACCATGATGCTCATTGGAGGGAATGATAAGGTTTCGGGGACGCATCATCTTTTGATACAAAAAAAATACTCCAGATCCAATGACAATCACCATCAATAAACCTCCTATTCCGACTCCAATGAAAATGGCGGTGGACAAATTGTTATCATTAGCAGGCGTGACTGCAACAAAAAAGTCATTGCGTGAATTACAATCATAAACTTAAATAATGGCTTTTAGTCAAGATGAAAGCTTGTGGAAAATGTGTGCTTCGTTATCTCAAAAGCAAATATCAAAACTATTTCCAGACATTTGTTAATAAATTGTCGATAAATATGATGGTAATTTTATATTTGAAGTACACGGACATGACAAGCAAACTCTTATAATTGATTTCTACGTTACGACGTCGTTGAAAAAAAAAATTCGCATCGTAGATATTAATCTCATATCTAATGACAGTGCACCATACTGGACCTGGTCAGAGAGAATGATCAGTTTGTGTTTTGTTTCAATGCAAATTTTGCCTCACCAACGGGTGGGTCTGTTTGGATACTGCTCACATCGACAAGAATCTGAATATTTCCTGAAGTAGCAACTTGCTGAAGTGGACTCTCCGTGATGTTGCTCATCAGTGGTGGAAGATCATCATCATCATCATCATCATCATCGTCATCTCCAAGAATAAACAACGATTGTCTCCTTATCCTAATTATAACACCGTAAGACGTAACTCAAGAAGAATAAACTTAGCAGGTATATCCAATTTGAAAGATTTTTGCAAACGTCTCAATGTACAAAACTTTTCTGGCGACAAAAAAATCTGAGAAGCCAATGATAAAGTTTGGTGTGAGTGAGAGAATAGATCAAATGATGTTTTCAATATGATTCTATGAGTGGTATTTAAATTACCCCTTGTGTTGTAAAACTGACTTTACATTTATCCCATTATAAACTTACTATAGAAGAGGAATTTTTAACAAAATCTGTGGAACGATGCCATTGGGTGCCTGCAATTTGGAAAGAGTAAGCCAAGGGCGTAGATCTACTGTAAGTCAAGTAAAAGCTGCTGTTCCTCCAACCTTTTTTTGAATCGCAAATCTCTTTTCCGCCTGCTATTATCGTTTCCATCAAGGCATCCTTGATCACATCGGCTTACTACGCCATCTTCGTTTTGACAAATCATCGCAAAACACTAGAGGAAAAACATGTTTGTGTCTTGTAGGTTAATTACTAGTTCCTAAATCAGCCAGAGCTATGTTTTTCAAAATAAGAAAGAATGATTGATTTGAAATCCTAGCAAAATGTTTGCTAATTTGCTGATTAGCAAAAATATTTTGAACAGCTCAGATGGCCGAGTGGTATGGAGCGTCTGTCTCTTGAGCTGTAGACTCGGGTTGGATTTCGAGTCGGGTCAAACCAATGACTTTAACATTGGTATTCACAGCTTTCCTGCTTGACGTTCAGCATTAAAGGGACAGTGTGGAGAACAGCCGGTAAGTTTACTTGTTGTGCCGTTGGGAAAGGCACTTAGCGGGACTACCCCATCTTGGTGTGGTAGACAGATGGCTGGCAACTCCTAAGCGAGCTCGTATAGCGCATTGATCGCTTTCTCGAGATATAAGGATAAATATGCAACTAAATAAATTAATAAAAAGATTAGTGGTCCTGAACAGCCACTTCTTTGAAGCAATAGTTTCAAAGAAACATGGAAGTTTGGTGAAACATTTTGAAGCGTAGATCAAGTTTAGTCCTCACTTGAATATTAACCACAGTCGGCTCGTCTGTAGTTCCAAAACTATCGCGAAACTTGAACGCTTTGATGCTGAAATGATTTTCCAACGGTGACGATGCGTTGTATTCTCTCATTGTGCTATCACGTAAGCATCTACAAGCAGTAAAAGTTATTAGCTGAAAATCAATTGTTTAAAAACCTTTATAACTTTATTACTTTTTCTACCAGTTAGTTCAATTTCTAAAATGAAGCAAAACTGAGAACGTGAACAAATTGAGAATGCACAGAGTAAATGAAATACGTACTGCCTAATAATTGAAAAATGGGGAAAGAAAATGCAAAAATGATAGAAAATAACATAAACAAAGAAAATCCGGTTAGTAAAGGTACGGGACAGCGTGTGCAAGCACACACTGTTTAGGCCATTCTCGATTGGCGGCCCATTACAATGTTATTATCAATCACGAATGATTGAACGCTGTTAAGGGACATACATGACGAACAAGGCATTCACAAAACCCTTAGCTCTTTGTCTTGTGCCGAGCGCCTGCTGTGAAAGCTGCGAATACTATTTTTAAAGTATTCGCCCGGTAATGAAACCCCAGTCTCCCGGCTATCAAGCGAGCGCTCTTAACCGTTACACCAGGCGCCGGTCTTAGTGAGTTGCAACACTGTTATGGTTTACTAAACAGCTTCCACACCCTTCTGTTATCATATCGTAGCCATCTTCAATCGACTGATCATCACTGGAGAGAGCAGAACAACGCACAGTGAAAACTCGTGTGTTGGATCCTCCTCCCACTGCCCGTATTCCGAAATAAATATCGCTGTTTACTGTGAAGTTGAGAGGAAAGTCGTAAGGACCAATCGCTTTCTGGAAAACAAGCATAGTGAAGTCGACAGCATTGTAATTGATTCAATAGGCCTTCATCAAGAACTGTAAAACTATCAGCTGTATCACGAACCTACAGTATAAGATCACGCTAGTAAAGTTTCAACACCTTGTTTCAAATTTAAGGTCAAAGTATCGTTGCACCGTAACGTGAGGACAGTGCAATGATGAGCTATTAAATTTGAAAAAAAACTTGCGTACATGTGGCTGTGGGTATGGCACTTAAAGTAGGTCATCATGTGGAACGAAATAATGACATAATAAGACATTCATGTGCAAAAAACACCAAAAAACTGCAAAGAACCCAATCAATCAAGCGTAAAACAATCTTATAATTATCCTATAGCCTACTTACTTCAAAACTAGAATCGTTGTAGAACTCAAGAAAAAATGAGAAGGATCCTAACCCAGGTACATCCAGCAATTGCACTTGTCTATCGACTGGAACGAAGGAAAATGTTAGATTTCCCCATTTCGAGTATGAGCAGGAGACAGGAACGTGAAACCTAAATATTTTTCTGAGATTTCAATTGGCTTTGAAATCGTTGTCAATCTTATTCGACGAGATCGTTAATCCAGCCTAAAATTATATTACCTCAATTCAGACCTAAGCACTCGCTACTCTCTAGATACCGATATTTAAAAAGGGGGCTGACTCAGCCTAAAAAAGTGCGCAGCTCTGTCTAAAGTTTATTTTTCAACCAGATGTGTTAATCCAGTGTATCCGTTTTCTAAATTTTATTTTTCGATCATTTTTCGCCATCATTTTTCACCATTAAATTTTTGTCTATCATAGATTTTAAGCTCTTGATGTAAAGGTTAACCATCGTGTTACAGCAGCTGTTTGTTACATGTTCAAACCAGCAAGAGAAAATATTTTACCGTCTCGAGAATGAAATATGTGTAAACAATGTAGAATAAATGTAAGGCGTTTAAGCAAGCAGTCTCAAATAACACATATTGTTTTACATTATATAATCTTTTCATTAAAATTGATCGAGTTAATTACGTTGTTAATTTATTACTAAATGATTTATTACTAATTGAGTTAATTACGTCGAGTTAATTTTCATTAAAATTGATCGAGTTAATTAAAATTAATCAGTTGCCATTCACGTTTTATTATTGCCATGTACTGTAGTTACAACTCACCAAGCTCCTCTTGAAATAACCGAATCGGAGTCAATGGTGTCGGCTGCTATACCAGCATCAGCATATAAGCGAATAATATTTGTATACTTGAGTTCCCAAAACGTTTCCTAAAAATGTGAATCTCAACAATAACTTCTAAGTATTTAGTTGCATAATCATCCTACTCTCACGAGAAAGCAATCAAAGCTGTGCCGAACTCGCTAACTGATGCCAGCCACCTGTCTACTTCTCTAGGATGAGGAATCCCAATTTAATGTTGGAAATCAAGCACGGAGTCTGTGAATACCAATTTTTACGCCATTGTTGGTTCGACCCGACTCGAAAAGTAAATCCGAGTCTACTGTTTCAGTGGCGGACAATCCATCCACTCAGCCATCTACTGAACATGTAATTGCAAAATTTTTGTAGAAAAAGCTACCAACAGCAGATTTTTCAACAAAACACAGGCTCTAATCAAGTTTACTTATCGCGTCTTTAAACAATGGCGAAATAGTATTTGTAAAATCAAAGCCGTGGTCCCACTGTAAACTTTCAACATTAACTTATACACCAAGCATTTGTTGAAAAGGCTATTCAAAAATTTCAACTAGATTTGGGTTATAATATTTTGCTATTTTTCTCGTTTTCCTTCATGTAATTTTCGGCCACAATAAATTCTTTCAAATGACGATATTGTGCAGTAAGTAAAGCATAATTCTATAAGCAACCTGAGGGATTGTATTGCAATTGTCCAAACTTAATGAAAAGTTGTAGAATTCTGATTCCGTGTTTGGTAGGCATTCTTCAGGGATTGTGTCCGGATTGTTGGCAAAATTAGCGAGCGTAACCAGAGGATTGTCAACAGCACATTTTTCTAACGATACTTGCATTGTCTCAGGCAAGCATTCAATGACAACATTAGCTAAAAACCAAAAGCAATTTAAAATTCAGTTTAAATTAAACCATAGTTAAATTTTGTTGAGGCGTCTAGCAAAAAGATGTATTGCTATGATTAACCTATACTTGAGACGCAAAGGACAAAGTGAAGCGAGATATTTGGAAACAAAGGAACCGGTAGTTCGAACACCGTTGTTGATTTGGCATAACGCAGCAGAAAACGCAAAATGAAAAAATCAAAGAAAAGCAGCATTGAACTAATGAATTTTAATGAAAACTGTTTAGTTAGTTACAAACAAAGTCTTTACGTCGGCATGTTCTTCCATCGCTGTCAAGATACCAGCAATCTCGAGGACAATCACAAGCGTACGACACTCCTGATATTGTGACGCAGCGATCACTGCATCCGCCGTTGTTGACAGAACATGGTGATGAAACTCCTGAAACAAACATCGCACATACTGAATCGCCCAGAGATAGTTACTTGAGATAAATTGGAACATACTACCACCTCTTATTCCCTTCCAACATAATTTATTAGTGTAAGCTTTTGCTTTATTACATATTTTTAGATTTTGACGTGATGCGGCTAAATTTTTTTCTGTTTTTTCGAAAACCGCTTATAACCTTTTAGAATTATGGAGCCGCAGCTCAAGTTGCAGTTTCCAAGTATATCGATCTTCTACGGGTTGTAAGTGCTCTGTGTTCTTAACAGTTTGTTGTGTATTGAAATAAGGTGTTAAGTCATGCAGCTTTTTTACATAACAGTCGGCTGACTAAATGTCGACATGTCTGCGGACTGCATTTGAATTGTTTACTTACGAGCTGTTCAAAGCAATTCAAACAAATAGTGTTTTTGTTCACATTATTATAGCAATTTAGATGAAGCAGGTGTAATATGTTTACATTAACATCAACAAGTTTACCTCCAACAATCACCGTAATACATCGTTGCTCAGAAGACAATCTGCAAATTGTAAGTAGTAAGATAATTTGTGGAGATTCAACTTCATCACACTCTTACGGATATTAGTGAAAAAGTTTATAAAGCATTACGTATTTCTCATATTTTCGTTACAGTCTTGTTGCACGCTGAAACAACTGAGAACTTGCAGAATTACGGACTTAGTTGCGGCTTTGCCCAACTTTTGATTACGTTTTTATCACATTTAGTCAAATTTTCATATGTGCTAAACTAGAAATCACCAACAACGCCAAAATCTAATAAAATGTAAGCTAACCTAGAGTAGGGGCCTACAAGTAATATGTTTACCCAGCTGAATCTTTTGCTGTGAAACAAATTAAGTTCGAACCAAGTTGATCAAACGATGGAACCCACGTCACTTCTGCGCTATACGTTTCATCCGGTCGGGCTTGTAATTCCGATCTTATAGCGCCAACAGGCAGAAGGAATATGATGTCGGTAATACTAGATTAAGAAGCAAATGTAAAAGTTATATTTTCATCTTTTAGTCTCGATAACTTACTTGTCTCAAAATCTTTTTTCCAAGAATACTTTGGTAATAGCCGCTACCAAACAAAGTTATGCTGCACAGACCATTTCCTAAAGGTTAATAGTAATGCCGTACGGCATTAGGAAATGGTTGTTCCACAAGGTTGTTCTATAAATTCGACCATATTTACAGATCATTTTATCAAATTAAAGTGGAATGAGACACCACAATTAATTTGAATGTAGGCATGGGTAGAAATGCGCGATAAAGTCAATTCTTCTGAAAGGCCAAATTTTTAAATTTAAATCAAAAAGTTGTTTTGGATTAACTACCACAATGGATTTTCGATGTAGTGACATTAAAAATAGGCTAAAATATTTACCCTGTCCATATGTTCAGCGTTTGTGGGCCATCACGATTACGATTACGCTAGTTTTAAAGCCATAATCACTTTCATCAATTTTAGCATCAAAAGTTTGATTATAATGCAGAGAGCCATGGGGTTTAGACCCACCAGCATCAGACATATGGACAAGGCAAACGCAAACTTAAACGAAAGAGAGAAAGTGCTAGCAAGGTAGTAGTATCTGGACTGAAGATGACTTACTTTTCAGTCGATATCGAAGCTTGAGCAAAGACAGTTAGTTGAAATGTAGCTCCAGTTACTGTTGACACTGATTGACCCTGTGGAGGAGTATCTGCGACAAACTCAGGCCTGGCATTGCACGGGTTTGAAGATACAGTCACTAAAAATAACGCGAGAACTAGTAGCATGCTGTTAACCCTATTTTTGTACTTCGTGAAGGGAAAATTTACCACTTTATCTAAATGCATATGTGGCTTCACCTTTTGAAATAATTACGTTATTACAACGTCACAATTTTAAAATTTGCTCTTTAAAATTTTTGATTTTACTGAACCTTGCTCTCTCTCTCTCTCTCTCTCTTATAAATTGTTTCACATTGTCTCAATCGCAAAGACAAATTATGAGCGAAAAGACATTGAGATGACGATTAGGTGTTCAAGGATGCTTTATTGTATAGAGATTATGAAAAAGTCCACTCGATAGTTGACTTCTAAACTTACAAGAAACCAAAAATTGCAAAGGAATGTAACTGATTGGTTGGTTTGCTGGAATCGATGAAATATTGCCTTGAAAATTGACCGTAATATCTTGATCAGAGCTGTCCTCAATGATCACAGCCACAGCGACGAACGCTTCAGTTCCTCCGCCATTGTATGAAAGTTCACAGCTCTGTTGATAGCAAAATTTTCTTAAAAATAAATCGATGAACAAAAAAATTTTGTTGTCTTTATGTTCTCCTCAAATAACTGAAAATTACTTCCATTGATATACCATGATATTTATTTATATTACGCATTACTTTACGGTTTTAATCGCTCTATCAACTTACGCTAAAATGGCATAAAAACACATTTGCTCTTCCTTGCTTAACTAATCAAAACAGTAAGAAGTTACAAAATGCTGCGCTTGGCTTAACTGTTTTGCTCAACGATGTTTTTGAAAACGGCCTACATAATAAAAATTATACAACAATGAACAGCTTCGCTTCCTAAGGATGATGTAAAATATTACCTCGGTCAATTCAAAGTAAGGAAATTTTTTGCAGACATCTCCGCATTCCAACTCTGTCGTAGCAAAGCGACAAGTCACTTTGTCTCCATCTGGGTCAGTGGTCGATAAATGCACTGTCACAGGGCAACCAACATGCATGCTGTAACACAAAGTGAGCGTTTAGTCAAGACTCATATGTTTCATTAGATTAAATTATTGTAGTGTTTCGATGACATCATAGAGTTGATGACCTCTCAATTAATTGCTCTTTTATGACAAAAATTAAATATGCTGTCATTTGTAAATTACAGAGCATGATCTGCAATCATCTTACTTGATTATAGGCGCTGTGTTAGCCAAAGGAGATGAGTTCGGCTTCTTCGTGTCCGAACGGGTGCCTGCTATAACACTGAATGATAGAGACCAACCACATCCAGTGTAGTAGAGCTCGCTCACCCAACAACGCCCTTGATTCCTGAAATTGAGAGTCAATTTTACTGCACTTCAATGGTTCTAAGAAAGGTTGTGTTTTTAAATTAACTACAGAATTAGTTTACTAATCATCTTAAAACTTTTAGCTGTTCTTATGTGATTAGTTGATTACGAATTAAATTATGATACCTTCCATTTTTCAGACACATGGTATTATCATTTATCACTGTAGGAAATGTAGAGATTTATTCATCATAATTATTTTATTTTCATTTTCTGTTTTATCTTTCATCATGTATATTTTGCTTGAGTGGTATTCATTGAAGAACGAAATTTTGCTTAACAAATGAAGTAATTCTTTTTGCAACACCATTGCGTCAGATCTAATCAAAATCTCATCTTCCCGCGGTATATAACCCAAAAGCGCGTAACCAGCGTCGAGCCCATCTCCACGGTTTAGCGCCTGGGCAGTACAACTCTGAAGAATCTTCGTGTGATCTCTTACAAACCACAAACACAAAATTATTCCTCAACGATAGGTTTACGACAAAATCACATCATTGGTAATAACACTGTGAAGCGGCACAACACAAATATGGGTCTATTTTAAAACGTTTTGCGTTCCTTCACGGTACTGTTTTCTTATGCGACCCAAATTCGTTCGAAAACACTATCTGCAAGAACAGTTGTGACCCACCAAAATTAAGCATACAATTAAATACAAAAAATTAAGTACCGGTACATCAAAAACAGAACCTTTTGCCGCGACAAGTCTTTAAAACGTGACTTGCTGATTTTTTTTGGAGGAGCAATCACTTTGCACGTAAAACAAGTTTGTATATTCAAAAGGACAGGAAACAAGACCGTTATGACATCACTGTAGTCAGTAATCACACTCAGTGCTCGAGTTGCAAAACCCTTATGGGGGATGGTGTAAGCTTTTCACGTAGACGTAAAGGAGAGATGATCACTATTTACAGGGGAATGGTTTACGCTAAAACGTTTTATGGGATGGTGGTGGTGTTTTCCGGGGGGATGGCATCTTCCCTCAACTCGAGTACTGGTCACACTTCATGTCTTGACTTAAAGTGAAGAGTCTTGACTTGAAGTTAATGATCACTTCAATTGCAGTTAAGGTTTCCCTTTTTCCCGGATTTTTAACTTCCCGGGAAACGGGAAACTTTCAAATAATTTCCCGGGAATCCCGATAAATCCCCGAGATCTCGAAAATCTTCGGGATTTCCGGGATTCGGGAAACTTCCGGGAATTTTTCCAGAGGACTTGATTGTTTTGCCTTTTTCCTGGTTTTCATCATTTCAGATCTTATTTTTAGCATTTTGTTACGTTGTTTTGACAAATTTAATTTCAGTTTTTCAATTTTTTCGACAAATTGAGGAAAAATTTTTGATCTCACAAGCATTTGTCTTCAAAAAATTTGCGAATTTAGAAAAATAATTTTTAGTAATTTTTTTTAATTTGCAATAACGCATTTTTTATGTCAGAATGGTAAATATCAGTACCACTGAAATTTTTGCTGATGTAAAAAAATTTCCCGGGATCCCGACATAAATTTTCCGGGAAACGGGAAGTTCAAAAACCCCAAATCTCCCGGAAATTTTTCCGTCCCGATTTCCCGGGAGGAAACACTAATTGCAGTTATCTCGTCAATTTCAAAAATTTTTAAAAAGAATGTGGAGTTTGCTATATTTTTTGGCATTTTTACTCAAATAATGGTTTTTCATTTCACCCTCCTTTGATTATTCGACGAATTCCCACACGAGCCAAGATAAAATACACAATAACACGCAACAATAATTATGACTTAATGGATTGGTCACAAACAAACCTATACCAAAGTCAGGTGACTTGTAGACACTTTTTTGTTCTCGAACAATCAAGAACACAGAAGTTGGAAAATTATGCCAAAAATAAGCAACGTATTTGAACCCTTTACTTGTGTCAGCGACCCATTTATAAAGCGTTGGCGGCTCACATTACTGTAATTTCAGGTCTCGACCCTTGGGTTGAGAAACGCTGTTTTACTGTTCAGCGACATTGGGGACAAACCGATGCATGGACAGTTGGACACGCAACAAACTCAGTACAGTTAAATAAAGTTGAATGAATTATTATCGCTGTAGGTGGCACAGCTGCTGTTTTACAAATTACGTGTCCAATAAAAATGTTGAGCTTACAAACATCTGAATCAAAAGATGAAAAAAAAAAATTATAGAAAATTAGTTTTATGACTTCAAACTAAAATATTTGGGAGTGGCTTTTTATGAGGCTATTATGTCAACCAAAAATAAAAATTTTTTGGCTCTAAACCTTCACCATCATCGACTGTTGTACCAGTCCCAAACTCTTGATTATGCAACGCAGAGCTGGAGTCTCGGCCGAAATCTTCGAGACCGAGACGAGACTTTGACAACACGAGACCGAGACGAGACACGAGACTTTTGGAATCAGAGGTTCTCAAAAAGTCGTGAATATTTTAACCGTAAATAGGCTTATGACATTTTGACGAATTTCTTCATCCGGCAGAATTTGTCAAGCCGTAACAGCTGTTTTATAGAAACGCACAAAAAAATGCTATTGTGCCACAAGATGGAGAACGAAAAATGCGATATTTATGTTTCCTGGTGATACAAGATAAGACCTGAGCCATTCTATTGCGGGGGTTACGTCCCTCATCAGTGATAACAATCATGAAGGGCCATGTCGAAAACCACACAACAAAATTATTCAATCTGACCTTTGGGCATTCAATACAGTGAAAAGAACAGCAGTTACAAAAGAGAAGTAAAGAACAGACAAATTGGAGTTTGCTTATGGATTAATTCCAAGAAAAACAAAAACAAGATTATAAATAATGTTGCTGCGGATAGAAATAGCAATCCACGACCGGTTTCGCTCTCATTATGAGCTCGTCAGGTGAATATAGCTAATAGAAAGTTGAGCAAAAAGATACAGAAACATAGTGAAAAAGACAAAAGAAATAAATGAAAATAGTACCAGATAGGAAATATCAGATGGCTACGATAGCAACTGACGGCATTTTGAATGCAATCAAAGTGACGTCCAAATCAACTAAATACGATAAAACAAATCTTTTTCGGAATCAGCTTGCTGCCTGCTGAAAATGAATGAAATTATCCTCACATGTTCATAGAATCTAACCAATGCACGCCATGAAAAGAAATAAACATTCAAAAGAGCAAGGTGAAGAGATTAAAATTTCCAAACAGAATAGACCTTACTGCATCGCCAATCTCAACAAGGCAACGAGATACCTTACAAACAACTTTTCACAATGCAGGTGGAAATTACGCGATCATCATTTTTAAAAAAGATGTCAGCGTTAGTGCACCAGAGAACTCAAACCATCTATACTACTCAAAAACCACAAAAAGCAAACCATTAAGAGCTAGCTCAAACCATTAAGACAAAAAATTATTTACTGATGACATTTTTTATCTCAAGACAAAAAAAATTAGTCTACCTAGTAGAAAAATAGGTTTTCAACTTAGGGGTCCGTTGCCTTTTTTCCTAGGGTCTCGAGAACTTTCGATGTAGGCCTACAAAAAAACGGCCGGTTAATTCAGTGATTAAGACATTGCTATTGGTTCGGGAGGTCTGGGGTTCGCGTCCTAGGCCGGTTAAATCGGACACAATTTCGCCAGTGACTCGCCATCGCTACGACATCTCCTCGAACTAGGAGGCTGTGTTGCCCAGGTGCTAATAGCCGCGGAGATGGGCCCCGCCACTCGTTACACGCCTCGGCGTAATACTGCGAGTATAATCAAAATTTGATTTTTTTTGCCTGAAAAAAATATTTTTGTGAAATTTATTTTTGAATGCCGATACCGCTAACTTCAAAATTTCGTTTCCAGAATCATGAAATTTCCATAAGGAATCGTGCGGCTATCATGCGTAGCAAAATGGGTTCTTGTGTGGAAAAAGCCTAAACCACTGCTTTAGAATGACCACAACAAAAACAAGCCAAAACAAGCAAAATGAAAAGGTGTTCTAGCGGAAGGACTGTTTTGTTACATATTTTGTCTGAATTATATTTTAGCATTTCGATTTCATTTTTCACACTAATCCTGGTGCTGAGCGCTAAGCTGGGTGGTTTTGGATAGGCCTACCTTTTTTGGAGTCTTCGGTATGACTCGACCGAGTATCAAATGCATGTGCTTAATGGTTGAAACAGACTGGTTTCTATATGTGCTGCTCACAAAAAGAAAGCAAAAGCCTGCAATTCTGCAGACCCTAACAACGTAACAAAATGCTCCAAACAAAATATGGCCAATTGTTTTTCCAAAGTGCGAAATCATGCACAATTTTTTACTTTGAATACATCAAGTACATATTTTTGTTGATTGCATATCAAAGACCTGATAGCTGTTTAAAAGTCAAACTTTCTTCGTGTCTCCGTCGAGACATGACCATTGTCCGAGACTTTCAAGGTCCGAGAACGAGACGAGACATTGGCATAGCGAGACCGAGACGAGACCGAGGCACTCAAAAACGAGTCTCGAGACATCCAGCTCTGATGCAGCGTTAACCAAATGAATGTTTAATGATATCTCAAATCAAAAAATCAAACCTTCATAATACTTGCGGTATTGCACCGAAGTGCGTAACGAGCGGTGGAGCCATTTAGGCGACTTTAGCGCTTGGGCAACGAAGAAACATCGCAGCGGCGGCGAACTGTTGGCGACACTGTCCGATTTAACCGCCCCACGATAACCCAATTTAGGCATCTCGCGCCGATAGCGATGTCTTTCACCACTACGCCTCATACTGGCCAGATTCAATGGTAACTCATTTGTAAAATTAACCTGAAACCTGCATAGAAAGCAATGTAGAATGCAGTTTTTTGATTTCAGAAAAGTGACTCACCAGATGATAAGGTTGCTTGTAGTAACGTTATAAAAAAATGAATAATAGCCGGTCATCCAATCTTGTTCAGGATCGAATCCAGTACACACAAATTCTGCTGGAACAATGTTTCCATCATTGGTTTCCCAATAACCAATCCCAGGATTGACAGTTCTATTGGTGATGAGCTCATCACTACAAATGATGTCATTCCTGAAAGTTGTCCGCCAACCAATTTGATACTCCACGTGAATCTGATAAAAACCGGTGAGAGACTATATAACAAGTCGCAAAGCACCGTAACATTTAAGCTAAATATTTGAAAAAGCAGAACGAACCTTAGTTTTCTGGACTCAAGCCTTGGTGACTTTTACAGTGCATATAAACACTTTGCCTGGTGAGTGAGTCTGCTTCAGGCAAGATATTTCTTCTGATGCAGATTTTTTCCATGCAAAGCAAGGCTAGCAAGCAGATCCAAACGACAGATAAAAAGTAAGAATTTACATAATATATCATAACTTCTTCTTACGCCTCAGCGAATGACGTTAGCTCAAATCCTCATATAACATCCAACGTCTTGCAAGAAGTTGGTGCATACAGAAGCCTATTCAATCTCCTTTGTAATCACGCCGATCGGCCGATGCAATGATTGAAAATGCGTTTATATTGCAAGTAAAGCGAAAAATCATTGACGGCTCAGTTGTTACGACATTACTATTGGTGCGGGAGGTCTGGGGCCTGAATCCCGGGTTGATCGTCGTCAATGACTCCCCACCACTATGACATTTCTTCAAAACTGTGTTGCCCAGGCGCTAAGCCGCGTAGATGCATGGGCCCCGACACTCGTTACGCGCTTCGAATGAAGATTTGATTTTGTTTTATTTGACTGCAGAGTTCTATACGGTGTCGCTAAGTAAAATGTAAGAATTAGCAATGTTTTTCAAATCCATTCTTATCTATCAACCACTGACTCTCTTTCGGAGCTACTTCAATTTTAGACTTAACGGCAAACATTTCTTACCTCCGGTGAAGCATCAGAGAAGTCAGCAGATGGCGCCCACCACACAGTACCTCCTCGAAAATGAGTGGCATTGGTAGCGGTGATGAATAAAGTTGTATTGAATAACGTCAAGGATAAAAACGCATTGAGAAAAGTAAGCCAGCGCATCCTCCACTGATGTGCAACTCCTCTCAATTGTATTCAAAAACGTTTGAAGTTTTTTGTTTCAGCTTATTGTGCGTACTGCGTAATCTACCAAAAAATTTTAAAAAGTACATGTAAGAATTTTTGGAAGAGTAAAGTATTTGAGTTGTGCCAAAACTAGAATAATACGATTCTTTAAAAATATTGACGTAATTTTCAAAACATACTAAAAGAAATCATAAACTAAAAAATGCAATGTCAAAGGCGTGGTTATTTCACCAAAGCTCTTTGAGATGACAAGGAGATTTAACCTATACATGACTGTGAGCTACATCATCTGTGCAATATCGCGACCCAGAAGATCTTCTTGCCTGGACCTCCTACTGACTTAGACTCTTGGGTTTTGATCTCAAAATACTGTAGCCTGCGTTTACTTTTCAGAACAAGGGCGTTGCAGCCATGCTTACTCTTGTATTCTATTAACTCCTCTTCTCCTACCTGCATGCCATAACTTTAATCATTTTGTTGTCTCTTCCCTTTTCTTGCACCGCGTTGGTATTTCCTTACTTTTATCGTATTCTTTATAGTGTTAGCGGTGCAGAAATAAAAGAAACTACCACTGCAACTACATGAAACTGCGTACGATTTTGTTTGAAACAACTAACAATTGCGTTCTTTCAATTCATCTGAGGGAAGCAGATTTTTATATTCTGAATGTTAGTTACATTTAAACAGACAGTCAGACAATATCACGCTGTGGTTTGCTCCTCAAATGCACTACCATCATCCAGAAATTTTATGCTGAAGATAGAAGCGAGTTATTTAAACAGTTAAGTAGGAAATAATTCAGAATTGCCCATCTTAAAAATTGTTTTTTTTTGCATCTTTAAATAGAAATTATCTATTTCAAATTAATCTGGTCATTATAACGTTTGAGAAACTAAAATGAGATAAATAGCCCACGTATCCACACGCTTTTCTAGCCTACCTCTTGATCTCAAACATTTAAAATACTGAACTTTCTGTTGCAAAATCCCAACCAAACGCAAAGCAAACAATTACATTGTATATATGTTGTATGCAAAAATCACTGGTAGGCGTATAATTATGCAACAGCGTTGCATGATGCGCGCATCAAAGTCCAAGAATTACCTTTTCGGTAACAATAAGTGACAAGATCACTACATTTTCTGTTTTATGTTGCTCTGGCACAGGACTAACTTATGGAAATAGTTGCTTCAAAAAAAAAAAAGAAAACTAAATTAAATATATTTTGAACATTTTTTTCAATTTACCTATTGCGTTTTCACTTTTAAATTATACCTTTACAAAATTTTCTAATTAAAATCAATTCAAGGCAATAAAGATTTGCTTATTAAGTAAAGCTTTTGCAATATTGAAATGAGGTCATAATGCACGCTGAGCAAAGTAAAAAAATCAGCAACAAATTTTTCTCGATATCCCCGGTAAAGAGCATAAAAAACGGAGAAGCTAAAATAAAGTCACGCTGGTCCCAATTTTTGTAAAATGTATTCACTTTTTGCGGTGAACTTTCTTATCAGCTGACTTCAGATTGTAAGCTTATGTTTATTTTTGGTTGTTTGAATTGAAATAAACACATTTTTTGAGGTAAACGATAAAATCCGACGTAAGTTTATCTGTTGTTTATTTTGTAGTTGCCTTTTATAAGCCACTTTTTTCTTATTTTCAAAATAAAAAACTCATCAAGCGACATTTTTTTTGTTTTTTTTTTCGTTTTCTTTTCCAACTTAACACCACATTATGTCTCTATCCTTGACATTAACTATTAAAATAATCGTCATAATCTGAAACAACTTCCTATATTTTACGACTCATCGAAAAAAAAATGTATTTAATGGCATCAAGGCAAAATCAAGAAGCGTGAAATTAAAGCAAAGCCTGTTTGTATAAAAATGCAGTAAATTATCAAAGAGAGTGTTAGGGATCACTTACGCTTGACTAAAATCATAAAGTAAGAGGCAGAATTCTTGTTTTTTTACTCAAAGGCTTGCTGTGGTTGAACCAATTTTGAAGAATGCGTTAATGCGTAACTTTTTGTAAAGGTATAAACTGACGTAGATGCTATTTTTAATACAAAAAGAATGAGGTGTCCGATATACAAGAAAAACAATTTTTTCTAGAATTTTCATCTCAAACAGCTTACACCCTAAGATGTACGAAATATCCAATCATTACTCTTATACCATGTACATGAAAGACCAGCAAGTCAAAAACTTAACTTAATAGTTGAACTTGAATTTTCGTTGTCCCAAGTTTGCTTAATGTGTACTTAAATGCAACAATATTTTTGAGGCCCAATTTCTTAAAGTGTGTTGTATTTTTTTATCTGCATGGAGGCGACAATTCGAAAAATTGATGCAGAAACAGATGCGCGATTTTTCCAGTATTGTTGGTAGTCCACTGCACAATACCTGAAAAGCTAATGCTTCCTTGTTTATATCAATGGTGTATCAGCTTGCTCAAATTTTAGAACAGCGTTGTATATGCCGATGATACGGTTCTTACAGTACATCATCGCACAATGATGTAAATTGTCAGCAAGCTAATTTTGATCATGAATTACCAAAAATTGAATTTTGGCTAAAATCAAAATTGCTTTCAGAGGTCGCGGTTCCAAGACTTAGTGACGTCGCCACACTTCATATGGTCTATGCTGGAGGTATCAGGTCCACAAAGCCGCCTTCAGTTCCATGTTCGAGTTGGGTGGGGCATTGTTTATCACTAACGCTAACCCAGAAGTATTTCTTTCCGTGAGCGTAATTGCAAAAATGATACTTGAAAAGTTCTTGGGAGACTGTGTTGTTTTTTACTTGGGGTGCGCGCCTCGGGAAAGGCCTCCATTCAGGAAGAATTCCCGTCTACAGAAAAAGATATAGGGCTTAATCAAGAAATTGTTCAGAAATCTGGCAACAGCGACGTGGTATAGTGGCCAGTATGCTGGACTGCTACTGGTAGGGCCTTGGTTCGATGCTGCTCTAGGTTTTGATTTTATTCTCAACGCACTTAGTATTTTATGTGTAATTCGGGATGGAGTAGAATGGAGGCAATAAAATAAATAAAAAATATTCTGTAGAACCATTACGAGATACGTATGCAACGCGTCGTCCTATTTCGACGACCTTCATCGTCTTTCACTCCTCCTCGTTGTGCTGTTCCTTTATTTATCTTCTCGCAAAGTGACTTTTTCTCTGTCTTTTGGCGGACAATTGAAGTATACCTTCCTACCCAAGCAATTGCGTAAAAGATTTTCTATCATCACAGAAATTATTAGGGCAGAAACCAAGGCACAGCGACAATTAAATGACGTCACCAAACAAAGTGACTTGCCCTGGGCAATATATTTATCCATCTAAAAGTTAACTTTGCCACATTGTTTATGAATTCTATAGCAATGAACTTTGAGGGTTTATTGATGTTAAAAGTCATTTTTCTTCATAGCAATATTACTTTAAAGAAGCTGCAGTAAAACTATTATGCAATAAAATCAGAATCAAATTAACAGCAGGTTAGAAGTTTAGGCAGCTGCGAGCTTCTCAGCATCACAAGTTTATAATAAATTGTTGGTGTCTTTTTTGCGATAGAATATGGGTAGTGTAAGTTAAGAGTTTCATACTTTCAATACGAATATGTCTTTACTTTTAAAAGTAAAATCTAGGATAACCATATAAAAGTTACTTATTTTTAATTTTTTACTACAACGCAATGCAAGGCATATCAGAAGAAGGATTTAGTGCTCTGACTCTATATATACTTTCCACTGCGGCTGTAACTCCTAATGTGACTTCTTTCTGCTTTCACTTTGACTCTGATTCAGTTCCCAGCAATGAATTTATTAGGCAGGTATTGAAGAGAGACAAACTTTTGGCCACTAAAATGTAAATTGTAGCCTAATAGATAAAAAAAAACATCTTTGCCGTTTTGGTGCTCAGTTTATGCCGTAGTTGATCTGAATTCTTTCGAAGTTTGATGCAACCCTAAGCAGTTAAGGTTTAGAAATTGAGATAAAACAAGCGTTCATTTAATCAAAATCAACAGCATTGTTTCGATTTTAGTGTAGGACGTTATTGCAAACTTTGTAAATCAAAAGTAAGGTTTAATTTTTAATCAAAGCTACCGTACGTTAGCACCAATGTTTTGGGGTAGCATGTAATCATAACAAAATCTTTATCATAAAATCGGTCACCAAATAAAATTAAGTCTTTATCATTATCATTTATTTATTTATAATTGAAAATCTTTATCATTTATTTATTTATAATTGAAAGCAAATGCAGGTGACGTTTCAAAATGAAAAAGGCATTACTTCTGCTGTTTTTATTAATTGCGATTTCAAACGCTTCAGAGGAGAACCAGAATTTGTTATCCCGATGCAAATGCGCAAAGCATGCTCTGCATCAAATGCAGCGCGCTTTGAACAACTATGCTAGTCATTTGCATAGCGAAACTCCTCCAGAACTTGATGACGTCATTCGTCAAATAACAGACATCGCTCATAGTGAGTCGAGCATTTGGTAATTAATCAGTTTTATAATTCAATAAATTAAAACTCATTCGGTTTAATTTTGATAAGTGATAATTTAATTGGATTGTTTTCTTTCACTTATCGTCGAACACGTAAGCAATACTGTAATTAATTTGAGCGGTTTAGTTGGCTTTCGCTTTTTAGTTCTATGACCGCAAGTGTTTTTTTCAAAAGCGTTTTGAAAAACCAAAATGGTCTCTCGAAGTTGTTCAGCGGTCTCTCAAAATCTGCTTCTACTATATTGTAGAAAGTTGTTCATTTATTTATTTTCTCAACCCGCTTATCCTTGGGGGGTCACGGGGGCAGGAGCTCGAGTTGGAGCCTCCAAACATCTCGATACTCTGCGACAAAGGATAGATGATCTGCTGCGATGCCAAGGCGAGACCAACTAAGATCTTCTACGTAATCTCGCCATCGAGTTCTGGGACGGCCTTTATAGGACTTCGACCAACAAGTGTTGAACAGAGCGGTTTTCTGGCTATTCTTTCCTGGGGCATTAATTCGTGTCACATGTCCATACCAGCGCAGTTGCGATCTTTCTAGTCGGAGAAGCAGCAATTCGATGTTTAGAGATTCACAAATATCTGCACTATTAACCTTGTTTAACAAGGTCAAACCGCTAATTCTTCGCAAGAATCCCATTTCGGCTGTTTGGACTCGAGATCTCATTCTCTCATTCATAACGGATAGCTTTGCTCTGGTGCAAAGCTCTAGTTTCGGTACCTCAGATCGGTGGAGCTGGCTCATTACTGTATTTGCTTTTCCGATGAGGTCATACAATTCGCTATTTTGTCTGCCATCCCTCGTGAATGCAGAAAATTGCGTTTTGCGTTATTAAAAATTGGTGGTTTTCAAAATTGCTTGGTGTTTTCTCAAGCAAAACCTTAAAAAAACACTGATGAGCGCCTTATATGTACAAGATATACCATTTGGCAATGACTGTATCAAATTTTTGCATTGGACGCTCTTGCTCAGGGCCGGATTTGCGTATAGGCTAAGCAGGCTAAAGTCTAGAGCCGGAGAAAATGAGGGGCCTCATCACGAACGACGAAGACCTTTTATTTTTGGTCTTCACCGACTTTTGGTAAAAAAAAAAATAAAAATATTTGTTATTGTTATTTAGTTGCATATCTATCCTCCTATCATGAGAAAGCGATCAATGCGCTATACGAGCTCGCTTAGAAGTTGCCGGCCATCTGTCTACCACACCAAGATTAGAGAATCCCGCTAAGTGCCTTTCCCAACGGCACAACAAGTAAACTTGCCGGCTTGTTCTCCACACTGTCCCTTTAATGCTGAACGTCAAGCAGGGAAGCTGTGAATACCAATGTGAATATTAGTCCCGACTCGGAATCAAACCCGAGTCTACAGCTCAAGAGACAGACGCTCCATACCACTCGGCCATCTGAGCTGTTCTAGGGCCTCTTATAGCCTAGGGCCTCTTATTGTCTCAATCCGGCCCTGCTCTTGCTCCATTGTAAAAGCGGAAAAAAATTAATGATTCATAAACAAATTTAGCCCAAAAAAATCTACTATCAGTTCAACAATTTTTGCAGATTGTACCAGCCAACGTCGTTGCCAGTGTCCAGAAGGTTATTTTAAAACTACAGATGATTACCACTGCCTGAAAGTATCCAGAGACGCAGTGAACTGTGACGAAGCCACTCAAGCGTGAATAAACTATTTGTTAAAACTAGGAGCAGTTGGCATTGGCTGCATACGTAATAATCAAAATATTTGTGTCAAATGCATAGCAACAGCATCTTTAATTTGAGGAACTACGGATTCGTTTGTATTTCTGATGTTTGCGAATTAGGGTTTTCAAAGTTCGTACAGCATTTAAAATATAATTTGCTAATCTACCGCTGCTTTAAATAGACATCAAAGTTTAACAGTATTGGACGCATAAAACGTGTCACGCAACAGTCGGCAGCGTGGCCGAGTGGTTCGGAGCGTCGTTTTTACGACGGTCATGATGGCAAGGTTGATGGTGAAACTCCCACCCAAGTCTCATTGTTGCGTCCTTGGATGAGACGCTTCACGACAATTATCTCAGCTTGATGGAATCTAACAAGCAGCAAATTCAAGAAGTCAAAAGCAACATTCAAGCGGAAAACTCGGAAACAAGAGCAACTCCTAAGCGAGTTTGGATTCGTCCTATGCACAGCGCCTCCGTCGTTTCATCGTGACAGGAGGATAAAAATGAAGAAATCTTTAATCATCGTCATCAAAACTTGGCCAAGGAAACAATGACAACTATTTTTGCAGCTGTTCTCGAGATACAAACGCTCGACTTGCTGTGGCGAAGAACCATGTCCGTCTGACCAACCTAGCAGATGAGATCCGACATATTGAAGACGAGGACCAAGAAGAATTTTATTGGATCGGTAAGATTGATAAACAGACATAACGGGTGACTATACCTTGCAATTTAGAAAACTAAAAAAGTTTGCTTGAGTTTTTCTTCCTTGGTATTATCCAGGAAAAAATAAAAGCAATATTGTCTTCGCTGAATTTGTCCAAAACTATTTCAGACCTCTTTCTTCGCTTCAGCAGAATAATAAAGTATGCGCTTGGTTAGGATTAATCGGCATATTTATCCAGCTATCACGAGAAAGCGATGAAGCGCTGTACGAGCTCGCTTAGGAGTTGCCAGCCATCTGTCTATTACACTAAGATGGAAGAATTCCGTTAAGTGCCTTTCCCAACGGCACTACAAGTAAACTTGCCGGCTTGTTCTCCACACTGTCCCTTAAATGCTCAAGCATACGCCAAAGCATGTCACGAGTTTGTGGTTCTCATCTCCGGAACTTGACGACGGTATGATAGCTCAGTTTTGTGATTATATCAATTAAACACAAAACTCCAAAAGCTTAAGTTTGGTCCCTTCAATTTATAGTGGGGTTGTCTTTTACGGTAGGAGCATTTACGTATTTTAGTTAATAGGAGGAGCAAACTCAGCGACCGCGTCGTCCTACTCCAACGATTCTCACAGTCTTTCGCTTCTCCTCGTCTTGCTTTCTTTGTTATATAATCATTCTTGCATCGCGCTCTTATTTCACGTCCGACATTAAAAGTGTAGCCTACCTATACCTACCTAATATCTATAAGTATATGATCTTAAGAAAAGGCATTAGAGTATTGGAAAGAGACTATACAATCTCAAATTAATTTGTACAGTTTATGTTTTGTTGTTGCCGTTTTTGTGTATGCTGATATCATTACGAACAGCACTCGAGATGAGAGGGGATGCCATACCCCCACAAAACATTTTGGCGCACTAGCGTAGCCAGGATTTTGCAATGGGAGGGGTTTTGAGAATAACGTCACGTTTGACCATACGTTTTATACAGGAGCGGATGGTGGGGGAGGGGTGTAATTTTGAATTAGGTTGAATGTTAAGTAAATACAAAGACATTTAGACCCGGAAACGGGCGTAAATCAGCCTTTTGAAAATGTTTTCATGTCAGGGGCGTATTCAGAATTTTTTTTCAGGGAGGGGCACCAATTTTCGTCACTTTTTCCAGCTCATTTCTTCCGCAGGGTTACTTTCAAGCTAATTAAGTACTCAAAACGACTCTAGGAGGGTCCGGGACATGCTTACACGGAAAAGTTTTGAAAATTTGCATACTGTAATGGCCATTTTAGTGCTTTTCAAACAATTTTTGGGGAAAGATTATCACATTTTGGCCCCTAACTTTGAGAGTTTCATTAATGATGCATTTTCTTCGAAATAAATATCAGAAAAAAAGTATCTATGACGTCATTTGAGGTCAATGGGGGGGGGGTTGTAATCCTTAACCCCCCCCCCCCCGTGGCTACGCCACTGTTTTGGCGTAAACCATCCCTCCTTATGTCTGCGTGAAAAGTTGTACCAGCCCCCCATAAGTGTTTTTACCACTCGAGCAATGATTACGAATCGCAAATTGGTTACAAAAGTGATGAGCATTTGCAGGCCTATCAACAATTGAACCACGCTCATCTTAAGGCAAAAACGCATGGGAAGAAGCAATGTTAACAACGCATCAGGATCGTCTGTTTACATTCAAAACAATCAACATGTCATAAACAATTTCTTCGACTGTTGTCGAAAATGTCGAAGCTCTAATGATACATCATCAACATGTTTTATTTGAATAAAATTTTTAAAAATCAATGAATTGTATTTCGAAAAATCACGTTAATTTGAAACGGGCCAGATAGCTCATTTGCAAAGGCGTTACTGTTAGTGCAGAAGGTCTCGGGCATATTTATGTTTTTGCACCGAAGAACATTTTTATTCTTTTTGTCTATCTTCAAGAATCTTGTTGTTGACCACATGTCACATGCGAAGCCGCGACAAGAATCGAACCCAGAAATAGCGCAGCACTTCACCCAAACGCTGCGCTCTAAATCTCCCAGCTATTGAAAGATCGCAACAATCCAGCAAAAAATGGCTTTTATAAACCTACGCTTCGTTAGAAAAAAAGGGGTTCTACTAAACACCGCAAAGGATTGAAACACCGCAAAGGAGCGACAAAGGATATTCAACCAAAATTTAACCCTAATCCAAATTTAAAGTCCTTTGTAATTCTTTTGTTATGGTATGATTCCAAGTCCTTAGTCGTTCTTTGCGGTGTTTAGTAGATCAATTTAAAGTCCTTTGTAATTCTTTGTTATGGCATGACTCCAAGTCCTTTGTCGCACTTTGCGGTGTTTAGTAAGTCCTTTGTCGCTTTTTTGCGGTATTTCAGTCCTTTATGGTGTTTAGTAGGACCGGAAAAAAGCAAGGTTGAAGGTTCTGTTCGTGTTGGGTAGGTAACATAAAATTGCGTTCCGGTCGGTCAAAACGGACACAGTGTCGCCAACGGCTTGCCACTGCTGCGATGTTTCTTGAGAGCGCCGTTGCCCGGGCGCTATAAGCCGCAGAGGTGGTCCCCGCCACGCGCTACACGCTTCGGCGTAATAACGCGAGTATGATCAAGATTTAATTTTCTTTAACAGCAACCATTTTAAAACTAAAAATGAGAAAGCAGATGGCAAAACAAATCAAACAAATGCTGTAGAAATAATATTTAACGTAAACTTTGACATACCAATGGATTGGTCGAAAGAGACATTGAGATGCCTTTGTTTGGCTACTGGTGCTTTATCGTTGCTACGAAAGCCACGTTTAAATGGATTAATCTACTTAAGTGGAGTGCAGCTTTAAGCATGGAATAATTATAATATTTTTACTGTAAAAATTTACCGTATACGGTACCTTATGTTTTTGGCATTTTTAGTAAAAACTTAAGATGGAGCTGATAGTAGCTTCAAAACATATCAAAAAAAGTTTTTTAAAGTGACGGTAAGATGTTTTTGATCGATGGCAGAACTTCGATTGATTTTTGCTTAAGCTTATATTGATTCCGCCTCGCCAGCTTATTTGTTCTTTGTTACAACCTATCACGAAAGCTTTAAGAATCTATAACAAGTCATCTGTAACAATATTATAGTGAACAACCAAAAAATCCTTAACATTTTTTCTTTAGGGCTGTCTTACAACCGCACGGATGGTGGTTTCCCGATTTGGACATGGGAAGATGGGTCTGCTGCAAGCTACAACCTGACCAGCTCCCTCAAACCCCCAGTGCGGAAAAACTTGCTTAGGTGGAAAAGAGTGTTATAGATTAGAAACTAGTTAGATTTAACTTTTGTTTAAATCATTACTGCATCCAGTATATTGATAATCATCAACAAGGACTAATGCTTGTTTTATAAATCTAAAACTAAATTAACGAGGGCCAGTCTTTCTATTTGTAAGAACTTTTTTATTTTAAAAACCAACAACGTTGAGTGGACTGGCCTTGCAGGGCTCATTTACGGCAGCCCACTGGGCATACTACCCTTTAGAAAAAATTGCATCAAATTGAAGAGCCATTCGCTTATTCTGCTATGCTGTGAAAATAGGATAAGGCAATAAGGGCTGTTGAAAAGCAAAAAGTGTCCAGAGACCACATTGAAAACAAGACCCTCTGAAACGGGATAGATTGGATTAGCTTCCACAGTGTTGAAGAAGATCGCTTTTTCACTCTAATAAGCCTTTTTTTCTTAAACTTTTGTATTCGTGGCTCGCTTTGAAATGGCAAGGAATTTGAAAATTGCTTTCGTTAAACTATGTTTATTTGCCTCAAGGCTACGCAATGCGCTGGAAGAGCTCAGCCAAGGATTTTTCGAAATGGCGCCGAAAGTAAAGTTCATTTGTGCACGCAATAAATGATGGGCTTGACCAACTAACCTGTTTGCGGCGTAACTGATAGACTATTTTGCCTTGCATTTGAAACTTTTAAGCGTTATGCGCAGCATAGCCATGATTTGCGTTCCTTAAATGTAGCCTGTGAATTCTTACAAACCTGTAGGTGCGCTGACCTGATACACCTACAGTAATGTAGGATTGGTGCTTCCAAAGTTTGAAGTCAAGAACAACAGCTGAATGAACAGTGAAACAACTTCATTAATTTTGTTCTGTGGACTATTATGTTTTAAACTTTTATTCTATGGCCAAACTATAACCTTGATAACGTCATTGTTTTAGAGTTGAAAGAGGCGAATCGCATGCGATTGAACGAGTCGCGATCAGCAAAAACTATCATGGAGCTCATTGGAAACAAGAAAAATGCGGAAGAACTGGAAGGAATGGAGAAATAAAACGCCACAAATTCATCTGCGAATTGTAAGTTGCTGAGACAATAAAACTTCGAAGATCTTAAAATGATTTTATGATAGGCCTAAGCCTTAAACATCGCCCACTTTTGACGATAATTGTGAAAAGTTCTACAGTTTCTCAAATTCGAGCTACCGGCAATCTTTAAAGAAGAGCCTATTAAAAGTTATAAAATTTTGGCTTTAAATACACCAATTCAAATAATAAAACCGATTTAACAAAACTTTTAATTTTGCCCTAGAGGGGTTGTGGTTCGCAGCAAGTTAAACTGAATTGGAATAGCAATAAATGGCATTTTGAGAGTTTCTAAGTATCATTTTATTAAGGATAGCTAGAACATTAATTTGTTGCCAAGTTCGACTGCGATATGTTCTAGATATCTCTGATCTATAGGAAAAAGCCTGTGTGGCGTAAAACTACAAACTGATCCAACGAATGCTATCCTGGCAACTACCATAATAATTTTAAAATTTCTTAAAAAGCAGCCAACACAACATTATGTCACTTCTAGCCTCTGTTCCGGTTCGGGGCAACAATCTGTGGCGGTATGGAATAGACCCTCGGCCCCTGAGTTGTTTTACTTGATCCGGAGTAGATGCTCGGCCAAACAACGACGCCAGCACTACCGTCTTTATTATTTTTTTTATCGAAGTCTAGGCCTCAAAAAGTAGTTCACCTTTTTTTCTTTGTCGCAGTGTCATGTTTAATCTGGAGATTAAAGCAGTTACTGCGCACTCGTCGCCAGAAGTCGCCCGCCGTCCGGAAAGAAGTCAAGATTTTGTTTCGTCATAGATTGGTTGTTGCATGTTGATTGTTTTACTCTAGTGCTAATTCAATGCAAGTTAATGGTAAAAACCAAAGCGTTAAAATTACAATATTTTTTCAAGTTTTCTGAGACACGATTGCTAGCCTACCGTTTTTGCAGTCTTGAATTAATGCAAAGTTATTGTAAAAGGCTTACGGTGTGTTTACCGATACGCGACACGGAGCAACGGGGCACGCGACAGAAATTATAATGTAAGTAAATGCAGATGGATTTCGCAGGTTTTCCCGTGATCGGTTCGGTGAACAGTAAAATAAAACAAACAAGGTGCGAAAAATTTTGTATCGTGCCCAAAGATGGGCATTTATCGCGATAATTCATCGGCGATAATTTATTACCGATTATAGCTCAAAATAGTTTTGATTTATCGATTACCAATATCGCTTTTGCAATATATTTTGTTATCGCCGATAAATTATCGCGATAAACGATTCTTTATGCCTACACTGTTCAAACTTCAGAGTTGGTGAGTTGGCGCTGTGGAAAAAAGACACGGTGCCCATTAAGTCTTGTTGCAATTTAAAAAAAATCTCTTTGTTTTGTTTAATTCCTCGGCAGAGTCCGTAAACTACTCTGTTTTTTGGAAAAATCTACGAAAACATTTTTACAATTTGACTGACAAAAACTTCGTCAAGCACATTGAAAATTTACCCCAACATTTATCGGAAAAATTTATCGGCAATAATTTATCGATTACCGATATCGCTTGAAAAAATTGAGATTTATCGGTATCGCCCAGGGCCTTTTTGAAGTTATCGATTATCGTTATCGCTGTAGCAGAGAAAGGTTTATATCGTGCCCATCACTGCGCGTGCCGTTTATCGGTAAACGCACCTTTGACTGCAAAGTTGCGTGTCGCAGTCTGCGCCGATAATCTTGTTTGGCCTTCAACTTCTTAACTCAATCTTGCGAATTAACTTACTAGTTTGTTGTTGCCTTTGAGCTTTTAATTCGCAATAAAACAAGGTAGGCTATATCCAGTGATGGGATTCAAAATTTTATGAACAGGTTCTCTTTTGTATCGTACTTACCAGTGTTGTAGTCGAGACCACATGCTTCGAGACCGAGACCAAGACCGAGACCGGATAATTTTTTCGAGACCAAGACCGAGACCAAGACCGGGTGTTTTTCGAGACCCATGGTTCGAGACCGAGACCAGCAAGAATCGAGACCGAGACCAAGACCGAGACCGGCAATTATTCGGCTTACTAAAACAGATCTAAAACACCAACAATAAACTGTATAGCAAATTTTTATTTTTCTAAAAATTGCGAATTACACTTCAAATAAACAAGCATCTCCAACATGTCCGACGAGAGCCTTGCTCGGTGTGGCCGCATCATTAACCCACCCGCACCAAAAATTCGCTCAACGGGAGCTGATGAAGCGGGTACACAAAATGCATGGTTAGCAAGTTTTAACAACGCAGGAAATTCATTGCTCTTTTTTTGCCAAAAGTCAAAGATGTTTGAAGGCCCTGCAGTCATGGTTGCCACTTCGCTCAAATACTTCGTGAGTTGTGATCTTGGGTTCGCAGTTTGATTAACTGGTTTCCTTTTACTAATATATTTGTCAAAAAATCTTGGCGCCTCCGAAGCATCGGGTGTTTTTTCTGGAGGGGAAGAACAGCTGGTGGTGGAATGATTTTCTTGAGCATGTGTTTCGGCGGAATTTTCGGAGCAAGCATCGGAAGTTTGTCAATTACATTATTTTGTAACCTAAAATAAATCGTTCCTGCTATTAATTAGTTTCGCTGTATACGAAATCAAATTAATGTGGCGTGAGCGTGGGATTTAAAAATTCTGTTTTGAACTTTTGAGTTATGTCGAGTGAGCGTGCTGGGATTTGGAGCATTCTGTATTGAGCTATGAGTTGCGAGCGTGAGATTTAAAAATTTTGTTTTGAATTTTTGAGTTGTGTCGTGGTAGCGTGCTGGGATTTAGAGCATTCTGTATTGAGCTATGAGTTGTGCGCGTGGGATTTCGAGAATTTAGCTTAAGTCGCGACACGAAACAACTTTCGCACCTCACAATCACGAGTTAAACCAGAGTCTATTGCGTCCGAGAGGGGCAACAATAGTACATGTTTTAAAAAACAGCCAAAAGGTTTGCATGGTGTATCAAAAAACAAGCCGGTCTCGAGACCAGTTTTGACCGTACGAGACCAAGACCACAACACCTCGAGACCAAGACCAAAACCACGAAAATATGTTCGAGACCAAGACCAAGACCAAGACCGCTAAAAATCGGTCTCGAGACCGGTCTCGAGACCGAGACCGGTCTTGAGACCTTCATCACTGGTACTTACTAACAACAGGTTCCCTCAGAAAGGTCTAATGTCTGTAAAAAAAAGCAAGAACGGGTTCGCTGATTATCCTGACATTCCAAGAACGGGTTCGCGCGAACCCGTGCGAACCCCCTGAATCCTATCACTAAGGATATCCAAGGAAATTGCCTGCACTAAATTGATGAGTTGCATTAACGTCAAGGAATTTTCCCGCCAAAAGCACTGGACGGCAAAAAGATCTTTTCTGTTACTATTTCATAGAGTACGCTGCATGCGCTTAAAGGTAGGGTTCGGTGGCAAAAAATATTTAAAAAATAGTTGAAATGGGTTTCAACTTACCGAGTAGCGTTGGTCCGATCGCGGAATTCGCTTTGGTTAAGCAGTTATCTTAAAAAGAAAGTCGGAAGAACACTGACTTGTGATTAGTCAATTTATTTGTGACGTAGTTGGAGGGCCGGTCTGCCCGTTGAGCTATTCAATCAGCCAGCTCTAGCCTTGATGTTTTGTAGCTACTGCGAGGTATTTAGACTGGTAAACGATGCACGCTAAGCAGAAAATAGTAAACTCTTCTATTTATGCAGTGGAAAGTACAGTTACCCTGTCCACATAATAATCCAATTTTTGTAGGCTTTAGACCCACGGCTCTTGGTTCTATTACCCTGTTTCCATGTCCCAAAATGAAACTTCTTGATGTTAATACTCTCTGTGATGTTTAATTGTTTATACTCCCTGCGTCATTCAACTTCTCTGTTGTTTTTAAAGTTTGTAACTTCTCTGATGTTTATACTCTCTGCATCTTTCAACTTTTTTATACATATCCCAGCCCCTGCAACTGCAGGCTTTGGCATTGAGCAGTTAGTCTAGTTGGCATACCGGTACTTGGCCTAGTAGGCTAACTGCTCAATGCTAAAGCCTGCAATTACAGGAGCTTGGGTATAGTACAGAAAAACTGCATTGCAATTGCTGTTAGCCCGATGCCGAGTAGTTAAGGAGATACGCTCTCCTTCACAAGGTCTCGCGCTCCAACCTGAGTCGACATGATCGAGTGGTCAAACCTGAAAACTAGTCGTAATACTGGTTTTTACAGCGTTTATGTTGTAAGTCTTTTGGCCTACCGTAATATCTATTTATATTTCATATATAGACTTACATCGGCCCCACATATTTCAATACTAGACCCACTAAAATCAGGCCTGCCATTGCCGACATGTGCCAACTAGGTTGTTAGCTACTACTAAAGCCTGTAGTATTGCAGGGGCTTGGGTATTTATAGCTAAAATTGCAGAAATGCTATTGAGAGCCAAGTGGCCAAATGAAGCGGTACGTAAGCTGGTCCCGAGTTCGAACCTGAGGAGTGATCAACGCGCGCACCTGATGTTTGCATACCACACTATCCTTTTAGTAAGTCTTTCTGGCCTACAATGATAAGTATTCAGGCTATATTTTTTTAAACTACCGTTATGACATGAAGAAACTAGTTAATAGTTATGATGCAGAAACTCAAGCCAAAAAACGTAAAATTGTACATGCGGACAGGGTAACTATGGATTTTGTCGAATAGCAAGTAGAGGCTTTGTGGGTTGGCCTCTATATTTGTAGGCTACACCAATGCCAATGGTTCGATCCATGCTAGGCCCCATAAGCTACAGAAGATAGCCTAATCATATTATGCCACCAGATTAGTGCATGAATGCCGTAAATACGGACAACCGGTCAGTCAGCTAGCAGGATAGATGTTTAATGATTTATAACTGTTTTCTTCATTAGGCATACGACCTATGATTTATTTGGATAGATTGATCAGAGATAGCCAGAACTGGCTTTCGCTTCTCCCATCTGTGCTAGTTTACGTTTGTCTTCTAATGTGCCATATATATTATATTTTAACCTATGGTATGTCGCATAGAAAGAAAACTGTTTGTTAGTTAGGTAATTACACTACCAAAATGGTTCACTCGATGTTATCTCTATCTTTGCGCATTGCTAGATTTCAGCAGCTATCACTCAATGGCGTCAATATCTCTCTTGCGCCGCCTACCACTATTTTTTAAAATTGCAATTGCTGCCTTAGCGAAATCTGTTTGCCAGAGTAAAGTTGGGAAAATGTTTTTCGTCACATAACACTTTTTTTTTAACTAAGACGAAGGTAAGGTGGAGATGTGGGGAGAAGTGTAGGGGGTGTGGGGAAATGTGTTGGGGTGTGGGAAAGCGTGTTGAGGTGTGGGAGAGGTGTAAGGGGCTGTGTAGAAGTGTTGGGGGAGGTGTGGGAGCTGTGGAGAAATGTTGTGAGAGGTGTTGGGGTTTTCCATGCCTCCCCCACATCTTTTTTGACCTCTCCCACACCCCAACTCACTTTTCCACATCTCTCCCACTACTTCCCCACCTCCCAACACTTCCCCATTCCCCAACACATTTCCCCCACACCCTAACACACTTCTCCCACATCCCAACACACTTCCATACACCCCCACACCTGTCCCCTAATACTTCCCCACACCCCAACACACTTTCCCACACCTCTTTTCACTTTCCCCCACATTCAAAACACTTCCCCAGACCTCCCCCATATTTTTTCACTTCCTCCACACCTTCTCCCCACACCCCAACACACTTTCTCACAACTCCCCCATATTTTTTCACACCCCCCACCTCTCCTCACCTCCCCCACACCTCCTTTGAGCCCACTTCCCCTACACCCCAACACACTTTCTCACACCAACCCCACATTTTTCCACACACCCCACCTCCCCCCACACCCCACCTCCCCCCACACCCCAACACACTTTCCCACACTCACCCCCTACACTCTTCCATCCCTTCCTCCACACACCCCACACCTTTTCATATGAAGCACACATACACTATGAAAGAATGAAGCTCTTTTTGCCATCCAGTGCTTTTGGCGGGATAATCATGACGTCAGCTGCAACTCATCAATTTTGACCTAGTAGGTGGACACATTTTCGTTGATCGCTTATTCGTTGAAAGCTAATCTTTTCAGTGACTAAAAATTAGTTGCAATGTTTTTTCAAATTAACAAACTGAATTAACTTCTGTGACGTTGTCGATTCACTTAACGCTCTAAGGCTTGTTAGCTTCCGTCAGCGCTTATTACTCCTATTCGTTATACGCTTATACCCCAATGCAGTGCACCGGTCATTACAGGCTAGCAGGCCTATTGAATTGGAATAAAAATTAAACCACTTTATGTAACAGTTAACCTGAAAAAAATGACTTGGTGGATCATAGATTGGTTGATCAAGTTCGAAAACCTTTAAGTATTAAGGTTCATTAATGTATTCAGGCAAAAAATCAGCAAGTCAGTTGCTCAAATATAAGCAATAAAGACAGTTTAGTCGCTGGTTTCAGAGATCAAACCTTAATCGATTCCAATAATGTTCTGAGCTGGAGGTATTTAGTTCAGCTTTTTTCCGTCTCCCACTTCCACAGCCAAGGCCGGTTTAAGGTTTTGGGGCCCCCATGGTTTTTTGCAGGCCTGGATTTGATGTTGACCGCAGACCTTTTTGTTTAGAGGGCGTGCTTTACTGGGTGTCCTCTGGGCTTATAGCCAACCCTTTAACTCTCATAAGGTTATTGGGGTCAGTGGCCTGGCCAAGGGGGGGGACATGTCCCTCCACTTCGATTTAGGACCATTTTTCTGAATCGTCTAAATCCAAAGAGATTTTTAAGGGGATAGGGAGGTGACGTCATACCCAAGCCAGCTTTTTATTCGCATATTTCGTTGTAGGACCTAAAAACTGTTTTTGCCTCTGACATTCCGAGAAGCGCCAATTTCTTCCGAACGGCTGCAACAAACAGTTCTTCGTTAAAAATCTGCATGTCGCAACTCTTTCAGTCTTAGGCCTACTCGTCGGTTGATAGCAAAACCCATATGCAGTCGTTTTTCGTTTTAAATTATTCGTTTAATTCAGTGACTGAATTCAAGCTGTTTGTTTGGTTTGCGAGCGGTGGTTTTTCAAAACTTTTCTTTGCTTTTTCAATAACTAAAACAGGGATATCCCTGAACTAAAAAAGCAAAGTCCTTCCTGGCCTACTGGACGGGAAGTAATGATGACTTTCTATTGTTGGGTCAGAGGCTACATCAGCTCTACATCACCAGCAGTGCAAAGCACTCCAATGAAACGTACCGTAGAGCGGGCCAGCGCTGTTTCGGGCTATTAGTCCTCATCAGCCATCCTCAAGTAAGATACATTTATCTCCCAGAACGAATGATCTTGCCAGTATCACTCATCCTTCAGGTTAATACATCTTAAAGAATTTAACCTTTGTGGCACGTAGCCACTCGAGAGTCTACGTCACCACGCTAGTCAAATCCCTTACGTGGCCAGGGTGAAGATCAATAACTAAAAAAGCAATGTCCTTCCTGGCCGACTAGATGGGAAGTCAAGACGACTTCCTCTTGTTGAGTCGAAGACAATATCAGCTCTCCATCACCAACAGTGCAAAGCACTCCAGTCAAACGTACCGCAGAGCGAGACAGCGCTGTTTCGGGCTATTAGCTTGATGTTTGTCTCGGTCAATGTAAATTTGAGCCCTTCCACAAAATTCAAAAGTGTTACGTTTATGTTTATGGCTGTGTTGGGCTAATATATTTTCAATGACGTCATACTTAGGGCCTACTTCTTTTTCTGATATTTTTTTCGAAGGGCGCAATCTGGCTCGATTCTTTGTCATTGATAATCTGATTTCGTAATTGTCATAATAGCCTGACAAGAATTTATACGTGGCGTTGTTTCCTGAATCTTGATCTTTGCCTAATGAAGCCTAATGCCTAATGAAGCAATGACGCAATTTTATTAGCAGGGCAGTGCCGCTCTTGTACATGCAACTGTTCTCGGCCCCTTAGACCTTCCGTTGAAAAAAGGCTAAACGATTTTAAGAAAAAATAATGTACGTACTGTAGCTCAAAAAAGAACTAAACCGCTAACATTTGAATATCGTTTTACCAGAAAGCATTCCTTTGACTTCCTTGCAATAATTATGCCTTCGGTATTGTTAGTTTGAAACAATCTCTCTTCAATTTGAGGCCATATTTTGTTATTACGGAGGATCCATATTTGTTATTAGAGGGCGGATCCAGGGGGATGTAGGGTATGCTACGTATGCACCCCCCCACCAGCCATTTTCAACAATGTTTTAAATAAAATTTTTCCATAATTTTTAACCTCTTCATAACAATATGTAGGCCTTGTTACACAGAGCTCTATCTTGTCGTCTCGTGATACCTAACGAAGAACTATGTAAAAAATTGTCTGTAAATATGATTATGGTAGTAGATCGAAACTGGAGTGTCTTCCCGTGCAAGCAGGTGCCGTTTTTGAGATATAACCGTTTGAATATTGTAATATTTAAAGGGATGAATACTATTGCGCTTAAGCGCATCACTGATTTTTCGTCATTAGGTGTTGCCGTGTTAGTTTCTAAATGTTTCTTGCTCAGTGTTCGATAACATATTAAACTGAGGTAGAAAAAAATATCTAATATATTGATTTTTAAGTTAAATTGTAAGCTGAATTTAATAATTTTTGTTTAATTTTTGAATGAAGTAACAGCATTTAACTCATAAAAAATTAATTTATGCAAGTTAAAATTTGGAAACATGTTCTTATCAGCTGTTTCGTCATAGTTACGCCAAACAGCTGATCAAGGTAAAACAACGAAATCGTGGAACTGGCGGTCTACAAGTGCTAGTGGCACAAACTTAGGTAGGTTTAACTGCTGAACTGTAGAGATAGGTAAAATTAAAAAGTTGAAGCGGTATTATTACACCGTTTTAAAAGTCAGTTAGCCTTGCTTATCGAAACGAGTTATAGGTTTACTTGCAGAAACGTCATATAACCTACGTATCTGACTATCGGTATACTCTGTTGCTGGATAGGTTTGTGAGGAAATGATGATAAAAAGTTAGGCTACAGTTCCGTGCTTTTTGTGGTAATCCAGTATCTGGGTGCAATTTTTACGGACAGACTAGTTTACTATACTGCTCAGATGGGCGAGTGATTAGAGCGTCCGCCTCGGGAGCTGTAGACTTCGGTTTGATTCCACGTGGGGTTAAACCAATGACTTTAACATTGGTATTCACAGCTTTCCTGCTTGACGCTCAGCATTAAACGGACAGTGTGGAGAACAAGCCGGCAAATTTACTTGTTGTGCCGTTGGGAAAGGCACTTAGCGGGATCCCCCCATCTTGGTGTTGTTGACAGGTGGCCGGCAACTACTCAGCGAGCTCGTATAGCGCATTGATCGCTTTCTCGTGGTAGGAGGATAAATATGCAACTAAATACAAAAATACTCTACCAATATTACTGGTGCTAATAGATCTCATTCAGCTTGGCGCTTATCATTTTCATTTATCGGTGGGTAATAATTTAGAAAATCAATGGAATACATAATTGTTCACAATGATGACGTCTATGAAAGTGATTCAAAAAAGTTAACTGCAACAAGTTTCAACACTCTAAAGTAATGTGCTTTTACATGGCTAAGTTTGGATTGTACTGAAAAAGTTATTGCTGCTGAAAATTTACAATTATGGGATATAAATTCATTAACTGATCTGTCACCGAGCGCCCATAGGCATGGTTTTCATCAATAATGCTATTTTCGATTTACCAATGAAAGAAGTATTGAAAGGCGCGTGTGTTCGAATTCTAAAAATTTTTCAGAAGATGATTCTCCTGAAAGAATTGAAAGTTTGTCGATACAAGCGTTGCGGTCATCAAGTTCATTCAACATTTGTGAAAAAAAAAATCAGTGACTTGACAAAGGCGATGATCTCTGCTTTTCCATCCACTTCAGGAAGATGTCTTTCAATATTTTGAAAGCAATTACGACATGTTCTGTGCTACACAAGCCTCTGCTTTCCCTACTTTTGCCCTGTTGCGGCTATATGGTGTCTACTTTATTAGCTGTGCCCGTAGATTAGGTTGGGAAGGTCATTTAAATACTTTGGAGAAGATAACTCCTTGGCTGCTTGCCTACGATCGTGTGAATTATTCTCGCTACGTTCCTGTCTATTTGCATGAAATGCGTGAATTTGAAAAAGCACACCCATTTGCTCATGAGCATTTACGTGCTGGTGAATTCAGCATCACGAGCGGTACGGATTTTTCGCAACAGCTGCAGATCAAGTGATTGAGCAGACTGTTAACAGAGACAATAAATCAGCTGGTGGAATAGTTGGAATCACAACGCGACCTAATGCTGTAGCTAAATCGATTCTTTCTCAGTCACAGCGATTAGCTATGACCCAGTTGTGTCGAAAATACGCTGATCAAGATGCAGCAGATCGGTGTAGAAAAGATCCTTGATCCTTCACGTCGTGCTCGAGACGTAGCTGGGGTCGATAGCGCTATTGATGTTGTTGAAGCTATGATTAATCCTTTTGATTATGAAAGATCTGAGTTGATC
This sequence comes from Trididemnum miniatum, assembly GCA_964006365.1. Classification (NCBI taxonomy): domain Eukaryota; kingdom Metazoa; phylum Chordata; class Ascidiacea; order Aplousobranchia; family Didemnidae; genus Trididemnum; species Trididemnum miniatum. The sequence continues at coordinate 14,283,216 of OZ023231.1, forward strand.
AGCATCTACTCAGGAAGTTGTTGCATCCCCTATTTGTCAAGAAGATTTCATGAAAGCTTATGAATGCGGAAAAGAAGCAGAGCATTATTTTAGCGCCCGGTTTATCTCTGATCCGAAAGAACTTCATCCCACCTTGAAAAAAATGAACTTGCACACATTTAAAACTGCTGTAAAGCCTAAAAAGGATAAGAAAGGAAAGTATTTATCGAATAGAAAGCTGTTTACTCGACTCATCATACTGGTAAAACTAGATAGAGTCAAGCTTCAAGCAATGCATACTTATACCCTTGGATTAGTGTCACATCCCCTGGCAAGTTCTGATGGTTTTCTAGCTAAAACGCCCGAATCTGTCATAGTTGATTTGGTCCAGAGCAATTGGCCCGTAAGAGAAAAAGCTATCGGCGCGACGCCGTATTGCGATGTTGTTATTGATGCAATGTACTTGATTCACAGTTTTCTTCGGTCTAGACTTCTTAAAACATTTATGGAATTAGCTGCTTGCATTTTAACTCAAGTTACATGAATCGGTGTTCGCTTTAATGCTTTCAGAGTTGATATAGTATTTGACATTTATCCAGTTATTTCCATCAACGCTCTTGAACATGCCCGTCGTTTAGGCCATAACATCAAAAAAGTCTCATCACCTCTTCGCAGAATTATTAGCTCAGAGCAGCAGTTACCAAAACAGTGGAAGGAATTTCTTCGTCACGATCCCAATAAAGAAGAGCTTTCCGTTTACCTCTATCGAGAAGTACTAAAAGGGGTAAATTTCTTTTTGATTTATTCGCTACGCATGGAGCTTCTTGTGATGTTGCTTTATTGTAGTGGAAAAACAGTGCAAGTTCCGGAGCTTCACTGTGATCACATCGAAGCTGACACTCGGTTGTTTTTGAATTCTATGCACGCTGCCAAAAAGTATTCAAATATTTTTCTGTCCGGTGCTGACTCAGATGTTTTTGTAATTGGTCTTTTTTCGAAGCTTCTTGTGATGTTACTTGGAGCTTCTTGTGATGTTAATTTATTGTAGTGGAAAAACAGTGCGAGTTCCGGAGCTTCACTGTGATCACGCCGAAGCTGATACTCGGTTGTTTTTGATTTCTATGCACGCTGCCGAAAAGCATTCAAATATTTTTCGGTCCGGTGCTGACTCAGATGTTTTTGTAATTGGTCTTTTTCTGGCCCAAAAGCTACCATTTATTTGGAGCATGGTTAATACAAAATGAAGTTATTAGGCATTCATAAAAGTTTATTTTTTTATTACCTACTGTCGTTACTAACTTGATGAAGTCTAATGTTTTAAATACAGCGCGCATGGGTTGCTGGATTGTAATTTTTCCTACTTTTACTAATTGTATTGACAATTGACTGATGCTCCAACTTAAACTATTTATATTTCATTTTTAGAAATCCAGAAGCGCATCAGTAACCTTTCGTTGTTAGGGCAAGAGATGGAAAATCGCACTACCGGAGGGCTTTTGGGGCTGCATATTTTTACCGGGGTTGATTCAACTAGTGCTTTCGTTGGAAAAGGAAAAAAGAAAGCATTTGTACTGTTCAAGCAATATGTAGGCTACAGCTCCATAGAGTATTTCAAAGTCTTGGGCAAATATGGGACGTTTTGTGTGCAAGCTTCACTGGCATTCTCGCAGTGACATCAACGAAGCACGGTTCAACCTTTTTTGTACAAAAGCTTTGAGTGAGGTGAGTTTGCCTCTCTGCCGCAATGCCCTGGTACATCATATCAAACGAGGTAATTGTCAGGCGGCTATTTGGCGGAAAGCACTTTAAACTAATATTAATGCTCCAAGTTCAAACGGTAATGGTTGGATAATTGCTGCAAAAAATAAAGTTTTGGTCCGTTGGATGACCCAGGAGTAAGCCTCGTCAGAATTGCTGCAAAATTAGTCTTGCAATTGTAAAAAATCCAAATGTTCTAACAATCAGTGTTCTTGCGTTGGAAACGGCGTATCATGCACCGAACTCTGCTCTTGCGTTCTTTGTGAAAATGATTCCGAGACCGTAATTGAAGTAGAACCAGTGAATGATGTCAGTGATGACGACGATGATAGTCATGACAACCAATTTGTAGCTAGTCGAAAAATGTTGAAATGTGTTTGTCGTAACTAAAGGTTTTATTTTAATGTAACAAAATTTAATATACAGTCATTAGCAAAAGTTTAAGACCAGTTATCAGAAATTATGTATTTTTGCTGTCTATCCTCTCCAGAATACAAATTACTGCCACTGCTGGTATATTTTGCTCGTAAATTTGGTATAACACATTGTGAATGCTCAAATTACAAATTGTAAAACAGTAACACGCAATTTTAGTACTTTGTGTGTCCTCCTTTGTTCTTTATCACCGCCTGGATTCGTTTTGGCATACTGCATATCAGTTTCTCACAATAGTCTCTTGAAATTTCTTTGACCCGTACCTCTTTTATAGCATGGTTTAATGCTCCAGCACTTGAAGGTTGTTTTTCTGCAACCTTGTTTTTGAGTATTTCCCAAAGATTCTCTATTGGGTTTAAATCTGGGCTGTTTCCAGGCCAGCCCAGTGTTGCCACATTTTTTTCTGAAAGGAATTGTTTCACAATCTTCGAGCGATGACACGGAGCACCGTCGTGCATGAAAACTGTGCACTGATGAATATTCATATGCATTTCAAGTTTTTCTTTTAGCAAATCCACATACCTGGAACCGTTCATTGTACTTCCTGGGGGCAAAAAATACAATCCAGCAGTACCAGACCTGGAAAATGCCCCCCAGACCATTTGACTCGGTGGGTGTTTCATTGTTGAAACTGTGTATCTTTCCTCAAACCTTTTACCCACAGGCCTTCTAACGTTCTTTTTTCTCACCACAAACTGCTGTAGAGTACACTCATCGGAAAACATGATCTTAGACCAGTCTTCAGATGTCCATGCTGCATGTTCTTTTGCAAATGCCAGACGCTTTGATTTCATAAGAGGAGTGAGCCTGGGTTTGCGAGCTGGCTTATATGATTTAAGACCAAAGTTAAACCTCAAACGCCGAGAAACTGTGGTGATGTGAACGTCTGTCCCTTTCCCAAGCAGCGCAGCACGAATTTTCTTCAAAGAACTTGTTGGGGAACGTACAGCAATTCGCTTTATTGTCAGATCATCTCTAGGGGATGTTTTTTTGGGTCTCCCACTTCTCTTCAAGTCTTTGTAACTCCCGTAATTATTGAAATTTTCAAGGGCTGTGTGCACAGCAGTCTTGCTGCACTGCATCTTCGCACTGATTTTTCGTTCAGAGTAGCCTTCTTCACTTAAAACCACAATTTGGGCTCTTTTAGTCTCGGAAAGAGAAGATTTTTTACCCATTTTCAAGAACTGAAACAGCAGCTAGTACACAACTGATTACGCTGTAAAACCAATCGAAATGAAGTAAAATAGGTTCTTCGTGAAAACAACCCATGTGTTGGTGATGGACAGATGGCTGATGCAATTTCATTAGGATATTGCGTCATATAAAACTGCACTATACGATAATAATGATAAAATCTACAAATACCTTAAATCTGAAAGACTGGTCTTAAACTTTTGCTAATGACTGTAGCTTACTCACACCAAATTTCTCTTCGTTTTTCAAGTAATAAGACCTGCTTATCAATGTAGCCTGTAGGTGTTTTACCTAGATACGAAATTTAGTCAATGAAAATACAGTATATTACGGCGAAAAAATTTATGTTTACATCTTTTTAAAGTAGATTGGCAGCAACGAACAGTAACTAACAAAATTAATTTGCTGATCCAATAAAGTTCTTGTTCGTAAAATATATTTCTTTCGAGAATTATGATGCCCAGTGGCGGCTCGTGACTATTTTAAACAGGTAGGCTACATGATTAGAAAAGCTGGCCAGAATAAATACTCGCTCTGAAATGAAAAAAAACTCTTTATTTCACTAGCAAGGCGGTAGGCTTTGGGCTATACACAACTGCAGGAACACTGGCAGGTTTCCCATGAATTATTATTACTCTACAATTTATTTTTATCACGCCACTGTACCAATAGCTGATTCTGTGCGTACCTGTAGCCTAGGTAACCTGCACCTGTAGTCTACATGAATAAACACAAGTTTGGCCTAAACAAATTTTTCTATTTAAGTACACTACCGGTACTCTGCTATTGTACCTAGTCGATTACATCTAGTGGGCTACAAAAAAGCTACCACTAGTCTACAAACCTAGCTAAGCTGCGGTACCGGTCAATCAACAGCTTAAAAGTTTTTCTTTTTACGCAATCTATTAGTTCAAATAAGGTATAACTAAAGTCTACTAGCCTTTACCACTGTGTTACAAGCTTAAGCTGTATGCAACCCGTAACATCCCATATCTTTCATTAAACCCAGTATCTCTATGTGATTGCAACTAAATAGAGCCAATCTCTAAGCTTTACACCTCAATAACCACCAAAAAGGCTGCTTTGACACAGCCTTAACACGTCTCATTGAACGTAATTCAAACTTCCATAAAGCATTGATGACGTAACACTACAGGGTTAGTTCTTGCTACGAAAGGCTATGGCCAATAGAGAACTATGCTGTGGCTGTCTTTACGTGTTGCCATTTTTTGTACAAAAATTATTTTTTTCAAAAAAAATATTGTCGATAGTTGTATGAAAGATAAGAATAGGTAAAAAAATTTTGCTTCTTAAAAAAAAGAATAAGGAGGTGATAAACTGGGTAGGCTGCAGCCTTTGCAGCCTTCACTACGAGCCGCCTCTGATGATGCCATTATTTATTTGCACAAAACTGACACAAAGGGTACCGGTATGTTGTTTCTGGTTACATTAAAAAAGTGCTTTGAAGTGGTTAATTCATACCAATTGAATTCCTTAGCGTTAACTTGATGCAGTAGCTGAAATACGTGAAGTATTGTCAAGTTATCAGCTGTTAGAGAGTAGGATAATCGTCTCGTAACCTTGAAAGTGTTTGATAAAACTGGACAAAATTTGCAGGTGTGCCGGTATGTACCGTATACACAATTTATCCTCGTCAAGTTTCACATTATTTTTCAATGAAAATTGTGGTTAAAAAAAATTTATGTACACTTTGTTCAGAGAAAGTTTTTACTTGTGGGTGATATGACGTCAGTATTTGGCACAAAAGCAAATTATTGACTGAAAAAGTCCCAAACTATTTTGAAGTGTTTGCGTGGCTAACACAAGAAGTTGAAGCAATTACTCGATACAATTATTTACTATCTGGTATGATTGCGCGTTAAGATAACGGTAAATAGCTAATTGCTGTACGTCTATAGAAAAAAAAAATACTCTATAAAACTAGTGTAAGTTTTGAAGATGTGTTAATATGTATACTTAGATTTTCCAAGCCAAAATTCAGCTCTTTAAACTTGCTATTAATGAAGTTATAAGGAACTGTATATACACCCTGTCTAGCAAAAATATATTTTTTGCAAAATCTTACTTGTGAGTTATGACGTCATCAACTTACGACGTCAGTATTTGAAATAGAGGCAAATTATTGACTAGAGATGTCTCCAAACTATTTTAAAGTGTTTGTATTACTAACACAAGAAATTGGAAGCAGTTACTCGATACGATTATTTATTTTCTGGTCTGGTTGCGGTTTAAGCTAATGGTTAATATGTAATCATTGTAGATCAATAGCAAAAAAACTACTGAATAAAACTGGTCGAAATTTTGCAGATGTGGTAATATGCATATTTGGATTTCTCACACCAATCTTCAGCTTGTTAAACGTACTACAACCGAAGTTACAAGGAACTGGATACACCCCATCCAGAAAAAATAATTGTTTTTACAAAATCTTTTACTTGTAGGTTATGACGTCATCAATTGATGACGTCACAGTTTGGCATGGACATAGTCTGTCAACCAAAAATTACTTTGAAAGTGATCTGATGCATTTACATCAACCACAAAAAAATTTAGAGGCTTTTAAGTGTGTGGAATTTCTGCATCTTTAAAAGAGCTAGGCTATTTTGTGTTTATGACGTAAAGGCACCTGTTGGACACGGAAGACACGAGATTTAAATTCAGAATTTCTTAATCTTCAAATTTACGAAGTTTCATCTAGTTCTTCGGTGGGTATCACGAAATCCATTTTCTAGGTGTTTTTTTTTTTTGATAGCGTAACAATGCCTAATGCCTTAGTCGCCTTAAGCACGCATAATCGAAAGTGTGCGAACGAAATGCATCATTGGTGGAGCCCTCAAAGTTAGGGGCCAAAAATATGACAAACTTTCCTTAAAAATTGTTAAAAAGCACTAAAATGGTCATTGCAGTATGCAAATTTTCAAAATTTTTCCCGGGGAGCATGCCCCGAACTCCCCTAGAGTCGTTTTTGGTAACTAAGTTGCTTAAAACTAAATCTGCCAAATAAAACTTCACACTTGATAGTGACGAAAATTGGTGCCCTCTCCCTGAAAAAAATTATGATTATGTCCCTGACATGAAAGCATTTTCAAAATGATTATACACGCCCGTTTCCGGGTCTAAACGTCTTTGCATTTAGTTAACATTCAACTTATTCAAAATTACTTCCCCCCCACCAAAACTTTCTGGATCCGCTCCTGTATACAACGTATGGTCAAATGTGACGTTATTCTCACCCCCCCCCCCCCCCCAATTGCAACATCCTGGCTACGCTAGTGCTGCAGCACAAACTGATAAGTAAATTGGGGTCATATCTGACCCCAAGAAAATATAAAACACTATTAACTTACCGGTATGTTAGTTGTAAAATTTATGCTAAATCGACTCAAGAATTCCTAAATCAATCTGTTTCAAGGTTTATCATATCAAATATTCTCTGATTTCACATGTTTTTTTTTTATTAGGATATTGCTTGATATTTCTGCAGCACATACCCAAAAGTCAACTGGGGTCAAATTTGACACCAAGAAAAATAGCTGATGTTTCTCAACCTTAGCCCAATAACGAGAATGCGCTCCCGTGGTAGATTAATTTGTCTTTCCCAACCTCTAGCCTACTGAAGTGGTTTTGGCTATTTACCGTCATCAGTGCAGAAAAAACAATTGGGGTAAATTAAACCGCAAGCGACTTCATGCGAATGAAAATGCGATTACCGTAGGCAAATGAGGGTATCCGGCCCTGTCTGCGGAGGGGAAACAACTTTGAAAATATCCAACCGCAGCCCACAGGCCTAAGTGTTGTTGCGAAATGCATTCAAAGGTAAGTGATCGAGAATTAGCTTAGTTCTTTGTACTAGCAGCACTGCTCTGTTTGAAAATCTTTACTCTGAGTTGAACACCAAGGCGGGTCAAATGCATTTTCTCATTTTGCGAGAAGGCGATGTGCTATTACGAGCAAGAGTAGCCGACCATCAGCGCAGGATGGTGTAAACCCCTTAAGTACCGGTAACTTTCAAAGACGTATTTAAAGGGTTAGCGATCTCCATATTATTAAACTTTAAGCAAGGAAAGCTATAAATCCGTCTTTTTTGGTTTTTGGGTTGCCTCAATTTGGAACCGAACCCTAGATTACTGCTACACTCCTGGTACAGACGCTCAGTCTACATGGCAAACTAAATCAATTTGTGCTGATGCAAACTAAAACGCAGCCAACAAGCAATGTATAATGTTTATTTCACCAGACCAGCTGCTCCCCACCACATACACCTCCATCCAAACAAAACATTTTTAACATGCAACTAGGAACAATGGTTTAACAGCGGCTATTTTCAAAAGTATAAAATGAAATTGACCACTTTTCCAATTAACAATAAGCAACCGTGTAGCCGAAATAAAATAAAATGGGCTTTAGCGTATCTTTTCAACAAGGAAAACTAACATTGCAACAAACCACTTCCAATACAAAGGGCCTAACTGTAATTTGGTTGTTTTAGTATGCTAATAGCTTTTGTCAATCAACGTAACAGCATTTGCTGACATCTTTAACTTACCACCGTTCTTCAAAAGCAAACCCTATAGAATTCGCGAATAAACTGTGTCACTGTTTTCCCACGTTACCAGAAGTTAAAAAAAAAAACGCACGCTACAGTCAACAAAAAGCAATAATTACAAGGGCACAAAAGTTCTACTAGATAAAATCATAAGAAGTAAAACAGGAAAATAACAAAAACTATCTGCGGCAAACACCATAGTTTGACGTATTCTTCATTTAAAATTACATAGAATGTGGAGACAAAAACATCCGCTGGTGGGCGTAAGAGGCACTGGGCTAGTTCGCGCAGCAAAGCTTCTAACAGCTAAGGACAAAAATAATTTACCGGTATTCAGCATCGAATGTATACTTGATTGAAAAGTGTATGTTATTGTGAACCATATTATACATTGCAAACAAGCGCATAATGTAAACCGCGAAAACAGAGCTAGATTAACAAAATGCTATGTTCCAACATTGCGGTTTACCAGCAACGCTTAAGTCCTCGATATTTTGAATACTAACCCCAAAATGCTGAGACAAATCATAAGATTTTATTGAAATCTGGGCAAACTAAAATACAGCTTTGCAGATAGTCCGCATACGATAAGAGTCAGTGAGAATATTCCATTTAAAAATCTACCTTCATATCAGCAAATCCCAAAGCAACGCAACCGAATTTTAGATCGGTTTCTCTAATTATGAAATAGCATGGCATAGTATGGAATAGAATGGGATAGTATGCCATACTATTCCATAAATAGAGAACACTTTAATTATGGAATAGTATGGCATAGTATGGAATAGTACGAAATAGTATGGCATAGTATGACATAGTATGGAATAGTATGGAATAGTATGGCAAAGTATGGAATAGTAAGGCACTGTGATATAGTATGGCAGAACTGGGCGATAGGACGTTTGGGGCACTAGAGTATAGGGGCCCATAAAAAGAGTTAAGTTTGGGATGAAGGGCCCTCAGGATAAATGTGCCTCAGGCCTAATTTAGAGCAGAAGAACCTCAGGACAGGACGGTTGAAGCAATAAATGGGTCTTAAGAATAGGATGTTAATTTAGGGCACTGGAACATATCCTATGCACAAATGGGGCTCTAGGACCAATTGGGCCTCAGGGCATTTGAGGCAATAGGGGAACTGGGTCTCTGGGACAAACGGGCCTTTGGACGGTTGGGACGAAAGGGCCGTTTGAAGCTCTGGGGCATATGGCCTATATGGGATTCAGCACATTTGGAGTACTATGCACATTTACTATATACCATACTATTCCATAAATAGAGACACCCCTTTTAGATTGCCAAACGCCACCTTAAAAATTCGCTCAGCTGTTTGTTCTCGTGAAATGATTTAAAAGCCCAGTTTCGTGCATTATCGCATTCAATGCTTGGGAAACCAGCGGCTTGAAATTGCCTTAGAAGCATTTTGTCACGACCAACAACAGTAATTAAAATGCAGTATTGCATCTTCAACGTATGTACAGGAACAAGAAAAATGAACCAGCAAATAACAAAACAAAAAAGTGGATAGCTGCTTCGAAAAAACAAGCATCGAACGCTGAGAAACTACTGTGTAAATGGATATCTAATTAAGAGCGCATTGCTGGTCAAATGTCATCAATAAACATAGCTAACGAAAGAAACGGGACATACGAACGCTTTTGCAGTAAGCACATCTGCTGGTATGCTGTTTTGTTTAATATTACGTGCCTCTCCATAATTTCCGTTCCATAATTTGTCACACGGAAATGTTTTTTTTCTGTGTTTTCAAAAAAAAGCTATTTCGTATCGATATCTTTTAAATTTTAGCCTATACAAATTGGAATGTTAAAACAGTACGATAAATGACGAAAAGCTGCTTTCAAATCGTTTAAACACCCTAAATACAATCACGTTTATTGCTAAGCGCTTGGTGATGGTGTAGTGCTCACACTAAATTAACCGAGTTAACACAAACTCTCCGAAAAATATTCCGAAAAAGAGCTCAAACATGTTGTTCTGCAACGAATTCCATGTCTAAAAAAAACAAACATAGCTACCAAAGAAAATTAGAGCAATCGCCAACGAATCGCCGGAAATAATTTACAAAAATAGCTGCGCCTATTGGGCACATGAGATGCAAAATTTTACTGTTCACATCTACGCTTGAACAATCGTATAATATTACCGACATTGTGATACGTTTACAAGCATAATTATTTTAGATGCTAAACCAAATTCTTATCTAAAAGAATATGGCGCATTGCCATTCCAAGTAAACGAAAGATATTGTTGAACGTCACAAAGCAAGCAGACACCACAACCGAAAAATTGATGACAACCAGCATATGTCCTTACACAAACATTGATTCAAGTTTTCAGTTTTCACCACATCCACGTTTCGTCAGATTTAGTTGAGGTTGTGCATGACTGACATTGAAAAATGTGAAAGTAAAACGAAACCAAAAAACTGGAAGTAAAATTTAAGACTGAAAGAAAAAAGGCACTAATATATACTGAAAAACATGAGAATGACTTGTGGCAAAACATTTTGATAAATACCAACACTAACCATCATTAATAAACTTTTGTAGATAATGAATCAATGCAGAGTAATACTGAATACTAAGCAATGCAATCAAACTTATCATGATAACATTAAACACCTATACAGTGTGGTGAAGTGGTTAAATAAAAAATCAAGCAGGTCGAACCAGCAGTTAGATCATTAGATAAGTAAAACGTATTAAAGCCTAAGGCCAAGTCACCAAACAGTGAAAACTCTGGTAAAACAGCACGCTGTTTTTGCTAACATGTGACTCGCTCATTTAAAAAAATATTTTCCAACACAAAGTTTGTTACCATTGCGGAATCAAATCATAAATGCCACAGCATTTTAGCTAAGAGTGAAATTTGCTGCAAAAAAGAGCCTTGGAAAACTAGCTTGGGAGATATTTAAACGAAACTTTTAGCACTTTTTTTGACGTTGTTAAAAGTTAAAAAAGGAATAGGATGTCACGAATAATATTTTATCAACACAGAACGTTTTCTTAAAAAGCAACCAGCGCGTTTCGAATTCAACGCTTTGGTTTACATGTTTTTGTTAAAATCATAATTATCAATTTTGAACATTATCCCAACGATTTACTCAGGCATTCGCAATCAAAAAGATTTTAACATTGACAACATGGAATAAACGCTTGCTTAATGGACGATTGGCAGGAAATTTTGAATAGCAAACTTATCTACGAAAAGATCATATGCATTAACACAAAGAAACGTAAGTGATGCGAAGCATGCACTTAACTAGTGATTCGACGGGCAGATAGGGCTAATATCACACATGACCAGTGGATAACGGAAACGGTATATTAATACCGTACCTTACGGAATATCCATGCTGATAAGAAAATACAGAGGTGATAAAAATTCGAGATACACCATATTCTGACTAGAGTTGGCGTAGCCAAACTAATCTCGAATTTCCGACACGTGATTTATCGTTGCCAATAAACTAAAGCATTATATTCATGCAGCTTGCTTTTAAGAAATTAAAGATTATAACTTGCCACAGCAACACGCTACAGGTACCTTAAGAATGAATGTAAGGCACAAATTGTACTAGACTTACATCAAAATATTGGTGACAAATGGAAAAGCGGCAGATTTTTTTGACACATACGTCCGCATCGTATACAGTAACGTTAATCTAAACACAGAGTTTGTCTGGGGATGCACCATTACAACACGAGCGCAGAATGATGAACGTACATGCAGTGTGAACAGCATTATTTAACAAAAATAATGGTAGAGTATTGTCCTTATATCATCACAAACAGTCTGAAAAGAAATTAAAAGAAAGTTAAAAGAGAAATAGAAGCAATACTTCAAGCAAAAAGCAGACAAAGGCCACCAGTCAACAATAAACAAAAAGCACAAACAACGAATAAAGTGCATTTTTCAACACATCTAGTATAACTTTGTACTAAACTCTACGTAATGATTGCCACTAATCTATTCAACTGGAGGCACATCCGGCGGCGGTGGTTGATTTCCTCCATTATTCTAGAAAAAAGCAGCCTGTGAGTAGCTAACTACTTACACTAGCTGCTACACGAATCAACAGCAAACATTCGATTTCGTGGCTATAAACGATATCGCAGTTGATTGTAAAAATAATAACCAAACGAAAAAGATATATATATAGAAAGCACAATACAATACTTAACCAAGGATCTCTTTCATCTACAAGAAAGCAGTTATGTGTAATATTTAAGCAAATTGTATGTGCTTACTAGACACTTGGTTTTTATAAACCAGGAACAAATTGAGCAAAATAACACCACTAGATAAAATATTGCAACTGCATTTCACACAAAACGCAAATCAAATTTATCACTTGAGATGGTTAAAACAAAGAAAATAGGGTCACGATTTTGCCAAATATCTCAATTTTCGAACCATAAAATGCAGTTACAATCCGTTTACGTTTTTCCAAAGGCGTACACGCACTTTTACGCCAGTGCAACTTATATATGGATTAGATTGTGTTTTATCACAGAACTTTGAACCAGTTTTATTCTATTGCCACTAATTTTCATTTTGTGAACCTAAAAATCCGACAGTACATCTTGCATAAAAATTAAGATATTAGAAAACCTTAATTAAACAATGCATCCACTGGCGCTGATTTGCGGGAAGATGGAGAGGTTTACCTTCCCATGGCTTGCAGCATGGTGCGAAACCTTCCCGTAAAAATCTCTCCCATTTATATGCAAAAGAAGTTTATGAAGTATTAAAATCTAAAATCCTCTGTTAGTGGTAATTAAACTTAACCTGATACTTGAAGGAGTATTTTACATTTTCACTTGCGTATCAACACCAGAAAGCGTACCGTTCAAACACGTAGGCCTACTCACGAAAGAAAACTACAACCCAGAAGTATATGCAAACGCAATTTATCGTGCGCAGGTTGATTTACAATCATATTCGCAGCACACGTGTATAAGCGCATTCGCACAGCATCAAACCTTCGGTTTCAGCGTCCCGTTTAAGCAGCGGTGCTAAACTGTAATAGCACCGCAGATAATATGAGAATTGGTAAATGCGAAGAAACATTCGCAGAAAAACTGTTCCATTATACTGTGCAGTATTAGCTATTCCAAACATACGAAATCATAATAAGGAATTTTTTTGACATCGCAATATCAAATATGCTTAGCATAGGCGTACGCAGAAATTTTCAAGAGGGAGTGTGAAGGAATTTTTCCACGTTAGGGTAGGCTACAATTTTTTCTTGTAGAATCTAAGTGCTTTTGGCGTGTGTCGGAGAACCCAAAGGGAAAGGCGTGAGCGCTGGAGCGGAGCCCCCCTGCGTACGCCTAATTCTGAGCGTAATCACTTGCATTTCAATGTGTGATCTTAAAATTTTTTTCATAATTTTTTAAGCGTTAATTCGCCATTACCAAGCCCGAAACGCATCGCCATCGTTTATTCGGAAACGTGCTTAGGCCTATTATTTGTTTCGTTGAAATAAAAAAAACGTGTGAGAAACGTAATACTTCTAACATCTTGGGGATTGTTACAGTAAACTTGCGGTTACAGCAAAAACATTTCGTTGATTTCGATTTACTGGAAGTGTGACAGCGGCGAATCACTCCTTTAAGTTGTTAGTTAGCGAAACACACTACTATAAAAAACTCGCTGATTGAACGCTAAGTGCTACGCCAGTCTACGCACGATAAAAGACTTATCGATACTCGTACTCAACGCATTTGCAAGCTAAAGTTTAATGCGTCTCGAAAACCTACGTATTCTTCGGGGTAAGCAGCCCAGTCATGCATATTTTTCGTGGTCTTTGTTATTTGCTTGAGCTCGCACAAAACCTCCCCAGTCCCCATGTTTTAAGAGTAAGTCGGCGCCAACGATTGCATCTTACAATTCAGGGTGCCATATAATCCAATAGACGTGATTCTTTATCTCAGCACATATGCAGCTACCAGTGCTCCACACAAAAATGGATAGGCGGTCTACGACATTTGGGCGCAGACATTTGGGCGCGAGGACATTTGGATGCAAAGACATTTGGGCGCAAGACATTTGGGCGCGAAATGCGTTCTAGCGCACTTCCAACAATCATTTTCTACTTCTTCCAAAAAAAAATTTTTGGTGTTAGTGTTTTAATTTTTTCTAATTTCTTAATTACTACAAGTAATAAGCGAACGAACTGACTGATGTATATTACGGAAACGTAGGAAAAAAATAATGCGAAGTCAAGGTCAAGTTACCGATAAGCAGAGACTGTTTCTATGTTTAATTAAATGTAGGCTATAATTCGGAGGACATTGCGATAATTATTTTGTATAATAATAAACAAAAGAACGTTTTGGATTTTATGAAAGACATTTTTTGTTTGCGGCGATGTTTTTATTTACTTAACGTATGGTACTTAATTGCTGCAGGAAACAAGCGAATCGACCGATAGATGTAGTTTTACGAATACTTTAAGTGCGAGAAATAATGCGAGGTCAAGGTCAAGTTAGCGATGCAAGCAAAGACTACTTCTATGTTTAATTAATTGTATGATTCGGAGGACTTTGCGACAATTATTTTATGAAATGAAGAACGAGAAGGTTTTGGATTTTATGCAAAATATTTTTTGTCAGCGACGATGTTTTTGTTTACTTAAACGAAAACACAGAGCACATTGATGACGGGTTTAATTAATCGATGAAAAAATCATAAATGCTGAGCGAAAAGCAATAGAATGATCGAAAAATAATAAAATTACGTCGGCGTAAATAATAAAAAATATGTTTAAAGGTTTATTTGATAGTTGTGGCTGATGCCTCGTAGAAATTATACAAAATAATTATATTTTACAAAATAATTATCGCAATGTCCTCCGAATCATACAATTAATTAAACATAGAAGTAGTCTTTGCTTGCATCGTTAACTTGACCTTGACCTCGCATTATTTCTCGCACTTAAAGTATTCGTAAAACTACATCTATCGGTCGATTCGCTTGTTTCCTGCAGCAATTAAGTACCATACGTTAAGTAAATAAAAACATCGCCGCAAACAAAAAATGTCTTTCATAAAATCCAAAACATTCTTTTGTTTATTATTATACAAAATAATTATCGCAAAGTCCTCCGAATTATAGCCTACATTTAATTAAACATAGAAGTAGTCTTTGCTTGCATCGTTGACTTGACCTTGACCTCGCATTATTTCTCGCACTTAAAGTATTCGTAAAACTACATCTATCGGTCCATTCGCTTGTTTCCTGCAGCAATTAAGTACCATACGTTAAGTAAATATACACATCGCCGCAAGTAAAAAATGTCTTTCATAAAATCCAAAACGTTCTTTTATTTATTATTATACAAAAAACAATTATCGCAAAGTCCTCCGAATTATAGCCTAGATTTAACTAAACACAGAAACAGTCTCTGCTTATCGGTAACTTGACCTTGACTTCGCATTATTTTTTTCCTACGTTTCCGTAATTTGCATCAATCAGTTCGTTCGTTTACTACTTAAAGTAACTTAGAAATTAGAAAAAATTAAAACACTAACACCGTTGAAAATATAAAATTTTGGTAAAATTTTTTTTTTTTGGAAAAAATAGAAAATGATTGTTGGAAGTGCGCTAGAACGCATTTCGCGCCCAAATGTCTTGGGCCCAAATGTCTTTGCGCCCAAATGTCCTCGCGCCCAAATGTCTGCGCCCAAATGTCTTGCGCCTAGATGTCTTGCGCCCATATGCCTGCGCCCAAATGTCGGGTTTCGTGGATAGGCAAGGAATGTGTAAGAAATGCTTACTGCACAATAAAGAAAAACAGCATAACATCAATATGCCAATTTAATTTTCAAATTTCAAAGAGCAGAGCATCTTAACTATACTCAATAGAACAAATCAGTCGCATCAAAAAGCAAAAACTGTAGCGTGACATTTTTTCCATAGAGCAAACATTTTCAAGATAATATTCAAAACACTCACTCGGTTATTCTTGAAGGGACCAATTGGTCGACGCATGCTGGCAGGTCTATACACAAACAAGACCAACAACACAACAACCCACAGAAACATCATAAAAAACATCCCATTTCCATTGTTAGAAGCACTACTGGTTCCTGGCACTAAAAAAAAGGTTTCATTAAATCTCGTTTTAAGCACATGGTGGCAGTAAAAAAGAAAGTTTAAACTGGGAAAGGATATGTAATACAGGCTACACATTACACAGCATATACCTTGCCTTTCAGTTGAGAAGTACAATTACGATATATTCGCAGCAATTTGATGTTAACAACAATATATAACATATTATATATATTATGCACCAAATTTTCACTTTTCAGCCCATGTGCAAAATTTACAACGCAACAAATTATGCGATCACCATCAATCAGATTACGTGCCGAACCAATACCATACTTTACAAGCCATAAAGGCGCACTTTAAATTTTTGTCTCAGAAATCGATCACGTTCCTTATAAGCCAGTGCACAGCTAATGTATACATGGATCAAGTAGTGTAGTGCTCTTTGCTTTATTGCCATTAAAGTATTGAGTTGTTTGTTTGTTTAATAGCATATTTATCTTCCTATCACGAGAAAGCGATCAATGCGCCATACAAGCTCGCTTTAGAGTTGCCAGCCATCTGTCCACCACACCAAGATGGGGGAATCCCGCTAAGTGCCTTTCCCAACGGCACAAGTAAACTTGCCAGCTTGTTTTCCACACCGTCTCTTCAATGTGGAGCGTCAAGCATGGAAGCTGTGAATACCAATTTTCAAGTCATTGGTTTGATGCGACTCGGAATCTACAGCTCCAAAGGCGGACCTCTTACCACTCGGCCATCTGAGCTTTGTTTGTTTATTGAGCGTTATGCAGTAATGCGATACTTCTCGTAAACTGTTGCATCTTATAATCCGGTGCCCCTTATATGAAAAAAAAAACAACCATCAAAGCAATTTATAGAAGTAAAATGAAGTATTTTCTTAGGCATGGAAACAAGCAATCACTCGAATGTGTTAACGCAAAGCAGATTTAAATTCAAATAGTCGCCAATCCGCCAACCTATTTAAACAGTGTCATTAAATGAAAAAATAGGTACATAAGAAGCAAGGTGTGCCAAATACTGGGCCAAACTTGTGGCTGTGCAGTGCATCTTCACACTTAACAACTATGCAATCACAAAATATGATGATATCTTTTACTAGCTACAAACTTGTTGCATTGTAAGTTTTAATTACCATAATGCATTTTGTTTTTCTTATGCAACAATCAAACCTAAAGCATTGACAGTGGGCACATTAGTTGAAAATCTTGTAGGTTAAAAATAGCATATTTCTAGCATGTAGGATGATGGAACCATTCTAAAGGAGAGTCAGTAACACAAAAGAAATCGCAACGTCATACATGTCACCACTTACGTTCATTAAAACACTCATTGTCTGTGCAATATTGTTGAGAAGTTCTGAGCATGGACAAAAGTCGTCTCATTGCCCATTCTGTACTGCAGATACATTCACATGGATCAAAATCTTCAGCCATTCTGTTGTGGTTTTAACAAATACAATCCAATTACCTGATTGAAACTACAAAACCAATTAGAGCCTATTCCTGTCAAAAAAATTTCAGTTGTTGCAAGACAGTGTATTCTGCACGTCAATTTGTTTCTGTTCACACACGATCAAGAACAGCAGAAAAATTATTCAAAAGAGTAGCAACACTCGAATTTTACCAAAAAGATAGAAGTTTTTAAACTATGATACTGTATGTCGTCAAAATTTTTTTACCCTAATAGTACATAAAATATTATGCATGCCATTGTTTGTAAGAATAAAAGCGCCATAGCACATACTTTTTCCTTGCCTTTTGGGTTCCAGAGTATATCATTTTATTTCACTGGTTACAGTACTTTATTGGTTACAGAGTATATCATTTATGAAAATTTCTAGGTGTGCCCTGAAGAAAAAAGTTTGAACAGCACTGGTCTAAAGAAATTGGTAATTGAGAATAGGTTGTGTTTATTAAAATACTTAGTCATGTTGTCTATAGCATTAGAAACCATTTTTTATCATACCCTGAAGTAATTGTAATAAATTGACACGGCTCAGTTGTAAGCACTTGAACATAAAAATTACTTCTTTTCTATTTTCCAAAACCAGCTATTCACGTATGGTTCACGTTTTGCAGCGACAGCGCACGCCACTGTAAAGTCACTGTATGGGGCAAACGAGCGGTGCTTACCGCTAATCCAATGCGATTGAATGGCACTTTTCTTTCCCTAAACGTTAATTTTCGCGATTCATTCACATTTGTAATATTCCTCAACACTTTTGCCTTCACCCCATTTGAATTTTTTTCCAAAAAAATTGAACTAGGCATTGTTTCACGCGTTTTTGCCGAAAAGTCCTATCAAAACCAATGCATTTTTAGCCAATTTATGCCTGCAGCATTGTGACGTCACAGCCCATTGTGATGCATGGTCAAAATCATGAATTCCCCACAAACTTAATAGAATATGAACAAAATTTTTAAGCGTGCTTGGCAGTGCCATTAGTTTGGCGAGAAACACCCAAAACTGCGGAAAATCAAGTTTGCGATTGAGTTTCGTAACTTTGAAGGGGTTGGGGTCAGGAGAGTTGGGGTCCCAGATCGTGACACCACCCTTCTCCCCACACTTCTCCGCTCCCCCAGATTGTCCCACATTTCTCCCAACACTTCCCTGCACCCCCACCTCCTCTTTCCCAACCCCACCTCAACACCCTTTGCCATCATCCCAACACCCTTTCCACACCCCAAATACATTTCCCCACACTTTCAAAACATTTTCTCACACCTTCCCTTATCTACCCCCACACCCCAACACATTTCCCCACTTCTTCCATATTTTCCCCATACTTGACCCAACTACCCAAAATTCCCTCACCATACATACTCCCCCAAATTCTCTACACTTCCCCAATCCCATGCTTCCCCCATTAGTGCTATTATGCCTATTAGTCTTATCAGTCATTTGCAGACTGCAAACTGCATGTAAACAAGTAGTCGCAGCGAATTGAAAAGCAAATAGAATTGGCGTACGTCACGAAGCACTTTGTAACAAATTATGTCAATGGGCTTATTAACACATAACACAGTAACACGCCTTTGAATGCGCACACCATTCTTGCAATGCACTTGCCGTGGTTTGGCCAAAAAATGTCAAATGCGCAAATTGTGCATATAATCGCCGCATAAGTTACTGTAGGAAGTTACCGTAGCGATCAAATTTATTTTTTTGGAAAAGGAGGTCTATGCAATGATGTATATGTAAGTGTGTTTTCGTTTTTTTTCTCTAATGTAAATGAAGCTACACCGCTTTTTTCAGAAAAAGCTAGGGCATTACCTCAATTGACCATACTGCATTTGACTTTGAAACTTAAGCCCAGTCTACACTGAGGCTGAGCGAGACACAAAAGTTAGTTTGTTTTATTGAAATGGAGCTTTGCGCGGCGCATGACATGTGCCCCGCTCAGCCGAAAAAAAAATTACGCTTCGTTTAATTCTTCTCAGCCTGCTGCGACTTGCTGCGATGGGAGTTTTTCATTTTCCAGGTACAGACTAATAATCTTGGACTACTGGGTCGTGAAACACTTTGTATTTGTATATATTTTTTTTGGTATCCAAACTGTAGGTATGCAGGCCAGAATGACAACCTACCGGTATCCAGCTATTTGACTAGCGTATATCTAGTTTCTTTAAAAGAAATATTGCAGAGACCAAAGGGTTATTTCATATCGATTTGTTTGGCTAAACTGAATTACATCCCAAGTCTTAAGCAGCCAAAAAGATTGATACCAGCTGTTGGACTATTCAGCAGTGCTGACAGTTGGCAGGTTGGTTTGTAATGAAGATATTACTGAAGCTTGTGGAGAGTTTTTTGTTTCTGTAAAGTAGTGATTAGAAAGTAGCCTATTGATTTTTGAAATGTTAGTAGGCTAGGTTGTTAGTACCTTACTGTAGTAAGAATAAGGCCAGAATGACAAGTTGGCAACCTTCTCCATTCGCCCATTGGACCTAGGTTTATTAATAATGAGTAGCCTAGAGAAAACTTTTCTGAATTAATAGCTGCTGAAAAAATGATTTTGGTACCATATGCAAAAGCTACCAGTGTTGGACCAATCACAGTTTGTTAAACTGTTAAAATTGGTATTACAACTAGGCTATAGACATTGTACAGTGCAGGTATTGTATTGGTAATTGATAATGCACTACCAACTATTAGTACCATGAAAAAGAACTGCAGGCCGTGGCTTCATTATCAAACTTTTCACAAAGTGTGAATGAAGGTGGAAGTTGCTTTACACTGTTTCCATGATATCATCTTAAATGTCTCAATAAACATTCTCAAACACATGTAACCTCTAATGATGAGGCCTTAAGTCATTAAGTTAGATTTGCTATTCAACTATTAAGAAGTTGTTGCTGAAGGCAGTGTAACTTAGATGTGACTTGTTGCAACTTTGGTTTATGAGCAAGTGCCTGAGTTAAGCGAATGTTAAATGATGAAAAGGAACGCAAAAGGATAGGACTAAGGTCTGGGAAGGGGCTGCGTGATATAACTTGTGATAGAGAGACCCTATTACATAACATGTATTATATAAGAGTGAGCCTTATTCTCCAGTGAATATACTTATGACTATTTGTGTTCAATTGTTTGCTTTGTTTACCTTGCGTTATTAATACTGAACCCAAAGTAGTTTGACAACCAATCTTGTTGAGACATGATTGCAACTATGATTGCACAACCAGGCACATAATAATGCTTGGCTCCTACTGCGCCATAGTGCTTGTGCATAGCTAAGCACACACCTCCTTAGTTTTTCCTTAATGAGGTTCTAAACCTCATGAAAAATGGCTGATCATTATGGCATTGCGTCTCGCTCTTCAGACCAATAACATGCATATCTGTTTGTTATTTGCATCTTGATTGTGCATGGGAAACATGCCCACAATCTTGTTTGTGCATACTTGTTGCTGGTCTACATCTTGTTTATGCATAAGTAGCATGCCCACAATCTTGTTTGTGCATGACTGCATCTTGTACATCTTATTTGCGCACACATGTTGGTTATACAATATATGTGCTGGATCTAGGCTGTCTGGACCATAATGCTGCAATACCGGTAGTCCAAGCAAAATATCATAAGTCATGAGTAATCATGGGAAGTGATTGAGAGGCACTGCTGATGTAGAATGATAAATGTGACAAGAAACCTTACTTTACCTGTATAAATAAAAATTATGTCGTGGCATTATGTCATTATAACATCATAATTACTAATATTATTAAGTGTATTACATTATGTGTGTACTCATGTGTAGTCTGCTGCGCCATTGTTGTGTACTATACAAATCTATTTAAATAAGATTTCAGAAAATTGGTCACCAAATGAAATTAAAAACCCCCAACAGGCTGTTTCGCCGTGAGGCTCTTCAGGGGGGACACTAAAAACTATAAACCGTAAAATCTAAAACAATAAAACATCAAAGATTGAAACGGCAAAATGACAAAACAATGTAGACTTTCAGGGCGAAACTCAAGGTTGATTTACGCGATAGTGTATAAGAACACTGCATCTGAGTGCATCAAACTTTGCAGTGCTGTAAAATACAAAGCAGCGATAGTGAGGGGTACAAAAAACAACAGTTGTAAGCGCTCGATTACGATTGCAAGACAGGGAGCCAGACGAAAATGGTGTGGGATCAATTTTTTGAGAAAGCAAAGTCATTACTTCAGGTTTTTAAGTTTAAATTTGTTTCTGTGGCGCCATTTTGAAATGAGTTCGGATCTTTTGTTTAGAAGAGATTTTTGGTCAGCCTGCAGAATAACTAGCTTTTCGGCTAAGCAAAGCGGGCATTTTTTGGCACCATTCCGGTACGGCATGGCGCGGTAAACGATAGACCAGGTTATTAGGGATTCTATTTTTGCATCCTTGCAGTTCCACACAGCCTTAGATAGCTCGGTTGTGTTATGTTTATGTTGCTCCCTAAAAGAATGAGTGTGGTTGTGAAACCTTGCTTTAAATGTTGTTGTGCAGCTTCCGTAGTACACTTTTTCATCTTTGCCGGTGTTTAGAGTGGCTTTGTAGATAACGGAGCTTTCACAACATTTGCCGTCCATCGGGCACTTTGTGAATAAGATTTCAGATACATTTGTGTATAGTAAAGATACCCCATTGAAGGATACTGCTGCCTGTGGTAGACTCGTTTTATTGGTTGCTGGATTCCCTGATTGAACTCACAGGAGGGCTAGTGTAGATGCCAGCAACAGACCCAACAACTTCAGAATCTTCTATCTCTGCCCAACAACAACTTTCTCCTGCTCCAGCTCCCAAAATTTCTAGTGTACAAATTTGCGAATTCTATGCTTGTTGGATACGGGCAACTTGACTCACATCATCAGGAAATGGTCTTGCGATGTCCAGTTTGCCACTGTTTGATTACTAATAAAACTAACTTTTGCAGCCTACTGTTTTATCATTTTTATGTGAAAAGTTGTGTAATTGACTACTTAATGACTATTTCAGTGCAAACAAATAAAATTGACTTGACTCGTTTGGTTAGGATCTGGGGTTCCAATGAATACAGTCGTAGGGTAGGCTACTGGCCCATTAGTTGACAAACAAGAAGACAACTGTACCAATGTATGTTCGTTCTTTAATGCAGCCCAATGCATCAACCACTCTGCCAACTCCATACCATTATGATGACATTTGATTGCATCAACTTAAAAAACACGCCACGTCTGACCATTTTACAGTTGCAGTGTAGACACGTCACTTGGCTTGACTTTTCTCAGCCTGGCACAGCCTCAGTGCAGACCAGGCTTTAGACCTATTCACTGTATGATTCATTTGCTATACATTTAACCCTTTAATGCCTGTGGTATATGGTACCCCTTTCACAATGATAATAATGCGGTCAAGTTGTCATTTGACTATCAAATAGCAGATTTTGTCCCAAGTTTCCCTGTTTCCATTACAAATCTTATAATTCTGGGGGAGAAAATATGGTTGCCAGTAACTTCTCCACACGGTAACTTCGCCACACTTTGAGAACGTGAGGGGAGATATGTGGGGATAGTAGGAAAATGTGTTGGGGTGTGGGGGAGGAAGGGTAGATGAGGGAAGAGGTATAAGAAGAGGTGTAGGAAAGTGTGTTGGGGTGTGGAGGAGGTAAGGGGAGATGTAGGGAAAGGTGAGGTGAAGGAGATGTGGGGAAGTGAGGGAGGAAGTGTTGTTGGGACCCCACACCATAACACACTTCCCTGGACCTCCCCCAATCCTCTTCCCACATCCTTTACCCACAAGCCATCACACTTCCCCACTCACCCCATACCGGTACACTCTCCCACACCCCTCCACTTCCCACACATCTTTCCTTGCCTCCACCCACACCCCAACACACTTCCCTACACCTCCCCCCACACACCCCATACAGCTCCTACCACCTCCCCCTTCACCCCAACACACTTCCCCACTAACCCCATGCACTCTCCCCACATCTTCCTCCACAGTTTTGATTATGTGGCGAAGTTACCATGTGACCATGTTACCTTAATAAATTTAACTGGAAAAGCCCAATAAAGTTTTTTACAACAACCGGGAATTTAAAGTCTTGTTTCGGTGTGGGCAATGTAAATTCTTGATGTATAAAAGTGTGGCAAAGTTACTGGCAACCAAGTTACCATGCAGCGAAGTTACCATGTGACGAAGTTACTGGCAACCGAAAATCACATTTGAGGACATTGGTCGTTTGTGTCAAGAAGAATATAAAAACTCATTTCAATTTTTGCAATGTTTTATCGGTATTGCTAAAACCTGGGGCAGTCCTTGTGAGCACAAAGATCACAAGGACCGCCCCTCGCAAAAGCACCGCTGGGGGTACAAGTGAGTTAGGCCCTAATCCTTAGTAATAACTCACTTGCGCCCCTGGCAGTCCTTGTGCTCTTGCGAGGGACTCTAACCCCTTGTAATAACTCACTTGTGCCCCTAGCAATCCTTGTGCTCTTGCGAGGAGCAGTCCTTGTGATCCTCCAGGTTTTAGCAGCACCCAGTTAACAACGTATTTCTCAGGTAATGTTACCAGCCCTTATGAGTTTTTTTGCGAAATTTACATAGCCTATGTTATTGCTGTCAATCAAGATACAATCAATTTTACTAAATAAAATACTGAAACTGCAGTAAACAAAGCAATATTCGACTTTGGTACCAGTACTTTAGGTTATTAAAATATATTGACAAATTTTCCATAAGAGCCCATAGTCTAGTCCACTTTTTAGGACATACCGGTATACCGGTACCAGCACGTCATTGCACCTACTGAGTAACTTTTATGCATTTATTGTCAAAGTATTAGTTCTCTACTACAATAAAAAGAATGGAATTATATTTTTATAACAAAAAGTTTCGAAAAATCAATCATTAGCAATTAAAAAATTTTGAATCAGCCTAGCCACTCACTGAGACGTATTCCTTGAACTCCAAGCCATTTTCTTTTCGCGATAAAAGCAGACAGAGTTGCCACACACGTTTTTTTCGTTTTCAATATTGGTTTTATGATACTCCAAAGCAAAATTTATTTAAGACAAAGCAAAGAAGGCTAAGTAAATGCAATTTCAAATTTGTCCCTTTTTGTAGGCACTAGGCACTAATGGGTTAAATGATAAATCTATGAGATTACTAGTGGTACCGGTACAGTAGGGCAAGGTGGGGCAAAGCGGACCCCTTAATTTTGAACTTAATTTTTTTCCTTCCTGTTGATAAAGTTGTGCATCCATAATGTTGGGGGGACTAGGACATCACTATGTTACGTTTTCCAAATGCATAAACTTTCATTTTTTGTTTGTTTTTTTTTTTGCAAATTTTCGTTTTTTAATTTTGTAGCACTGTGACGTACCGCTTTGCCCCAGTCTTGGTCGACGGTCAACGACGGTCAGATAAAAAAGACAGCAAAGAGAGTCACAGATTCCACACTGCCATGCTACGGTCAGATAAAAAGACAGCAAAGAGAGTCACAGATTTCACACTGCCATGCTATGGTGCAATGGTAGGAAAACATGACAGTGTGTGGTTTTTCAAGGTTAATCCAAGTCGTAACAGCGCTTATAGAACTGAAAAGCTAACGAAGAACACAAGCAAGAATAAAACACGTAATACCCGCCTTAATTACCCCGAGCGCTGCCAATAATAGAGAACCGTAAAAGGCACAACAGGCAAAGAAACCTCCCAAAAGAAACCCTGTCCAGCCAGACCACCGATTTAAAAACATCCCGTGCCATGAAGCAAGATGTTTGAGAACCAGAGAGCTAAGCCGTTTCCAGAAGTCTGTGATGTCTTAACTGTCAAAAAGAAAAAAACTTTCAAAAATTCATAGTAAAATCACAGAAATATCTTTATTTATGCTACATCTTTATTACATCACAACTGCATAACACACTAAAAGCTGATTATCTCGAAACAAAGCAAAGCAGAGTTGCCAAAAATTTTTGCCAAACGCTCTTGCAGTTAATTGTAGCTGTAAGGCACAAAAAAGAATTCTTGACTTTTGGTTTTGTGATAACATGGAGGTGTCCGCTTTGCCTTACATGATCACTTTGCCCCGCTTTCCCCTTTATCTTATTCGTTTAAGTTAATATTGTTGTTTTGATGATTACCCTTTACTGCTCTTGCATAATCGGCAGGAAATAGTTGATTCTGATGATGACTTTATGAATTATTATGCACTTATGCATTTTAGTAACAATGTTTGCTGTGTCGTTATAAATCGGCAAAAACATCACATTCTACTTGGGAGTCGGAGCGCAACTTTTTGATCCTCCTACAGCTCTTACATTTGGTGACTTCCTTCTTTTGCATTTGGTGATCTCGGTATGATGACAACGCATCCACTGCGCTGTACTTCAATCAATTAAAAACTAGATTGCGCTAGTTGTATTGCAGATCATTGCTTTCAAGAGGTTTTGCGCTTCCTTGTACTGCGCTTCACACTGCTCAGGGGCGTAAATCCCGGGGGGGATGGAGGAAATGCATTCCCCCCAATAATTTTTGAGGGGGGGGTGCAACCCCCCCAATAATTTATCGTACGCTTCTATTTTTGGCGATTTATCTTGCGGAATCAATGGCCTCCCGTTTCTTGCTAATATGGTTACGGATTGCTACAGCCTTTTTTTATTCACGCACTCAATCAATAGAGGATAATCGTCAATCGTTCGCATTGCAGAAAAAAAGATAAAGCTCAGCTTTCTTTATGCAGCGGAACAGAGATGCAGTAAGAAAAAAAGAGACGAGCGTTGCTGACAGTAAAAAAAAAGTATGGCCCAGTGGTTCGAGCATTCGCTTTGCAGTTGGGAGACTGGGTTCGATACTCGGTCGAGTCATACCAGAGACTCAAATTTACAGCTACCAGCTCGGCACCAGGGTTAGTGTGGAGAATGAAATAAAAATGGTGAATGAGATATAAGTCGTATTTACAAATCAGTCGTGGCGCTACAAAACCGTGGCAGTTAAAAAGCACCACAAAACAACCAAGCATTTCATTTCTTGCCGTCTTGCTAAATGCGCGGCATTTAAATGTAGCAGCAATAGCGTGGAGAAACAAACTATAATTAATGAAAAATCAAGATACGTTAATCGTCAACAGTTCAGTACTCAGCCATAGAGCCCTGGCGCTAAAAATTAAAACTATACCAATTTCAGCGCTATAACCATTTAGATTTCGTCATATGCAGCCCACATATGATTCGGCAAGAACAGGGGAAAAATGAAAAGACAAGCATCTCATTCGTAATGTCGAGTAATTGCACCGAAAACTTTGAAACTGGTCTGCCCTGCTCTTGCCAAACGCTCAGAGGATAAAATAAACAACTTTAGAAGAGGAGTCAGTGAAATTATTTTGATGTACCCCCCTTATTCAATGCTAAGCAGCATGACGCTCAAGGCAAGGGGGCTCAAACTGAAGATGGCCTACCCGGGAGAATTTTATTCAAAATCAGTCCTGTCGGGAAGAATTTGTGGAGAATTTAAATTACATAAAATTCCTACCATGTTTTTCCACAACTGGAGCCCTTTGGGCAACTTCAATAAAGCATGGAATCATGGGCCTATGCTCCAAAAACGCTTATTTTGGCTTTAAAAATCGTAAAAGTTTTGCAGCGGCGGGGGCTAAGCCCTCGCACCCCCTTGCTGTGATCGTCTCTGCAACGTAAAAACACTCCATTGCAAAATCCTGGCTGCATCACTGGTTGTAGTAACCAAAGGCTTAGGCGGATGTGTAGTAGTAGTAGTGTTTTATTCAACGACCATCAAAATACATAGAAACAACGCATATCACGACATTCGGCCGAAAAAAAGTAACAGCGACAAAACGTTAACCGTTAAAGCATGAAATATACAACAATGTACAGTGATGCGTATAAGACACAGTACGGCTAAAGCCTCGTCTACACTTGGCGTAAAAATATTTCTACGCTGATCGCTCAGCGTAAAATCTGTCTACACTTGGCGCAGCCTACGTCATTTTCACGCTGATTTTTGTTTTCTGACCTGCTTTGGTTATTATGACATCACTGAGTTCTTTATGCGCTATTACTACTACCGTAATGAATGACCAGGAATGACCTTGCCAATTCAAGAGATAAATCATTCCATGCAAACTTCGCAATAAAAATCTTGTTTATGGAATCATAAAAAACTAAATAACCAAACAAATGCAATACTTGGGCCTACCAAAAAAAAAAAAAAAGACAAACTAAAACGCTTCTATGTTGCAATTTTGAAAGCCAATGCTTTTGTATATCGACGTTTTAAGCAGTAGACTAGACCAATGCTGGTCAACCTTTCTCAAGAATTTACACACTTTTGAAACATTGTGCTCATCCTACTACTGTACCAGTCTTGGAATACAACAGCAACACTACTCTGCATGTTTATATTAACAAAAGCGTATATTGCAAATTAAACGACAAATCAGTTGTTTGATCATTTAAATAGCAGCTAGCTGTTAAATATCATCAGCCAGTTTTGCAAAATGACTTTGTACTCTTGTTTTCAGATTCTCTTTTCCTTAAAGTTTTTCCACAGCATCTTGCATAATCTCATCTAAAACCAAACACATAAAACTTTGCTAGCAAAACTGCAATATATTCAAAATAGCATTGATAAACTCGTAAAGCAGTTTCAGAGCTGCTGGCTCAATACTGCGAAAACTGTGTCAAAATTTACATACCGGTGCATCATTATGCTAGCTTACCAATTTGTTGTGTAACTGTAAGTCACTTACACAGAGACAAGCTTGAAAACTTAACTATGAGACATAATGAGGAAAAGCTTTGGATTACTGAAAGCAGATTGGTAAATATATACTTACTATTCTCTGATCCTTGCTTCTCAGCAACGTTCCTCCAAGCATATTTTTAAAACTTTGTGTTGAGGCTGCTGGTAACCAGCATTGGATACACTCCATAGAATTGGGTAGAATATTGTTCAACTGCTATCAATAAGCTTTAAGTCTCATTCCAAGGGTATGGTTTCTGTCAAAATTGTCTGACTTGTCTATTTTTATCTGTAGACAAACTGCTTAAAAAACCTACTGATACCAAACTGCAAAATAAAAACAAATCGGTTTTAAGCTACGGTACCCGTACTGATTCACTATAAACCTATAAATATTTGAATTAAAAACCAATCTTTAAAATAACTATCTGGTCGCTTACAGTACAATGGGCACGGTAATTCACTGGACAGGGCTACATACCAAGAATATTTAACCATCATCCAGTTCCAGAAGCCTACTTATCTGCGCATAGCTTACTAGACTACCGGTATGTAACGGCATCATCATAATTAAAATTTAGAGGGGCTGAGACCCTGCATCTACCAATGAATTATACATTAGCCTAAAGAATTGAAAAAAGTTTTCTGGTTTTGTATGGCACTGCAGACTAACCTGGATAGGGTTACATATGACTTGGCACTGATATGCCATAAACCTAGGTCTACCTCTGTTTTTAGCTTATTATGCCATGCAAATTGAGTCAGTAAGCATCTAGCTTATAGTCTTTTCAAAAAATATGAAAACCTCTGAAAAATATAAAAAAATATGAAAACCTCTGACTTGTTCAAGCAAAAAAGACAAAAGGGCCCCAAAACACTGTTTGCCTACAAGCCTAGGTTATATTTACGGTACCTGCCTTTTCCAAGCTAAATATGCTTAAAACTTGAAGTAGCTGAGGTTCTAACGCCAAGTCTAGACCTAGTCTTTTCCATAAACATGGAATCGTGTCCAAGGAAATAACGCAGGAGTCCCAAAACACTGTATTTCAATTAGCCTGGGCTAAGCCTTGACTGTTACCTCAGGATCAGAACATGCTAGACGCTGAGCGTTTGGAAAATACTTTGCTAAAAAGGCAAAGTTTTTACGCTGAAGATTCCGCGTCGAGCGTGCTAGCACATCCGCGCTAGCGTTTTTCCAACTAACTTAAATAAACAAAGAATTTGACGCTACGCTAACGATTTTACGCCAAGTGTAGACAAGGCTTAATATTGCAGCTACGCAACTTTTTTACATGTGCAACTTTTGATGGCTCTGTTTCATCCGCCCCAATAATTTTTACGGATTTACGCCACTAAGTCTATTCATAAAAAACATCTACCTCTGGCTGACTGCTAAATGTCCTCGTAAATTTTTATTTACCTCTTTCAGATTGTGGCCTTATTATGCTACATGTGTTTCAGACACTATTGGTCGCACTCGTGATTTTACCGTATTTGTGCCATATCATTGCCTGTATTAGAGAAGATTTTTGTATTGTTGAATGTTCTTACAAATGATCCTCTGCCTTTCTTTTGTGGTTTTGAGCCTTTGAAAGATGAAGACTGCGAGAATGACTAGACTGCAGTGTTGGGAAGACTCGAGTCCGAGTCCGGACTCGAGTCCGACTCGAGTCCACTTTTTGAGGACTCGGACTCGGACTTGGACTCGTGCCTTCCGGACTCGGACTCGTACTCGGACTCGTGAGTTTTGTCTGGACTCAGACTCGGACTCGCAATTGTTGCATGCATTTATTGCAGTAAGAACATAGCTACGATTAAAACCGTAACAGTTCAGTAATTCGATTGCGTTCCGTAATTGCCTGTCATTTGATGTTATTGCGATTTAACACATTCATTGTTCTTTGATTGTTTGCTCATTAGCGCCGGCAAAATATGTCTGACCGACTGCTTTGTTATACAGCTGTGAGCTGTGGGAGAGGATTTCTCTTTCGATTGATTATTGCTATGGCCGCTTTTGTATCTAAATATGTCTGTATAAAAAGTGTAAAATAATGAAAAAATCGTTTCTTTGAAGAGTGTGTCGTTTCGTTTACGTGTTTTTCATCACTGTGCTTAAAAGCATTTCTCAAAACAAAAGTTGTTTTAGATGAATATCAAAAGTTGTTTTGATCTTCCATTAACATAAATTGTACTCCCTCTGCGCTGATACCCAGTTATAATTCTCAAATGATGATTTCATCAACGGAAAAATATTTTTCAGCGCTTTCTTCTGATCAAAATTTCTTATTTTCGTTTCTTTGTTCTGACCAGCTAATATTATGTCATAAAACATTAGCATAAACATGACCGATCAGTTGGCCGAGTGGATAGAGCGTCTGCCTCTGAACCGGTAGACTCGGGGTTTTATTCCAAGTCGGGTCAAACCAAAAGCAAAAAATAGAACCATAAAATCTGGCGTTTAGCATAAGCGAAATAGTTCGTCAGTTCAGTTACATATTGAACGTGTATTGCAGTTTAGTTTCGAATGTTATTGCAGTTATGAAGCTATTGTTATTCTAAGTTTTAATTGAGGTAGGCCTATTATTTTTCATGTCATTTCTATATGAATAAGAACAAATGTTTGAGTGTTAAATTAGTTGAGTTATTAAACTACTATTGAGCTGCCATTACATCTTTCTAATCTTCTCTGAAAAAATTTTAAACAGTAGCAAATAGATTGATGACAGAAGAAAGGTTCTCAAACGTGCTACAAAATTCCGATAGCCAGTTTTTGGCAACGTTATGCGGAAGAGAAATTTAACTAAGCTTGGGCAAGAAATAAAAATCGATAAGAATCGAAATAGTTGCGTACAGAAGAAATGGTGCGCCAACTTGTCGAGGTTAGAGCTAAGAATGTTAAAATGAATAAAACTTTTTTGCCATCTCGAGACAAAAATAAGCTAGATTTAGGAACATCGTGTCCGAAGAAATACCGTGTTCTAGTACCGTATTTCTTTGAATATAAACCGCGGTTTCTATTTATTTTCGTGGTTATTTGGAGTGGCTTCTATTCAAGGGTGGATTTTATCATTTTTTGTGGTCATATTAAAAGAGTTGAACGAACCTCTTTCAGACAAAAAAATATTTAAAATTTGTAACTGCCTAGAAATACCTTACAGTGGCGACGTAAAACACTGTATTATCCTGCTGTGTAAATGAAATTCTGTACTCATTGACTGATTATTTAGTGCTGGAGGCTTAATAATGCGGCCTCATAGGTCTAGAGCAGGAGCCGATTTGGTGTCCTGCCTGACCGTATTAAAAACAAATTATGTTTTCTTGAAAAAGATGTGTTGAAAATTCCTGAAATATACCGTACTTTGTAAATGTTATACATGTGCTTTTTGTTGAAATGAAGATACGCGGTCCAGGCAATTAATTATTAATTAATTCTCATTGGAATAAAAGCCCGGAAAACGGTCTTATTACTACCGGTACTGATTGCAGTATTTTTTTAGCATTTTTATCCTCCTATCAAAAGAAAGCGACGGAGGCGCTATACTACCTCGCTTAGGACTCTAGTACTTCTTGCTTCATGGTGAAAATTTTACTGGACTCGAGTTCACAGAGTCGGACTCGCACTCGGACTCGGACTCGTAGCATGTGGACTCGGACTCGCACTCGGACTCGTAAATTTCAGCTTTAATGGACTCGGACTCGAACTTGGACTCGTGACCTAAGGACTCGCACTCGGACTCGGACTCGTGGAAATCGTAGTGTTCCCAACACTGCTAGACTGAACCGCGGTCACCCCCGAGCTTCGTCGATTCTATCTGAATCTTCTGCTTCGCTGCCGACGTGATCAATCAGCCACCAAATAATAGTTGGAAAATGGAAATATATTACTATCAATATTTTTACATCAGATCTGATGTTTTGGACAAAATTTCTGATATCTGATGTTTTGACCTACTAATCTGATGTTGAAACAATTTTTGAAACAGGTTGTTAAAAATACAAATTTTTAAATTTTCTTGTGACTTTTCTGCTTTCGAAAGTGTGCATTGTGCCACTGACTGTTTTTCCAACCAAATTCTTTAATCAAGCTCCTTTTTCTGGAATGAAAAAAAAAAAAAAAAACACTTCATGGATAACTGAGTTATAGGTAGAAAAGCCAAAAATTGCCCAATGCCCATAACGATTCACAATTTGAGTTCTGGATTGAAAAGAAAATTGCCCATCACAAAATAACTTGTCTGTAGCACCATCTTAATGTTATCTGTTATAAGCCTTGTTATACTGTTATTCAGAGTTGGAACGACTCGAGTCAGTGACTCGACTCGAGTCGGACTCGAGTCGCATTTTTTAGTTAACAAACGGAAGTCCGGTACGTTAAATAAGTTGGGTTTTGCAAGGCAACGTTTCAAACCTTGTTGCATACACTTCTTCATCAACTGCATTTTTCAAGACTCGTGACTCGACTCGAGTCACTTTTTTTTAGTGACTCGACTCGAGTCATCTTCCTTTTTTTCACAAAAGATTCGACTCGACTCGAGTCACTTTCTTCAAAAGACTCTACTCGAGTCAGAACCCTCAAGCAACTCGACTCGAGTCATTGAAAGGGGTGACTCGTTCCAACTCTGCTGTTATTATGTTATACTGTTGAAATTTTTACTGTGATAAGGATAAGTCTAGTAATATTTAAAAGTGATGTTCGTATAATATGACCAAATTACAGCAAAGTTCTGCGGCTTTACTGAGAGCATTTTGGTAAGTGTTAGTTGAAGCTCGAAGTTGAAGTTAGTTGAAGTGTTAGTTTTAATATGAGCATAATTTGCAAATTTCAATGATAGCAAGGTATATATTATCTGGCTAATTTAATGAGGTGGTACTTCGAATTGTTTAGATGTGCATCAGCCAATACTTCAATGTTGCTTGTTGAATCTTGTAGTGTCAGAATGTAGCAGAAAATGTGTAGGTAGTCATTAATTGAGTTTGAAGATTAAGTGCTATAAATTTGTAGAATACAGCAAGCTAATTTTACCAGCGGTCACTCTGTCTTTTTATGTGATAGCCAAGCTGTAGCGTTATAAGCAATCCTGTGTTAGTCATGTGTTATTAATTTACTAAGGTGTTGTAAACCCACGTGTTTTAATTTTGAACAAGCAAATTGTTGCTTGAGATATAACTCCTGCAGGTTTATGGAACCATCTTAACTATTTTTTACTGTTCTTGTATGAATATTAAGGCGAAATGTGCTTAGTTTGTAACAAAACTGTGGTGTAAAAAATCTGATGTTGAAGGTGTACAAAACCTGATGTTATTTGCACTTTCCCCAATGGCAACACTGTAACTGATGAAGTATTATAGAGAACTATGATCACACCATAGAGAACTATGATTACACTGTTGCGCTACAGAGTAGGCCTAACTTGCAGTGGTGTAAAAAGTAGACCAGAAATCTACTGAAGTAAAAGTATTGTTACTGATGGCAGAAACTAGGCTACTTGAAGTAGGGGATATAAAAAGCAGTGTTGTAAAGCTGTAAAGTAACAAAATACTTTTACTTAAGTAGATTAGGCTACTTAAGTACCGTATTTTCTTTCAGTAACGAGTACGATACTTTTTTGAGTAGTTTTTTTTTGGTACTTTTACGTTTACTTGAGTACCTCTAGTACAAAGTAACACTACTTAAGTAGTTTTAGAAAAGTACAAAGTAGTCTTTAAGTACCTAACAGCCTAACTAGTCTTGCTGGAAATCCCTCATTGCCCCTAAAATCTGTATTTGCACTCCGGCTTGTTCTTCACGTTGTCACCTTCGATGTTAAACGTCATGCAGGGAAGCCTTAAATACCAATTTTTAAGTCATTGCTTTAACCCTACTCTAATTATAACCCCGAGTCTACCGTTCCAGAAGCAGAAACTTTATCCTCTCAGCCATCTGGGCAATATTATTTCTTTTCACTTACCCATCTCTAACACACCCATCTCTTAGACGAGTTAGCCTAGCCTAGTAATGTTCTCAGCTTGAGTTTACTAATAATTTCTTTTCAGTCAGTTTTGTTAATACCGGTACTTAAAGTTACTTAGCTAATTTAGATATACCTGAAGCTGTGAAGAGGGCCAAAAGTTGTGCCGAAAACGTTCGTGGTAATGTAATTTTGTAAATATGTAAATAAAGAATGCATCTGATACCGGTAGTATGGTTGCTGTATCTTGCAGCTTTATTTCTTTTCGTTTACCATTTTGCCATCTTCTGAGCAAGTCATCATCGGCAAGTGTGCGGTTGACACTTTAACGACTAAAAACGCTACCAGTATACTTTAACTTGGGTAGTTTTTAAATGACTACTTTTTTACTTTTATTTAAGTGCTTTTTTTTAGTCAATACTTTCTTTTTTACTTCGAGTAGTTTTGCGGTCAGTAACAATACTTTTTCTTAAGTACACTTTCAAAATACTTTTTACACCACTGGTAAAAAGTAATCAAGTTAAAGTAAAAAGTACCAGCAATTTGAAGCTACTTAAGTAAAAAGTAGCATTTGCAAAACCAAGAACATAAAGCTGAGCTTTGACAGAAGATAATTTGTTAATGGCATATATACTATACCGGTTCTGGTAATAGCTTTTAGGTCTATTTTGTCGTTGCTACATAACCTCATGTCACATGAATATTGCATCATATTCTATTCTACTGTTTTCACGAACCCAAATGTTAACCCCAGGTCACACGAATCCAAATCGAACCTAAGCGATCTGAACTGAAGCCACCGAAGCGAAATGGACTGAAGCCATGAGAATGAAATCTAAAACTAATGCAGCGCTTCCCATTATACGCTGCGCTCTATTCATTGAGCTATTGAAAAGTCGTGGCAATCTAGCACAAAATAGCGCTTAAAAACCCACAACGTCACTTACCCTACTTAAGGCAAAATAGACCTAAAAGCTATTGGAAGCGGCTATTTCATTGGAAATTCCGGTTACCGAAGTTCGAAAATCGAGGTTTGCGAAACCGGAAACATACCCTAACTGTTTCCCTACTGTGAGAGTCGCACTACACTGCTACAGGAACCAAAAGCGATTACGCAACTACGATTTTTCAAACTTCGGTAACTGGAATTTTTGGTGAAATACCGGTAGACACTTCGAAAGCTATTTTGCTGTTAAAGGCAAAATAGACACTACCAATTTTCTCACTTCCAAACTTGACATATATTTTGCCAATGCTTAAGTATATTTAAAATAATTAACTCATTTATTTGACGAAAATAAAAAAGTAAAGTGTGTCATAATCTGCAAAATGCAACCTCGGAGTCCATGCCAAACACAAACAACAAAAGACCACTTAATATCACAAAATCGTAAAACTTATATAATAAAATAAAACAATGCCTAATACGAATGTTACCAATTTTATTGTCAAGCATCATTATTTATCATTTGTGTCATACATTGCTTAATATTAGGCAGTGTCTATTTTGCCGTTAATGACATAATAGCTTTTAGGTCGATTTTGCCGCAGCTACATAACCCCATGTCACACAAATATTACATCTTATTAGGCTACATCTTATTCTATTCTACCATCTTCACGAGCCTGATTGTTAACCCCAGGTCGCACGAATATGAATCAAACCAAAGCGATTCGAACCATAGCCACCAAAGCGAAACAAACCGAAACCGCGACCAGTGATGGGACGATAAACCTTTCTGTACTAAAGCGATAACGATAATCGATAACTTCAAAAAAGCTCTGGGCGATACCAATAATCAATAAATCTCAATTTCTTAAAGCGATATGGATAATCGATTAAATTTTTTCGATAAATGTTGCGGTAAATTTTCAATGTGTTTGACAGAGTTTTTTTGTAAGTCAAATTGCAAAAATTTTTTTTCTAGATTTTTCAAGAAAAGAATGCAGTTCACGGACTCTGCCGTGAAGTTAAGCCAAATAAAAAAATAATTTTTAAAAATTACAACAAGTCTTTATGGACACGGTGTGATTTTTCCATAGCACCCACTCACTAACCTTGAAGTTTAATCACTGCGTGCATAGAAAATTGTTTATCGCAAAATTTATCAACGATTACAAAAAATATAACAAAAGCGATAACGGTAATTGATAAATCAAAACTATTTTGAGCGATAGCGATAATTGATAAAAAGTTATTGCCGATAAATGCCCATCTCTGGCCGTGACGAGAATCGAACCCAAAACTAGTGCAGCGATTCCCATTATATGCTGCGCTCTATCCACTGAGCTATCGAGAAGTCGTGGCAATCTTGCACGAAATGGCGCTTAAAAACCCACGACATCACTTACGGCAAAATAGTCCTAAAAGCTATTTTGTCGTTGACGGCAAAACAGACACTACCTTAATATTAACTACTTATTATTTTCAAAGTCGCTTAAGTAGCATTACTTTCTGATAAAACTACGTAAGTAGAAGTAAAAGTAGTCGAAATTTAAATCACTTTTAAGTAAGTACTAGTTACCAAGCAATAATACTTAAGTAGTCTACTTAAGTAAAACTACTTCGTTTTTTGCACCACTGGTAGCTGGTATATCAGTATAAAAACCTTTAGTTACGCTAGCATATTGCTGTTAGACTTGTCTGGAATTGTTCTATTTAGAACCATTAGGAAGTTGTTGGTACTGTAATCCACTGGCCTTCCTGTAATATCGGTACTGCATACCACTAAACTTCACTTTCCAGCCATCCAAAAACTGATTTGTGACTGGCAATGCCAAAGAAAGGAGGTGGAAAAAGTAAATCAGGCAACAAGAAAGGTACAGTATGTGTGCAGTAATAATATGTATAAAAACAAAAATGGCTACCAAATTGGTTAAAGAATGGTGCAATACGTCCATGCACTGATTAGATTTTATATACAGAATATCATAGAAGATATGCTATTGCTCCAGGTTTCTGTATTATAGACAGATAAAGGCTGTATTTAAAAAAATTGTAGCAGATGTTACCCGGTATATATATGTACTGGTATAGTAGGCTCTGTAGTGTTGCCCAGGGGTCTGCAAATAGCCTAGTGGATCGTGACCCAAATTTGGATCGCAACACTTTTGACTTAAGGCCGTAAAAATTTAAAACGCATCGGTAGGTCTACATAATTATTTTGACGTGATGACATTTTATGCTTCATTTTTTTTCAGTTATTTTTTTTAACCTTTTGGTTTTGAAACTTTTTGACTGCAGCAGTAAAACTTTTGAATCTTTTGAGTCTCAAGTTTTAAAAATTGATTACTCACATAGCAAGTGTCAATAATTGTTACGACTGATAATTGGGCGCTGCATGTAGAATTTCAGTGTCTTTGTTGCTAGTCACCATGTCACTGTTAGTAAGTCTCAGTTCACTTTGAACTGTTTTATTGGCATCTATGCGAGGATATAAGAGCATTGTGGCTGTAGGTTAGTAGCCTGACGAATAGGGAACAAATAAGTCAGCTAAACCAAAAAATGCTTGGCCAAATTAAGATTAGTTTGATAGCAAGGCTGTTAGGCAGTTCAGTTTTGCAAATTCGGTTGCAAAAAAGAAGCTAAAAGCATTATTAGTTCCTGGAGCAGAATTATTAATGAGGAGATTGCAATTAGAACCGGCTGTTAGCTCAGTTGCTAAGCGCACGCTATCGGTGCGGGAGGTCTGGGGTTCGATTCCCGGGCCGGTCAAATCGGCACAGTGTCGCCAACGACTCGCCACCGTTGCGGCGTTTCTTCGGAGCTGTGTAGCCCAGGCGCTAAGCCGCGGAGATGGGCCCCGCAACTCGTTACACGCTTCGGCGTAATACGGCGAGCATAATGAAAATTTGATTTGATTTTTGAGATGGCAATTAATTTTTTGTTTTGTATTTAGTGCGTATTGATTGCAACGTAGCAAGCACAAGATCAAAAAGCATTAGTATGGTGGCAACTTGCATACTGTATGGTGAATTAGCCTTCCATAAAATTTAGAAAAATTTGGTATTCTTAACATTTCATCGTTCTCGGACTTGAACTCTACCTATACCTTTTTTGGACTTAAACATAAACACTAGCGTAGCCAGGATTTTGCAATTGGGACGTTTTGAGAATGACATCACATTTAACCATACGTTGTGTGCAGGAGCGGATCCAGAAAGTTTTGGTGGGGGGGGTGTAATTTTGAATAAGGATGAATCTTAACTAAATGCAAAAACGTTTAGACTCGGAAACCGGCGTAAATATGCCTTTTGAAAATGTTTTCATGTCAAGGGCACCAATTTTCGTCACTTTTTTAGCGTAGTGTTTTTGACAGATTTAATTTTAAGCAACTTAAGTAACAAAAACAACCCTAGGGGGGTCCAAGGGCATGCTTCCCCAGAAAATTTTTGAAAATTTGTGTACTGCAATGGTCATTTTCGTACTTTTTAAACAATTTTTAAGGAAAGTTAGTCATATTTTTGGCCCCTAACTTTGAGTGCTTCACCAAATACGATGCATTTTGTAAGCACACTTTCGATTATACGTGTTTAAGGCGACTTAGGCATATTGTTATGAAGAGGTTCGAAATTATGGAAAAGTTTTATTCATCCAAAACATGGTTGAAAATGGTTGGTGGGGGAATGCATATGCAGCATACCCCATTTCCCTCCTGGATTCGCCCCTAGTTGTATGATAACAAAAGATGGCCTCAACTTTAAAGAGAGATGTTTTAAACTAGAAATACTGAAGGCAGTTAAGGTATGATTGTTGTAAGGAGGTCATAGGAATGCTTTCTGGTGAAACTGGTAAAACGATATTCAAATATTAGCGATTTAGTTCTTTTTTGAGCTACAGTGCATACATTATTTTTGCTTGAAATTGTTTAGCCTTTTTTCTTTGGAAAGTCTAAGGGGCCTAGGGCAGTTGCATGTACAGGAACAGCACTGCCCTGCTAATAAAATTGCTTCATTAGGGATAACGGCAAAGAACAAGATTCAGGAAACAACGCTGCATATATATTCCTGTTATTATGACAATTTTAAAACCGGATTATCAATGACAAAGTATCAAGCACTTCGAAAGAAATATCAGAAAAAGAATTAAGTATGACGTTATTTGAGGCTGAATGGGGGGTTGTAACCCCCAACCACCTCTCCCCCCACTATATTTTAATCAATTTTATCAACCATCACAAACAAATGCTGAGAAACTGCTTAATAACAAACGCTTAGAAAAAACCGACAGCAACCTAACTCACGTTATTGACGAAAGAACAGCAAAGATTTTATGACTGAAGATCATAGGAAAATTTGAATTGGATTTTGCATAGTTTACGTGTTTGGATTGCTAATTCGGAAGCATTCACTCATAGGCGCACGCAGGGGAGGGGCACGATGCTATGGTATTCCCCCCCCCCCCCTTGGCCCTGTAATAAGGTGCTAAAACCTATCTTTCAGTCTATAATTTCTGCAACAAATAATGGTTGCAGCCTTTTTTCACTTATTTTAGCCAAGCTTCTGCTTTTAGACATAAGCTGCGAGAATATTTTCGCATTGTCCACAGTGACTCACTCACTGCATGCCCTTTATCGATAAAAAAGCGTGCTAAAATGAGTGTTTTTTTTTTATGAAAAAATCTGTTGGCGGCTGGGGTTACACCCCCAGACCCCCTTGGCCTCCGGCGGCTGGGGGCTTCACCCCCAGTTGTTGCTGTCCCATTGCCAAATCCTGGATGCGCCTCTGCATTCACTCTAGTTTGTATCGTCTCCCACATCACAATGCGAATTTGCTTATTGTGTTCTAAGTGCAAAGCTCATACTTCACACTAGGAGATTCATTCTTTACGACTGTGCTAACTTTCTCCTGTTTGTAAAAACTGCTGCGTCTGACAGTAGCCATATAAATATATAATGTTGAGCAAAAATGACGCTTTCAAATTTTTTAGGTCGCGTGGATTTCAGGCAATTTTTTTGGGTTGCGCCAAAAAGTATTTGCACACCCCTGGTATAGCTTATCGGTGCTTTTCTATGCAGTACCGTTGAACATCGTCAAACGACCTAACTTTGGACACTTTGCGTGGTATACCAATGATTTTTGGAACTAATGCTCACAGAGCAGGGCCGGATTTAGACTTGGTGAGGCCCGAAGCTAAAAATTTCGATGAGACCCCTTTTATGGGTACTGGTCTTTCCTTTAGGCGACCTACTGGCAGAGAGGAAAAAAAACAATCATGGATCATTTGTTTTATTTTAACTTTGCCTAGGATTAGGATACCTATATTTCGAAAATATTAACGAATTAACGTAAATATCAAGATCATTCTCATCTATAAGTTGCATAATACCGTAAGTGCATGCAGCTCAGGCAGGCGCATCTACAACATTAGCTGAAAATTCATTCATAACCAATAACCATTCTTTTATGAAAGCAAACAAAAAAGCCCCAAAATGAAAAGAAAACTAGGGCTACCAAAGAAATTGGCTCACATAAAAATCATAATCACTACGTGGACTCTAGTAGGTCACCCCAAGTTAAAAGCATGATAACTTAGTCTACAATGAATTTGTCTAAACTGATAACGTGTTTGTTAACACTATTTTGGGCGTGGGAGGGGGGAAGGAAGAAGGGGGTTATTCATAATTATTCTAAAACAACTTGAGGGTTTGGGCTGGAACTACCAGACTGAGTTTAGGTCTTCCAAAACCACCTCTGAAAATTTCAAGCTAATCGGACAAGGGTAAGGGGATCGAATTCACATCTTGTCGAAAGCACGCAGAAAATGAATTGACAAATTTTCACAATTATTTTGAAATTTTATTATATTTTTTTCACTGCACCACTTTTGTTTTTGAGTTTTCAAGTTGTAATTTCACAATTGATGCGAGTTTGGTAGATGGCATACAAACTTTTGAAAAGAAAGTTTTTTGCAGTTTTTCAAAAATACGTAAAAGTGACCTATGATGACGCCCATTTCAAACCAATGATAAATTATTCCCCCCCACCTCACTTCATTTCCAAAATATATATGAGTAGCTAGCATTGTGCAAAAAACAAAGTCTCTAGCTTTTTCCAGTAACGTTTTCATAGGGGGAGAATAGTTTTCATAGGGCTTTTATGAAAACTGCTTTCAAACCTGCGTTTCATTTTATTTTTATCGCTTGTTAAAATGTCAAGGCTTTGCTGTCTAGTAAACGAGTAAATTGTCCAAATTTAGCCAGGTTGGAGTCGATACCTCGTCCTCATAGTGACGTCATCAATAGCTTATTTGTTGGTCTGCGTGAAACTAATCAATATAACAAATATGCATGTTCTTGAACTTTTATTTTAAAGTGCGCTACAAAATCCATTAGTTCCTAAAAAACGAAGGGTTTGTATAAACATTTTAAATTATAAAAACTGAAAATAACACGACTTTGCACTCGGCCCCCTTTTCCGCGAGGCCCTAAGCTGTAGCTTGGTAAGCTTAATGGTAAATCCGACACTGTCACAGAGTTTCAATCACTTATTGCGGTTAATGACCTTTAAGAAGAAATAATTTTTTTGCCGCAAGTATTTTTTATGTGCTGCCGTTATTGTTTTGAAAACCAAGAATTTCGACCTATTCGAAGTTAGACAAAAATATCCCAACTTCGGCTACTATCTTCTTCACTTCAAACAAATGCTTAAACTGATAAGCTACTGTCTTCGGACGAATGTTTTTTTCAAATACCGGTACATGTTTTTAATATCAGACACTGTAAATAGGTCAGTAATTATAATACTACTTTGTTAAAATTTTTTTGTAATCATCAAACTCTGTTAATTGGTCAGTACTGAATTTTCAAAAGGAATTAATTTTCGTAATTTTGAGAAAAATTTTTCTTACTTTATTGCTTAAATTGGAGCTTTTGACTTCAATTTTTTTTTCAGCGTCTCGATAGCACCATCCTTCCACCACTGCTTTCAACGCTTTCTCCTAATCTTTTCCCGATATTTTCTTTACGTT
The DNA here is from genome assembly GCA_964006365.1 of Trididemnum miniatum. Lineage (NCBI taxonomy): Eukaryota > Metazoa > Chordata > Ascidiacea > Aplousobranchia > Didemnidae > Trididemnum > Trididemnum miniatum. Next base: position 14,325,371 of record OZ023231.1, read on the forward strand.
TTCCTAATTTTTTCAATTTTTAGCTCCTAACTTCTTACACTTGCTTAAATTTAGGTTTTGCTAAAATAGTGTTTCCTCCCGGAAAATCGGGACGAAAAATTTCCCGGGAAATTTAGGGTTTTAGAATTTCCCGTTTCCCAGAAAATTTTTTCACATTAGCAAGGATTTCAGTGGTACTGATTTCTATCATTCCGACATAAAAAATGCGTTACTGCAAATTTTAGAGTTTTTTACTTACTATTTACTAAAATTATTTTTCAAATTCGCGAAATTTTTTAAGACAAAATGCTTGCAAGATCAAAATTTTTTCCTCAATTTGTCAAAAAAATTGAAAAACTCAAACTAAGTTTGTCGAAATAATGTAACAAAAAGCTAAAAATGAGATTTGAAATGCCGAAAATTATAAAAAAGGCAAAATAATCAAGCTCGGAAAAATTGTTCGAATCCCGGGAAAAGACAGGCAGGGTTTTGGTGCCAATAATTCGATTGACAACTATTACTCACTCGTGAAATTTAATTTTAAAGGGTAGGAAATACTTTTCTGAACCTTTTAAAAAATATGCAATTTTATCAGTTGACTGTTTGTATGCTGGAGTGATTTTTTGTTAAATATTTACTTAAAAAGCCTATGCCGTGCAATTTTACCATTGTCCATAAAACTGCGGGTTACTACACCTGAAAACAAGTTATAAGGCTTAGAATTACGTGTCCGAAGTTGGGTCGTTTGACGATATGTGCTAACTCATGAAAATTTCAGGCTTGTATCTGATCAGTGATCACCAAGGGTGGAAACCTTACTACTTGGCGTTAGGGTTTCAGTTTCGGTGTGTTGAAACCCAGATGTCAGGTTTCAGTTTTGGTGTGGTTTCACGGCTGTTGAAAAATAGGTTCCAATTTGGGTTTCAGTTTTGCTTACGCGCAGCTTCGGTTTCTGGGTTTAAGTTTCATCCAAGAAGGTTATTTTACTGTGAATACGAATTGTTTAAATCCTCTACTTCTTGGCGTTTTTGTTTTATTACGATGATAAGTAGCAGCTCGGATGGCCAAGTGAGGAGAGCAATTGCTTCAGAAGTTGTCGACTTGGGTATGATTCCGAGTCCGGTGAAACCAAAGACTCAAAAATTAGTATTCACAGCTTCTCTATTCGACGCTCAGCGTTAAAGGAACTGTGCTGGTAAGGATGGTGATAATAATTTTTAAAACCTAAGAAAATTTTGAACAGGTTTTAGTTTCAGTTTCGGTTTTGACGTTTCAAGAAAAATCGGTTTTGGTTCAAGTTTAGGTTTTCAAAATTTTGGCTAAGTAGGTGTCAGTTTTTAGTTTGGGTTTCCAAAATTTCCTTTAAAACTGGGTTTTCAGGTTTCGGTTTAGGTTTGAGTTTCCACCCTTGGTGATCACCTAAAAATTTCCACTGAGCAATCTGTTCACTGTTGTGACAAAAGTACTTATATGAAGTTTTTCAAATATTGTAATCTGTGTTGGTTATAACAGCATGATCCATTTTTTTATATGTTATGTTTGCTGTTTAAAAACCAACACTGAACAACACTTTTCCTGGCTTACTTGCGTGTGAAACAGTTCGTCGGCAAAACCCTTTGGTGCTTTTATCAATAGCAGGTGAATGAAATAGTCACTAGAGGCCTGGTGAGTCTACAAAAAGCTGAAAACACTTGATCGTTTTTATCCATGATTGTATATGTATATTTTCTTTTAATTGCAGAATCAGAAGAAAGTGGTCCCAAAGAAAAAAAAGGAGGAAATGCAGTGAAAGTACGCAATAATCTTTTCTGGAAAAAATTTCAAAAACTAATTTATTCTGTCTACAAGATTGCTTTTTGTGTGCCAGAAGCCTGTGAGCTTTGGATGTTGCAGTGAAGTTTTCATTGTGATTTTGTAGTGGGTCCCTTACACCTGGTCCTTGAGTAATGTGTTCTAGGTCGAATGAACGAAATAGGGAGTGGAATCAAGGATGAGTTTTTAAATTATATTCTTCCAACAAATAAATTCGGAAAAAAACTAAGACGTTTTGTTTTTACTCAACTTTTTAGCAAATTTTGTCAAGGTTTATGTTTATGTAATTCAGGTCCGTCATATTTTGTGTGAAAAGCATTCCAAATCAATGGAAGCGATGGAGAAACTGAAGTCGGGAATGAGATTTAATGAAGTTGCTGCGCAATATAGTGAAGACAAAGCTAGATCAGGGGTAGGACAAATTCTGTATTAATTTTGTTTTGGCTCGGTGAGCATCTCGGAAAAAATTGAGACAATTTCACGTACAAAAAATATCTCAACAATTGAAGAAGATTTTTCCAAAACTCCAAATGTCTATCTTGAAAAGCTATGGTGTCCAATTCCATCCAGTCAGAAATTAAGGATGACCGTATTTTTGCGAAATATGATCTCAAGTAGATCTTTGATATGTGGAACTTAAAGCTATTTGACAAGTAAATGGCGTTTGTATGGCTTAAGTGGGAACTGAAATGTAGAATCATTTTTTTCACCAAAATCGTTAAAAAATACAAATTCAAAACTGACAGTAAAAATTTTTAAAAGTGTTTATTTTGCCAGGAATAGACGTTTATAATTTAAGCTGATGACGTACTTTAGTTCTCTTTACGCATTGTGGTGTGCAAGAGTTACAGCGGCAATGCTCGTCAGCCCTATTCGCTTTCACTGGTCAAAGTCAAACTCGACTGCATGACCACTAAGGAGAAAGGCGTTTGACTTGGATCAGTGAAAGCGAATTGGGTTGACAAGCATTGCCGCTGTAACTCGCACGCCGCAATTTGTGAATAAAACTTCAGTGCGTCGTCAGCTTAAACTTTGAACGTTTATTTGTGGCTAACTACGTTTGTTTTGAATTTGTTGTAGTTGTTGACATCTGTTGTAAAATAATTCTACTCGTCAGTTCTGCATTAAATTTAGAACTATTTTCTCGATGTAATATTGGAATTGATAAAATTTTGAAAGTTTGGAATTAAAATTATCCGAAAATGCAAGCTTTCATGCAGCTCCCTAAAGGGTATGGTTGAAAGTTGTTTTTGTTGTTTGATTTCTTCATTACTTTTTACTGCAACAATCACTGGCGTTGTAGTTTGATTTTGACTGGCTTTTGCTTGCAATTTCGGTGTGATTATTCGGTCTCCAACTTGCTCGGTAAATAAGTTGTTGCAAAAAAAAGTAGTGGCATGAAATATTTTTTAGGGATGTGCCGGATACCGGGTACATATCTGTATATACCGGATACATAAATATATATATACCGGATACATATCCGGTATCCGGTACTCTCCGGCGCTTTTTGAGGTATCCGGTATCCGGCCGGATAGTGCTTCTCTATCCGACCGGATACCGGATATTTCTAAAGTTAAGGAGTTAAGGGAAATTGCGTAGAGTAGACTCGGTAAAAATAAAATTTACCTTTTCGATCTATGTGAAAAAATTTGGCGCAAGTTTGAAAACTTGTATTTTGTTTAGGCTCTCTATAAAAAGCAAAACCGAGTCCAAACTTTAGACTACGTTGTTAATCTTTTATATCAAATGGATTTAAATTTAGTTTACGAGTTTTTTTTTCGTTTGGCGCTGTGAGTTTTGTTATCTGGAAAGTCACTTCAATGGTGTAGCAGTAAGGCAGTAATCAATCGGCTTCAAACCGAGACGGTACAAGTTCGAGGACCACTACCGTTGGTTCATCCGTGAAGACCATGCAAATAATGTACGTTTAAAAGCCTGTCTTCTGTCCTATAGCTGGCATGTTCGTCTTTTGTTCAAAATGAAAAAAATAATGCAATGAGCGGCGGACGTAGGCGCCAATGCTTTTTTGAAAGCAAACAGCAGGAAGAGAGAATTTGTATAGAAACTTTGTTTTCTACGTTCAAAAAACGACGTTTTAAGGTACGAGTAGCATTGTAATGGATGTGTTTCTCCTTTTGGATGTTGTGCGGTTTTGTAACGTTATGTAAGGCTAAGTTAAAGTCTTTAATTCGACGTCCTTATGGTTAATCAATCGGCTGTTTGTATTAAAGTTTGACGTAGTCTACCCATCATTACAGATTTACCGCAGGATCGATTTTTTGCAGTAACTTTGTGGTAGAGTAACTACAAATGAAAACCATGCGTTTTTTAGTAACTTTGATGATAGCGCAAAACATGCGAAAATTTAAATTTAAACTTGCCTTATACCAACCGTTTAGCGTACCGTAGTGGTTAGAGACATCGCTATCGGGGCGGGAGGCTCGCCACTGTTACGACGTTTTTTTTTTTTTTTTTTCGGGATTCGAAATTGTGTTGCGCGGGCGCAGAGATGGGCTCCGCCACTGGTTACATGCTTCTGCGTAATACCGCGAGTATCATGAAGATTTGATCTTTTTTGAAAGTTGCTTTTTCCATGGTTCTGACAAATTATTGCTCAGAAGCGCAAAACCGCGAAAAGCAACACTATGTGTGGCGATTGTTAACTCTATTGTTTTACTCGTAAAATCACGCCGCTGACGCCGGTCACATAATTATTGGTAGAGTTTTCTCGCTTTATACATAGCATGAGCGCAAAATTTTGTCAAAACAATGCTGAGATTTTGCGCTGTTACATTTTGAAACTGTTTTAACTACTGTGCAATGTGCATGCATTCAACTTTTGATATAATAATGAAAAAATCTCGGAGGCCAGATATATGCCGCCCAATTCGGTATTAGACCCGAGGAAGCACTGCTCCCGCCGAATAGACGCCTATGGCAGCCAACCTACTTGGCGTCCGATTTTCGGCACACTCTTGACCAAAATCCACACTTATAACACAATTCTTCTTCACCAAAAAATAAAGCCCAGCGTTGAAAATGTGTTGCTACGCAAACGTAGTGTCGTGGTTCGAAGCTGAATCAAAAGCGATCAGTAAGATGGTCATTTTATCAACTGAACTCTGCCGCTCGACCACGTTGCCGATTCGGCCAACTTAGATAGAGTAATGAAGTTTATTTTTAATGACGCAATGCTTTTGGAAGTTTCCTGTGTGTCACATGATCTCATTCTCATGCAATTAGTTCCATGGCTCGCTAGTCGAGGAAGACGATAGCAAGTACAAAAACCATTAAAATATTAATTTCGGCTTAGCGCTGCTATCCGGTATCCGGCAAATCAGATTTGCGGGATATACGGCTATCCGGCACATCCCTAATATTTTTCAAAGTTCTAAGCTGCACTGCTTGTACGTGTTGAATTGAATTAAGCTATATGGTTGAATCGTTGAGTTTAAAAACTTCATTTTTGGGTGGGTGCAAATCCCACGAGTAGTAACCTATCTACAATTATATAGGCCTATCCTTTGTGTGTTTTGTAGTTCAAAGGTAAAAATTTCAGCTTTCAAGTGGGCAGTTGTGAATTGTTTTCACATGGTATAGCACAATATCATATTTTTTCTACATGACTTTCCGTGCGTTTAGGTTAATTCTCTTAAGTAAACATGGCTATATACATTTAATACTGTAATAACTGTGTGATGGACGTGATGAACTGTAGTTGTGAAACTGTGTTTCCAAAAAGGGTTGTCACGACACACACTGTTGGACATAGGCGTAGCCAGGATTTTCAATTGGGGGAGGCTGAAGTTTAACAAATCTTACCCAACAGCAGGAACGGATCCAGAAAATTTTAGTGGGGGGATGCAGATTTGAATTAGGTTGAGTGTTAACTAGATACAAAGACGTCAGACGTTTAGACTCGAAATAGGGCGTCAATTCTTCATGACAAACCGGGTTTCACATAAGCCGATAAGATAACGTTTTTTTCTGGAATAGAGACATCTTTTTTGATGCAGAAATTCAACCACGCTGTTTTCTTCGCACTGGTCTACATTTTAACCACTTTTCGTGCAACGTTTTTATTATTTTGCATTGCTGAAACTTTTACAGCTGCGGAAGTGCTCAAATTTAAGCAGTACATAGCACAGTGAAAGTAATATGCCAAAGGAAATTCGTTTTAAACAATTGAAGTGACGCCTGACTGTTCGCTGGCCAATGCGGCTGCGCCATCATAACTCTGGCCAACGCAAAAGGCAAAGTTGTATTGTATTTCTAATCCCTTTAATCCCAGCAAGAAAACAACACGCAGTGGCAAGTATTTATCCCAATAACCAAGATCCAGAGCCAGCAGCAGAGCATTTGACTTGGAGGGGCCAAAGTTTGAAATTAAGCACAAAAGCCGCTGTTTTTAAAAGAGGAAGCTTTTTGATTGAAGGGCCAAGCATGTCCATTAGGGGACCTGGCCCTCCTTGGCGCCGGCAGGCTGCCAAGATCCTTGTTTTTGTCCAAGATGGATTGGGAGGGGCCATGGCCCCCGTGGCCCCCTCTCCCTTGGCTACGCCTATGCTGTAGGATGAAGTTGATGGTCGGCTCATATAGGTTACATTACAAGCGTTAAGTTCTAGTGCCTGAGGGTTTTATGTTAATGTTGATGACGTTACATTTCGACAGGGTGACTTGGGATGGATGACCCGTGGTTCGATGGTTGGACCTTTTCAAGAAGCAGCATTTGCTTTATCAATTAGCACTTTAGCATCTCCGAAGTACACTGATCCTCCAGTAAAAACAAAATTTGGCTATCACATCATAATGGTGGAAGGAAAGAAGTGATAAGACAAAAACAAGTCCAACCACTGGCGATGACCGGGAACTATAATGTTACCTCAGTTCAATATTTTTCCTCTTTGCGGTGATCTGGTGAATGCTTCATACTTTCCACAATTCCAACAAAGTTGGCTTATTACAGTTAGGATTTCTAACACTCCAGAAACTTTTAATTTGAAATTGTTTGCTTAATATGCTTGGAGTTGATATTTTTTATCATAGCAATCTCAGCAGATTTGTCATCACCGTTCTTTTTGATAAGTTAGGCCCAGCTACCATGCCCATTCTTATACCTTTAATATTACGTTTGTTTTATGGAATAGCGTTTCATCGCTGCTCCCCCAATCTCGACTTTTGCATTGTTGTGATTTACAATTTTACGCTAAAAATAAACTATCGACGTTACTGCTATTTATCGAATTCATGTTCAACCAAGGTGTTTTTCCAAATACCTTGAAAATAGCTAAAGTTATTCCAATATATCCGGGGAAAAAAGTTTAATCAACAACAACAGACCTATTTCCCTTTTACCTGTCTTTTCTAAGGTTATAGATAAGTTAATTAAAACCAGAATTCTTAGTTTATTAAAAGGCATGATATACTATATAACCGCCAAAATGGATTTCGAAAGAAACGCAGCACCATATATCCTCTCATTGATGTAATTACTGAATGCTACGACAATATTAACAGAGGAAATTTTTCGTGTGTAATAGCGTTAGATATAAAAAAAGCATTTGATACGGTTAATTTTGACATACTGCTTTACTGATTGTACTATTATGGTACACGTGGTCCATGTTACAAACTTCTTAATAGTTATTTGAACAATAGAAAGCAGCATGTTTGTTTGTCTGGATACAAATCAAGCTTGGTTGACGTAGACTGCGGTGTTCCTCAGGGATCAGTCCTTGGCTCGTTACTTTACATCCTTTACGTTAATGATATGAGAAATGCGTTACAAACTATACCAAGACTGTTTGCTGGCGACACTTGTTTATTCCTGACCGTTAAAAACATAGTTGATCTTGAAATAATTGGTAACTCTGAATTAAGTTCTTTGAAAAACTGGATGGATACAAATAAGTTGACAGTAAATCCGACGAAATCAAAACTTATAGTCGTAAACCCCAAGCTCCGAGCCCCTCAAATACAATTCTCTTTGCTATACGATGATACATGTGTACTGGTTGTAGGATTGTACGGAGTGTGTATTGTGACTCCGCTTTGAGTCGGTTGGCAACCATCCAGTAATGTTGTACCTGGTTGTACCATGTGCTTTTTATTAAGTCTGCGAAGTGGTTACGTTGGTAGAGATCCCAGGAAGTGTAAAGTTTAGTGTTATGTACAGTCATTTATAGTTAGCAGCTGCGTACTGTAGTATGTGAAGATTATGTTGTACTTGAGGCTACAGTCTAAGTGATGAGATGTGTTACTGTTAGCCTAGCCTAGTTTGCTAGTAGTGAGTGTGCTAGCTATCAGTGAAATGTGTTTTCTAATGATTCTATTTGAATAAGTTGCAGATCCTATTTTATTAAGACCAGGGCTGAACCTGGATTAGGCTTTTTAGTGATAAAACGTGTTGGGTAAAAGTAAGCTTACAAGAGTCGGAGAAGATAGAAGAAAGTATACACCGGTGCAAGAAGAAAGAAAGGTAACCAACTACCCGGAGCATTGAACCCGGGATAACAACACGTTACATTTTGGGGGCTCGTCCGACTCCGGGTTCCAAGTTTTACTCAACTGTTTTCTCTTGATCAACTGGTTGGTTTTTATTTTGCCTAGCCTACGTAGTTTATACCGGTACCCTAGTCTATAAATAAGAAAACAAAAACTAAAAAAAATTCAATAATTGGAACTGCTGGCGGACTACGTTACGCATTGACATTTGATGTTTTTGAATTTGAAGTTTTCTGCGACGTTTTTGAATATTTAAAGTTTTAATTACATTTGTTTTTTTTTTAGAGTGTTTTTTTAAGATTTTTTTTTGTGTGCGTTAAGTTTTGCATGCTTCAGGCTTACATTAGATCTGTAGGGTTGTTTTTGCTTTTTACTGTGTTTTGGGTAAGGCTTTTATACATTGCTGCTTTTGTTGTTTTTACCATGGCCGAAGCCCCTCTAATTGATCTTCATCAAGATGGGTCTAGTCCAGTATACGCCGTCCTTGATCAAACAGGCTCTGACACCACGCATTCTCCTTACACTACATCACAGATGCAACACCCACCCACAGCAACCCCTTACCCACATGCATCACCCGAATTGCCAGTTTCTTTACCTTATCTCCAATCGCCTTCCAGCATTGCAGTATCTCAACCCACGACTCACCTTCACTGTCAACCGCCTCTCTCATGCTCTCAACCTTCAATTTTTACCCAACCTATCCAAATGTTTCCACCACCCCCTTTTGGATACCCACAAGTCACACCAGCTGCTCCTCAGGTACCGTATCCATCATCACCACAAGTGCAACATACACAGGCTCCCAATAATTCAGACTATACTCAGCCGTCGGTTGCCTCTGTACCTACTCAACACCCATCTGCTTTACCATATCAGGCTCCACTTCACCCTTATGTGCCATACTCTCACACTTCTGAACCTTCACCCCCCATAACTAGTTCGCCCATTGGATTGCATTGTTTGTTTTCTTCTTTCCCCGTTTTCAATGGAGATCGTGATATTACATGGTGGCTACGACAGTTTGACGAAATGACCACTTTTTGCAACCAAAATGACAAAGGCCGACTGTTGATTTTAAAATTGGGAGAACGAGTACAAGACACAGTTAACATCCTCCCATACCAACAGCGCCAAAATTATGGGATGTTAAGGCGACAGCTTATGGAGACCTATGCCGCACCTCCAGATAGTGGTCTATGGTATGCTACGCTCATGAACCGGAAAAAATTAGCTGCAGAATCTGTCGCAGCATATATGCGAGACATCCAGCGTCTCGTTGGAAAGCTGAACATCCATCCGTCACAGAGGGATCAATATGTGCGCAATGCTTTTCTTTCTGGCCTCTCTCCAGACCTCCAATTGTACTTAGGACCAAGCAGGAGCGCAAGCCCTGGCGAGCTACTGCAAGCGGCTACCTACTTTGAGCAGATCAGCAAGAGGCAATATGGTGGGGATTCTAACTCGACATGCAAAGTCTTTCAAGCTAACGCTCCAGCACCCCGAGAACACCCATTTTGTACCCCTGGAAACTGCTATTGTTGTGGAGAAAATGGACACTACAAGCGCAACTGCCCCTTTTTGAGTTATGCGTATTGCCCCAAGTGCGACCAGAGAGGACATTATCCTCAAGTTTGTAACAGCTTCCGAAGACAGAGAAATAGGCCTTTAAACGGACAAGGCCTGGCACCATTTCGTATGACACACCCACCTCCCCATTCTGTGCCAGGCCAGATTCGTCCCAGTCAAACGTACCCCAACCGAGCTTAAACCGACCATCTGATCAAACTCATCCCAAAGATGACTCATCAACCGTACAACCTGTTTCTCCTGAGACTTCACCTCAGCAATCTGCACCTTGCCCTACCATCCGTTATACTAGTGAGACATTCTTGCCAAGTCTTTTTGTCCACTGTGATATGGCTGGTATGTCATGCCAATTTGAATGGGACCCTGGATGTAGCTGCTGCCTTTTAAACTCTACCACATGGGAAAAACTAGCTAAAGCTGACCCCTCGCTACAGTTGGAACCAGCACCTCAGGTTATAACTGCCAATGGACAGCCCATGAATGTCATTGGAAAGCTATCACACAGTATCACACTGCCAAACAACGTGAGTTACCATTGGCAATTTATTGTTGTCAATGACATAGCAGCAGATGGTTTTATTGGTAGTGATCTAATGCAAGCTGCTTTTGCCATTACGGATCATGCTCATAATGTTGTGTACTTTAACCATTCCAAGAAGTCACCTCCCACCCTGTCCGATTGCGCATGTATCACTCTTGCCTCTGCTCCCCGAACCCAGAATTTGACTACACCCCTAGAACTGCCCACCTCCGCCAAGGTTTATTTGACTTCATCTGTGTACATTAGACCTCAATGTAAACGAGTAGCAGTTATTTCCACCCAGTCCGTCCATCCTTCATTTCGTGGAATTGTAGAGCCTAACAGTGTGTTCGAGGACAAAGGATTGCTTGCCCTTCCCAGTTTGTTTAGCCCCACTCAACAAAGCCAAATGCTGTTAGCAGTGGTCAATATTTCAGACCACCCTGTCAAACTTTCTTCTGGTCTAGAAGTTGGAATCATTCAAAGCACAGACTCTGTTACTAAAATACCACCTCTTAAGCTTGAACAAATATGCCATGCTGTCCAACCTATCGAACAGGTAGATATGTTACCGTCTCATTCAGTCCACCTACCCTTTGATCTGAATCTTAAGGACACTGATCTTAACCCAGCCCAAGTTCTTATGGTGAAGTGTTTATTAGATGAGTTTAAAGACATCTTCTCCCTTGGTCCATTTGATATAGGCTGCACACCTCTCCTACAGCACACTATTGATACAACCCAGGATAAACCTATCCTCGTTCGACCACGGCGTCTACCCATCCATGTGCAAGCTGAGGTACAAGTTATCATCGATGACATGTTGAAATTTGGCATTATTCAACCGTCCCAGAGCCCCTGGTGCGCCCCAGTTGTTGTGGTAGCAAAAAAGGATGGATCCAAAAGACTTTGTGTAGACTTTCGAAAACTGAATAGCATAACCATTAGGGATAGCTACCCCCTTCCCAGAATAGAGGATGTCTTAAATGTTTTAGCAGGTTGTCACTACTTCTCCGCTTTGGATATGAAGGCAGGCTACCACCAAGTGGAGGTTGCACCTGCTGATCGGGCCAAAACTGCTTTTTCGATAGGCACAGGTCTTTACGAATGGTTGCGTCTGCCTTTTGGACTGGTTAATGCCCCTGCTTCGTTTTCACGGTTAATGTGCATCCTACTGGCTGGCCTGTCTTTCGAAGAAGTTGTGTCTTATTTAGACGACATTTTGATATATTCTCGGACATTTGAGGAGCACTTACAAGCTCTACGTCGTGTTTTTGAGCGCTTCCGGGCTGCTAATTTAAAATTATCTCCCGAAAAGTGTACCTGGTTCCAAAAACAGACCGCTTTTCTTGGATTTCTTGTCTCAAAGGAAGGCGTTGCGACCCATCCAGAAAAGATTGAAAAGGTAAAAGCATTCCCGACCCCAACCAATACAAAAACTGTTCGTACTTTCTTGGGTTTAGCCTCGTACTATCGAAAATATGTCCACCAGTTTGCAAAAATTGCTCACCCCTTGACTCAGCTGCTACGCAAAGAGAATCTTGCTAAAAAACAATTCTCTTGGACAGGTGAATGTGAAACAGCTTTTCAGACGTTAAAAAGCAAGTTGATTTCTGCACCCATTCTTGCTCTGCCTCGCTTTGGCGAACCATTTCAGCTGTCTACAGATGCTTCAAACTTTGCTGTCGGATGTGTTTTAGAACAGGTCCAGGATGGTGAACTGCGAGTGATAGCCTACGCTAGTCAAGTCTTACCTCCGAACAAACGCAAGTGGAGTGCTTTTCAACGTGAAGCATATGCTCTTTTATGGGCTAGCAGGAAATTCAGGCCCTACATCTTAGGCGGCAAGGTATCCTTCATCACTGACCATGCCCCCCTCACCCATCTTCGCAACAAGGAATCCATTCCCGAAAAAGTACAAACTTACTTCTTGGAGTTGGAACAATACGACTATACTCTTACGCACAGACCAGGAAAGAGACATGGCAATGCTGATGCTTTATCAAGGCTTTCCCTGGATGAAGCCAATGATAACTTGCCCCTCGAAAGTTGTCAGCGGTTGCGACTGACATCCGACTGCAGCGTTGATTGGAATACTGTACAAAATGAAGACGTGAATCTGCGAACAGTTAAACAGTGGATGCTTGAAGGCAAGCCAAAGCGCGAAGCTGCTAGAGAAAGCGAAGAACTGGGCTTGCTGTGGAATGTCTTTGCCAAGTTGCACATTGATAAAGATAGTGGAACCCTTTACAAATTGAATCGCACCGGGAAGCACCAGTTTGTTGTCCCTCATAACAAGCGAGAAGAAGCGCTTAAAACATTCCACGATTTACCCACATCTGGACACCGAGGTATCGCTCAAACCTACGAGAAAATTTGCGACCAACTTTGGTGGCCGAAATTAAAGGAGGATGTCCACTACTGGTGCAATTCTTGCACATCTTGCGCTCGGTTTAAGACCCACCACCTTCCCAAAGCCCCTATACAATCTTTGGTAGCAGGCCATCCGAATGAGGTTGTTGCAATTGATTTTGTAGGCCCTATGCCAGGACCTACCAAACTGAACAATGTTTATCTACTGGTAATGGTGGATCATTTTACTCGATATGCGGAGGCAGTTGCCCTTCCCGACCGCCAAGCCTCCTCTGTAGCAAAAGCCTTAATGAGAGAATGGATTACTCGACATGGGCTGATGGAAGTCCTACACTCTGACCAAGCACAGGAGTTCGAAAGTGATCTTCTTGCCGAATTATGCACTCTTCTTCATATTAAGAAATCTCGCTCTTCCCCCTTTCACCCTGAAGGCAACTCCGTCTGTGAAAGACTAAATGGGACTTTGCTTTCGATTTTGAAACCCTGCATGTCGGCTCACCCTGATGATTGGGATACCCTTGTTCCTCATATCCTTATGGCTTACCGGTCATCTCGACACTCTTCCACAGGATTTACTCCCAACTATCTTATGACTGGGCGTGAAATGAGGCTCCCTGCTCATGTTATTTTCCCTTCTCCAGAAATTGAACCACAATTAGTTACCGAGTATGCTAGACAATTACGTCACAACTTGCAAACAGCCTTTCGGGACACTAGTTTACACCTTTCCAGATCACACGAACATACCAAGGATAGGTCACAACACTATGCTCGTTACAGGCCTTATGAGATTGGGGATTTAGTATACGTACTGACACCTAAGGGTAGCCGTGGGAAGTTAGGTGAAGTTTGGTGTGGGCCCTGGAAAGTTGTGTGCCGCACTGGAGTGATATATACTCTTGAATGGGTTCAACCTGGGAAGAAGAAAAGAAATCGTCGGTACCATTTTAATTTGTTAAAATTTTGTTTACCCCGTTTTGAAAATCGATGGGATCTGCCAAACTGTGAGGGTTCTGAAAAGACAAACAGTGATGACATGTTGTTTACACGCCGCATGTGCAAACCACCCGATCGCTTTGGGGACTGGGAATTTTCATGATATTGTGTGCATAAATTTTTTTTTTTCTGCCAAGCTTATGTGACATGTTGGTTACACGGTTGAGTCTTAGTTTTAGAATGTGTGACCAGGTTATAGTCCAAGTGTACGTTGGTTATGTGCTCAGTTGCTTACTGTTTATACGTTGTGGTCTCTAGGAATGCAAATGTGTTTTTTTTTTTTTTTCTCTTTTTGTGGCTAACTGTGTGCAGGCTTCGGGTTGTTAGAGACCTGCGGACAGGTCTTCTGCCGTGGGGGGGTAGTGTACTGGTTGTAGGATTGTACGGAGTGTGTATTGTGACTCCGCTTTGAGTCGGTTGGCAACCATCCAGTAATGTTGTACCTGGTTGTACCATGTGCTTTTTATTAAGTCTGCGAAGTGGTTACGTTGGTAGAGATCCCAGGAAGTGTAAAGTTTAGTGTTATGTACAGTCATTTATAGTTAGCAGCTGCGTACTGTAGTATGTGAAGATTATGTTGTACTTGAGGCTACAGTCTAAGTGATGAGATGTGTTACTGTTAGCCTAGCCTAGTTTGCTAGTAGTGAGTGTGCTAGCTATCAGTGAAATGTGTTTTCTAATGATTCTATTTGAATAAGTTGCAGATCCTATTTTATTAAGACCAGGGCTGAACCTGGATTAGGCTTTTTAGTGATAAAACGTGTTGGGTAAAAGTAAGCTTACAAGAGTCGGAGAAGATAGAAGAAAGTATACACCGGTGCAAGAAGAAAGAAAGGTAACCAACTACCCGGAGCATTGAACCCGGGATAACAACACGTTACACATGTATCGGAAACGATAAATCGTTAAAATATTTAGGGGTTGAAGTAGATTAAGAATTGAACTTTTTAAAATAAACTATCTCAAAATGTAGATATAATAACTAAATTGAAACATGATTTACCCAATTCCGCTCTTTTAATGCTTTACTACTCGATAGTTTATCTTCATATTTTATGCGGAATTATTCTTTGAGGCTCAACGTATAGGCTACATCGCACTTTAAAAAGCTGCAATTGCTACAAAACAAAGCTGTGCGCGTGATTTGTTCTTTAGATTGGCGCGAGCATGTGACACCATGTTTTGATCGTCTGAGCATTCTAAAAGTAAGAGATGTAGTTAAAATGGAAATGGCGAAATTTGTCCACAAATCTGTTAATCACTCCCTACCAAAATATATTCGAACGTTTCGACTATAACCAAAGTCTCGTCAGCCTTGCTACGCACAGCCAATCCAGGCTAAACTCATTCCAGACTGTAAAGACTCTTTTTTTTGCATTGCTTTACCTGTACATCTCGACTTCATCTCTTTTCTAGGTTGTGCCCTATTTTTGGCAGGCGACTGGCCCCAAACAAGATACCCAATGAAAGAACCTATAACCACTAACCCACAACTAAGTTACCGGTAGCCTAACTAGCCCACATCACTAAAAGCCCCCATGGCAACCCACTCATTTGCAGCTGCAGACGCGTTTCGACCTAATTATGGTCTCATCAGTGCAGCATAGCAACCTCCCACCTTCCTGAAAAATAAAAAAAATTTCTAACCTTCAAAAGAACTACACACTCCAAATCTAAGCCTCTACTCGTTCTGCTTAAGGTAGAACATTTGAAATAAAACCTTCAAGAAAATAATACAGGCTGGATTATGATGTCACAGATTCCCTGTAAACAATCAATAAGAATAGAAAGTTTGGAGTGTGTAGTTCTTTTGAAGGTTAGAAATTTTTTTTTTTCAGGAAGGTGGGAGGTTGCTATGCTGCACTGATGAGACCATAATTAGGTCGAAACGCGTCTGCAGCTGCAAATGAGTGGGTTGCCATGGGGGCTTTTAGTGATGTGGGCTAGTTAGGCTACCGGTAACTTAGTTGTGGGTTAGTGGTTATAGGTTCTTTCATTGGGTATCTTGTTTGGGGCCAGTCGCCTGCCAAAAATAGGGCACAACCTAGAAAAGAGATGAAGTCGAGATGTACAGGTAAAGCAATGCAAAAAAAGAGTCTTTACAGTCTGGAATGAGTTTAGCCTGGATTGGCTGTGCGTAGCAAGGCTGACGAGACTTTGGTTATAGTCGAAACATTAATTTGTCCTTTGCAAATTTCTCATATTCGAACGTATTTTCACAAGGTGTCATTGGCACAAACGTTCTATTAGGTCTTCCTCTTGCAGACATGGGGTAATCGTAATGTAATTAGTAATCGATTACAATTAATTACATTTTTTTCAGTAATTGTAATCGTTTTACTAACCCAAAATCAGCTGTGTAATCGTAATCGATTACATTGCAGCTGATTACATCATTCAGTGAATTACGCTTTCGATTTTGGTTGAAGCGGTGAGAATTTTTGTTTTGCGTACTTGCACTGCGTTGTGCCAATTCACAAGTCTATCCGCTGTGTTGTTTTGAACCACATCACGCAGTTGGAAGCAAAAATGTAATTAGAGCATTGCCACCTTTATCTCTTAGATCTGAATAACAGCTGCCGTGGTGCTAAAACTTCTATTGTGCTGTTTTATAGCACCTATGCTTTCTACTAAAACAAACAAGCAACATATTCGTCGCTGAAAATTTAATTAGCACATTATTTATTTATTTGATCAGAATGTGAAGCAAAAAAATTTCTTCGCAAGCTTTGCAGTCTGTGATTAGTTTTTAGTATGAGTTGTCAGTCGAGTCTTAGTTTCGCTAAAAAGTAAAACCAAAAAAATCTACCAACAATTCCGCAAACTGACTAAAAGCAATCGAAATTGTAATCGCGATTACAATTGATGTAATTGTAATTTTAATCAATTACAATAATTTTTTTTAGTAATCGTAATTGTAATCAAATGATTAGGAGTAATTGTAATCGCAATCGATTACATGAGTTCTGTAATTGCCCCAAGTCTGTCCTCTTGTGATAATTCAGCAATCCCTCTGTTTCGAGCAAGCCGTGCACAAAGGTCTATCAAGTAGGTCAAAGGTTTGGAATTCGATACCAACTGCTATTTAACGTTTAAAACTTAAAAAGTTTACGCAAACATATCGCGAGCAAATATTGGTTGCATATAAAAACTAAGTCACTAGATTTTACTTGTACTGTAGTTCTAACTCTTAATTAGCCACATCTTAAAAGATGTGGTTATCTTATTGCTGCTTTAACGAGAATTAAATGTGAGCATCACTCTGCTCATGAAAGCAAACAAAAGGTAGTCGTTTGACTTAAAGACTTCACGGCTTCCTCATATTGCAAGTAAATGAGCTTCAGTTGCATGTCTACCTCAAATTTTATGTTTTTTTCGTTTTTAAAGTATTTTTGAGTGCTTGTAGTTGTAATGTGAAAATAAACTTGTCTGTCTGTCTAGCAGGGCTGCGAACTCAAAAGAATTCAATCATTTTTCCGAACTTGAACTTGAAAAATATTTTTTCTGAACTCGAACTCGCATAAAACTGTTCGAGTTCATTAAAAAGATATTAAAATTGTTGAAAAGAAACAAAAGATCACTACGAAATATAGTTAGTTGTTCAAGTAGTCACAATCCGTGTAAATTTAAGTCATGATTTTACCAAAAGAAAAGCTGCATGTTGTTTATTTGTTCATGCCATTGCGACCTACAAAGTCTAGGGCCTCGAACTTAACCTCAGTCATTTTTGAAGAACTCGAAAAATAAAATTTTTAGAACTCGCACTTGAACTCGGTTAAAAATCGATCGAGTTCGCAGCCCTGACTGCTGGGTGGATTTCTGTGTCCTTGTTTTTCAAAAAGATGAAATAATACAGAAGCAATGCGTCTTTATGATGTTTGTAAGAAAGGTTTGTGACTATAAAGGTTTGTGACTGTTGTAAGAAAGGTTTGTCAGTATAAATGGTAGAGCATGATTTTGTAAAACTTTAGGACTTGGGCTGCTATCAACGCTGTGATACCCTCGAAAAACTGAGGTAATTCTTTGCGTAGGAAGTTCTTATTCTGTTCTCAAACAGGCATGCATTGGGTCCATGGTCCTACGAAGAAAGGAACAGGTATCCGTAAAATCAGTGGCGCGGGAACGTTTTTTGGACAGGGGGGGCTCAAAATAGTAAGATCGTGTCAACGTCTGGGGGGCGAAGCCCCCCAGACCCCCCTTTTTTCGAACGCACGTTTTTATGAGCAGGACACTCAGCAGACCTATTTTTATAGACATCAATTGCATGCCCGCTCAAGTGACCGGAACTTTTTCAGGATAATTTTTTATCGTGGAAAACAAGATTGCTTACTACCATTAGGCTTTTCTAACCATGCTCGAATCACTACTCATGTATTTGTAAAATGCAAATACCTCAATGACAAAACCAAAAAGTAGGCAAACAAAATTTGTCCGATCTAACTTTTGCTTTGCTGATCAGAGTTACATGCAACAAACAATGCCCCATTGAGGTTTAAAAATAACAAAAAACACACAATCAAAATAAAGCACTGAACCATTTTTTAACATAATGAGATGTGTAGATATAGGTATTTAGGTAGGCGTACTAGCTCAATTTTAGTAACAATCATCGGCAGTGCTCGAGTTGTGAAAACACTTATGGGGGGTGGTAGGCTACAACTTTTCACGCAGACCTAAAAAAAAATGGTCATTATAGTTGTAAGAATTGGTTTACGCTAAAATGTTTTATGGGGGGATGGTGTTGTTTTCAGGGGGGATGGCATCCCCCTCAAATCGAGTAGCCTACTGATCATCGGTGCCAGTTTAGTAGTGATTTAGCCGCTTCATTGGGTTGGTAGAAAAAATTCAAAACCATTAAAAAACTCAACCAGAAGAGAACTTGCACCAGCTCATATAAGCTTGATTAGGGGTGCCCAACCAGTCGATCGCGATGTACCGGTCGATCTTTGGATGCTTGGCTGTCGATCCCGGGTTAATTTGGCATGTGCACAAATCAGGTTGGCCACCAACATTTCCAGTTCATGTAACGCGTCCGGGCCATGAAGACCTTTTTTTTAGCTCTTCACAAAAATTTTGGTGGAATTCGGAACATCTGAAGGATTGAGGACCGTTTTTTTGCTCTTCACCGCATTTTCGTTTACGATTTACGTAATTCCCATGATCAGTAGCGACTTTCATTCGAGCATTCAGAGTAGTTTGGCGTAAAGTGTTTGGCAGCTACAAGAATTGGCAGCCATTATACTTTTACTGGTCCATCGTCCATGACTGCTGCAAAGGTTTGCAAACGCTGATATAAAACACGGTTAAAAATAAAATTCAAAAATTGAAAATTTTACCAAATTTTACGTTGACCTAGTGAATAATAACTAACTGATTTTTAAAAGAATAGTGATTCTTCGTTGGTTAAAAGCACTTTAAAAAATATTTGCTTCATTACGTATGTACGTTGCGAGCATTAATACCGTCGCACTCAGTGCATAATTTTTTCAATTGTCAGGGGGGGCTCAAATGGTTCAGGGGGGGCTTGAGCCCCCCCTGGCACCCTACTTCCCGCGCCTATGCGTAAAATATATTGCCCGACGGTATTCAAAACCGTAGGCTACGCTTCGCTCACTCGCGCAGTTTAGTTGCTTCATGATCCTTATAAAAATAGCGTCTTGAGTTCTGAAAGTAGCCCAAACATCATGTTATCCGTTCTGCCATTGTCAAGAATAAGAGCAATCCTGCACCAATCGTTTCGAGAAAAATGTTTATTAAAATCAGGAAAATAATTACCATTAGCAATTGGTTAAAACAGTAAGTAGGCCTACCTACGTTGAAACATAATTATGCAAATGCTCGACATAGACACCTTATTTTCACACATTTACAATGCAACAGCTCAAAAATTAACAGAATAAAAACAACGGAAAGTGCTGGGAAAGCTTTACACAACGCCATTTATAACAATCCGCCTTTAGTAGCCTATTTTGTATGCTCAAAAAGTGAAATCATCTTTTTATGATTTGGCCGCGCATGAAATGAAGTCCCAATTAGGCCTACTTATTACGCACCCGCAGCCAAGCTATGTAGACTGTAAGTGCATAGGCCTACACAGTATAATATAACTTACAGTAAATAGCGCTAATTGAATTCATTGTGCGTTGGGGAATAATCTCAATGATTTGTGAGGGGAAATTCAAGCGTAGGCCTTTACGTCTTACGTGGGGTAAATTGCATACCTATATGCTTACAAGCAATAAGAATTTCGCGACTTAGGCTAACTATTTCTTTGAAAAACATTGTTATAATATTGTTCCAAGAATAGCCTACCTACAGAAGTTTCAAATGGAGCTCTGCCGATAACATAATAGCATAAATAAATGATTGAACAAAACGAATTACTAAGTTGGCATGACTCGTGACACCTTGTTAAAAAATTCGAAAACGCTTTTCAGTCTGGAGTAGCTCATATCTGAGAGAAACATCAACTCAAAGTGAGATTGGCTGTAGAACTTCAAGAGAATAGAAAATATCTTGATAGATACTGACACATGTGAATTTTGTCCCCAAGTTTTCCAAAAGAGCGAAACTGCACAATTTCCCTGGGTAAGTGTTCTTAGTCACACTCAAATATGGTAAATGGGTTTGCGAGTTTGGATTTTTCGACCCAATTTAAAAAGCTGATGCAGAGAGCAAAAAAACTGAAAAGTAGGTATCGTAGCCGAGCTTACTAATATGGAACCGTTTTGGAGAGTGAAATGTGACGTATAGTTCGTCTTCTTTATCAAGGTCAAACACGCCCATTCCGTCGATTGTGCACGAACCGCGATTGCATTTTTCCGCTTCTCGCATAAACTGGTGGCCTTTCTGATTGTTAAATCTTTTTCTTTTCAGTGTCAAAGAAACTTCAGAGTCTTCGGCATTTCTGAAACCATGTAATTTTTTTGTAATTTTAAGCAAATGAGATAGGCTATACAATAGCATACTGCATAGGAGGCATACATTACCTCAATAGCAAACAAACCGACGAAAATCGGAGACAATGCTCTGAGTAAATAATAACTTCATGACGAAAGCCGTTTTCAATTCTTGAACTTTTGACTTTGATAAAAAATTTTCTGCAGCAGCTGCCGGTGTTACCTTGAACAGTTCCCACTTACCCCCTTTTTTGACACCGTACTGATGGTTACTGCACTTAATAGGCTTATTTAAACCGACTAATCCTTATTGCATCATAAGTTCCCACATTTATCTTCATTTATATTGAAATTACTTCAGCGACTCGAAGGAATTTCTATCGATTTTAACTGAAGTTCACGAAAAATTTTGCTAGTTCGAATTCTTCAAATCAGACTGTATTACGCCGAAGCGTGTAACGGATGGAGGGGCCCATCTCGTCGGCTTAGCACCTAAGCGATACAGCCATAAAGCAGCGTCGCAGCGATGGCGATCCATTGGCGTCAGCGTACGATTTGACCATCAGGGAAGTAATCTCACCCAGATGTGTAAAAAATAGTTAGAAACAGTAGTCAAGCAAAAGTATTGTTACTGACGAGCAAATGTAGGCTACTGTACAAGTCAAGTAGAAAGTACTTAACGGTTTTATTACGCAAGTAGAAGTGTTATGTAAACAGGATTTAAAACTACTCCAGTATCCAAGCAGAATTTTTTTTGCAAACCAAATTTTACTTTTTTTTACAGAAACATTTTAAACGTGGGGTGAGAGTAAACTAAAAATTTGTGATGAAAATTAATAATTAATCTTTCTAATGTACCCATAGGCGCAACCAGGAGGGTAGGGGTGCTTAAGCCCCTCACTTAGCCTTATTAACAACAGTAGATAAAACAGCAGCGCTGTAAAAAACTTGGGCCTGTAAGTACCAGTAATCGTAATTTGTCCATATTCAATAGACAACAGGGGCAGATCCAGGAGGGATGCGGGGGGAACGATTTCAAAAATGTTCTCGCCAATAGGCCTACAATTTTTTTATAATTTCCAATCTATTCGATGAAAATATTTCTTACGCCTTACGCATGCATAATTGAAATATGCGAACAAATGCGCATTTGGTGAGGCACTCAGAATTAAGGGCAAAAAGTTTAAACAAAATTTTCCTGAAATTTGCCCAAAAAGCACTAAAATGGCCATTGCAGTATGTAAATTTTCTAAAAATTTCTGGGAAAGCATGCCCCACGACCCCCTAGAGCCGTTTTTGTTCCTCAATGATTTGCTTCAAATTAATTTTGCCGGAAAAAATACGCTTGAAAAAACGTAGAAATTTAATGCCTTTGTCCCTGAAAGAATTTGTGAATACGCCCCTGACATGAAACATTTTTATAGGGCTCATTTACGAACTTTTTTTGGTCTAACGTATTTGTGTGTAGTAGGCCTAAACATTCAACCTAATTCACAACTGCATCCCCCACCCAAATTTTATCGATCCGCTCCTGACAGGCAATATAAATTTGAGTTTTACTGAGACATTTTTAACAATTAATGAATTTCTATGTCCGAAAATATCGTTAATTGCGATTACGAGCAAGGTTAAAACAACAAAAATGCAATCCTCGAGGCTAATAGAGCCTACCGGCATTTGTAAATTAAAATCAAATTCGTTAACTAGTCAGAACAACGGTTAACCGGTTTCGCTTTGCTACCTATTCACCGAGAACGATCATTTGGTAAAGAAAGTGTTTTAAATGAATATGCCACAAGTGCCAGTGGAAGATCTCATGTTATTGTTTAAATTTACTATAATGACGTCGACAACAAGCACACAGTCCAAGATTGCTGCAGGAGCCTGCCAAGACCTCTTACTTCCTATTTGAAACTTTGCATGTTGAACAATAGACGAGGCCTGCGTCATCTCGCGAGCCAGTTTGACACAATACCAGATAATTACCAGCTATACAATTAACTAGCGCTCCCCGTACGAAAATCCTCGTTGCGCCACTGAATGTTCCTTGCCTGTGTCGACACCGCGCCCAATCCGCCCATGCTCATTTCTCGCCACGGTTTGTAGGATTGTGGCCTACATTTTGTTCAACCATGCCAATTCAAGAATATACATTAAACAAGCTCTATCAAGCGTGCAAACTACAATGAATATAAAAAGTAAGTAGGCCCAATTAGGATTACATAAGGTTAATGTTAATTAAGTAAAAGAAAAAAGTATCCAAAAATAAAATTAGCCTACTTAAAAAGTGCTCGTTGCTGACAAATTCTACTTGAGTAGGCTACTTAAGTAGAGTTACTTTCGTTACTTTACACATCTGGTCTAGCCTAAGACCTTCCGCGCCGATAACAATGTCTGTACTGACCAGCAGCCGGTGTAATTCGAGTTCTTCATTTTTTATTTTGCGAATTCAAGTTCAGCAATTTCTATCAAGTTCATGAGATAAGGTTTTTGGAGGCAGGTTACATAGGGTTTCCCTTTTTCCCACATTTTTAACTTCCAGGGAAACGGAAAATTTTTCAATTTCCAGGAAATTCCCGTAATCCCGAAAATCTTGTAACGTTTGCTAAAATCGGTATATGATACCCATTTTAAGCAAATAGTACAGATTTAAACAAAATTAAAAAATTTTCAATTTAAATAGTTTTGAAAAGGGTTGTTGCTAGTAGCGTTTCCTCCTGGGAAGTCGGGACGAAAAATTTCTCGAGAAATTTGGGGTTTTGAAATTTAATTCTCGTTTCCCGTAAAATTCATATGTCGGGATCCCGGAAAATATTTTTTACAGTAGTTAAGATTTCAGGGCTACTGATATCCATCATTCAGACATAAAAAATGCGTTAATTACTGCAAATTTTAAACTTTTTTTGCTTATTACACATATTTTTCAAAATTCGCAAAGTTTTAAGACAAAATGCTTGTGAGATCAAGATGTTTCCTCAATTTGTCGAAAAAATTGAAAAACTCTAAACTAAGCTGGTCAAAACAACACAACAAAAAGCTAAAAATTTGATTTGAAATGCTGAAAAACAGAAAAAATGGCAAAATAATCTAGCTCAAAAAAATTTCCACGAAAATTTCCCTAGAGTTTTCGGATCTCAGAAATTTCGGGATCTTTCTGAATCTTTGGTTAATTTCGAGATCTCAGGAATTTCCCGAGAAATTTTTGGAAAATATCTCGTTTCCTGGGAAGTTGAAATTACGGGAAAAAAGAAAACCTTAGTTGCCAGCCAAACAGTTTCGTTTGTCCCTCTTCAATTTTTGATACAGCCCCAGGCACGGTCAATCTTCATTTTTGTTGCAATACTGTATGTACTGTATATATATTATTCTCTATCAATAAGACCAATTAATGTTAGGGGCGTATCCAGAGGGGGGGAGGGGGCGCAGATAAATGCACAAAACTTTTGTGGTGAAAAGCTGATAAACGTAATTAAATATCCAGCCAGCATCACTCCGGCATTAAAAGTGTGTCAAAGCTATAAGTTTTGTGGTGGTGGGGGGGTATTTCGCTCTTTACCGGTACTCTCATTGGAAAAAGGGCATCTGAACATCTGAGTAGGGCTACCATTACCATATTTTCTCTGCGCAAAAGAAGAACAGGTTTTCTGAAGGTCATCACGTCCGCAGATACCCAATTTTCCGCCCAAAATCAAGTGAAGAGCAAAAATAGAAAAAAGTCATCACTTACGTAGAGGCCCAATTAATTTTCCGTCCAAACTCAAATGTAGAGCAAAAAAAAGGTTATCGCGTCCGCACGCAGAAATTTGAACTAAAACTTCTCAAAATTTTTCGTGTAATAATGATTTGACATGTTTTCACTGTTCGTAATACTAAAAAGAACATTTGGGCATTTTTAGCGTCCTCGGAGGACAAATAATTTTTTGTTAAAAAGGAGGACATGTCTTTCAAAAGGAGGACGTATGGTAAGCCTACATCTGAGGGCGTGAAGACATTTTTTTGCTCTTCATCGATATTTGCAGTGCAAAACATGTTGGCACGCGAAAAATTTTGGCCATTGATTTTAGCCGATTTTGGCACCCAGACCGAAAAAGGATGCCTACCCCTGGCCTACAGTATCTCACAGTATAAACCGGGCCTTGCTGGCATGGCTTTAAATTGCGCCCCCCTATCTTCAAATTCCTGGGCACATCCCTGAATTTCTCATATTACTCCATGCGTTAAGCCCTGAAGAGAGTTCGAGGAAAACAGTTGAGCTCAGTGGTTTTCAACCTGAGGTCCGCGGACCAGCAAATGGTCTGCGAATGATTTTAAGGGGGCCGCAAGGGCCAAAGGGTCCGTAAGGGGGCCGCAGTACCTGCGGTGTTTATTAATTACTAATTTATTCTAAAAAATAATCTTTTCGTGAACGATATAAGAATAGAACTTTTTTTTTAGCTCCCCAGTCCTCACCAATATTTTCAGTGGAAAACAGGACATTTGAGGGTGTAAAGACTTTTTTTACTCTTCATTTGATTTTGGGCGGAAAATTGGACATCTGCAGACGTGATGACCTTCAAGGAAACCTGTCCTCCTTTTGCGCAGTGAAAATATGGTAGCCCTACTAACATAACTACAAAGTTAACCGGACTTTGCTATACAGTACCGCTACTCGTGTCTATTTGCGTTGATTGTGTTTATTTGCAGCTCAGATGGCCGAGTGGTATAGAGAGCGTCTGTCTCTTGAGCTGTAGACTCGGGTTTGATTCCGAGTCGGGTCAAACCAATGACTTTAAAATTGGTATTCACAGCTTCCCTGCTTGACGCTCAGCATTAAACGGACAGTGTGGAGAACAAGCCGGAAAGTTTACTTGTTGTGCCGTTGGGAAAGGCACTTAGCGGGATTCCCCCATCGTGGTGTGGTAGACAGATGGCCGGCAACTCCTAAGCGAGCTCGTATAGCGCATTGATCGCTTTCTCGTGATAGGAGGATAAATATGCGACTAACTAACTAACTAATTTGCGTTGATTGTGTGGGGTCCGCAACAACAAATTGCTTAACTTAGGGATCCGCGACTTGAAAAAGGTTTAAAACCACTGGTTTAGCTCACTACAGTCATTTTTAAGACTAACCAAATTAAAACATGTTTTTGACGCTGTTTTAATCGGTTCAGTTTTCATCGAATTAAAGTTAAAGTTAAAGCTCTATCAATTTTTTTTGAGATAGACCAAGAGCGAGTTCAGCAAAAAGACCTAGTTCGAGTTTGCAGCCTGATTTTAATTCTTGCTACAAAAAAGGCGTTGACGCTCACGGAGAACCGTTGATTTAATTAAATGGTTAGTATAGACTAATAGGGCCGTTCCAGAACTTTTAGGGGGAGCATGTTATAATTTTACACGGAGCTATCAAAACTTGGATCTAAGTCCATTAGTAGAATGAAAACGAGGAAAAATACAACGCAATTTATTGCAAAGAAAAAGCAAGCATTTAGTAGCAATCAGTGCAGGTGCTGATGGCAAAGCAAAGTTTCTACAGGCAGTAACAAAAACGCGAGAGGCAACTGAGGGAAGTAATCAAATGAAGCAGAGTTCAATAGTTTAAACACGTGTATGAAATCTAAATTAAACTGAAAACCAAACTGTGAGTTCGAGACTTACTTCGAACTGAGAGTATATAACACCTCCCCGACAAGTGTAACTTAATGCAAACAAAAACAAATGAACACATACATGTAAACTACCAATGTGAAACATAAAAGTCCGGCAGTCTTCTCCGTCTGGTTGATCATCTCGGATGTTGAGGAGTGTAGAGAGGAGGACTGACGGTGCTCGTTGGTTCATCTGGTGGTGATGGTTGGAGAGTGTGTTCTTCATTTGAAGAGGAGTCAGAGGCTGTGTCTGCCTGTGACTCTTGGAAACACGGAGCCTCACCAGGGTCGTCATCTTCATCAGAGGTGTAGCGAGGTTGCAATTGGTTCAAGTGACACCTCCAAATTGGACCTCGTGGAACGACTCTGGCGTAGGACATTCGAGTTCCTTGTCGCTTCACTATGATCGCCGGAACCCATCGGGGATCTTGGTTCCTTCTCGGACCAAAGTATAATGCATAACATGCATCGCCAACATGGAACTAATGCGAGAGCTTGCTGATAGTCTTGTTAGGCTTCTTTAACTTTGACTGAGCCATATGAAGTGGCGAGCTTCTTCATCTTTGACTGAGCCATATGAAGTGGCGAAGGTAACAAAGTATCAACAATGGTACGCATGCGTCGGCTATTGAGCAGCTCGCTCGGGAAGTATCCACTGGAAGTAGGAGTTCTTCGGTAATGCATTAAGAATTCCACTAACGCAGGTTTTGGTGACTCGGAAGATTTGCGGAGTGCTTGCTTAAAGGTCTGGATCAATCGCTCCGCAGCTCCATTTGTTGGCGGATGATAAGGTGCTCCCGTTAAATGAACAATGTCTCGCTGCTTGCAGTAGTTCTGAAACTCTTCAGAGGTGAAAGACGTGGCGTTGTCGGAGACAATAGCATGTGGATAGCCAAAGTGAGCAAAATCTTCTTCCAACAACTCGATAGTTGACTTGGTGGAAACAGAGCCCGCTGGGTGGATACATGGATATTTGGTGTAAGCATCCATGATCACTAGCCAGTTGTGGCCCATGAAAGTGATGGCATGATCTATGTGCACACACGACCACGGCTTCTCCGGCATCACCCATGGATGAAGTTCGGGCTTTGAAGGAGCTCTTTCTGTGTTCACAACACGAAGTACATGAACGGCATAGATTTGCTCATCGATATTGGGCCAATAGTTAGTTAGTTGCATATTCATGCTCCTATCACGAGAAAGCGATCAATGCGCTATACGAGCTCGCTTAGGAGTTGCCGGCCATCTGTCTATCACACCACGATGGGGGAATCCCGCTAAGTGCCTTTCGCAACGGCACAACAAGTAAACTTGCCGGCATGTTCTCCACACTGTCCCTATAATACTGAGCGTCAAGCAGGGAAGCTGTGAATACCAATGTTAAAGTCATTGGTTTGACCCGACTCGGAATCCAACCCGAGTCTACAGCTCAAGAAACAGACGCTCTCTACCACTCGGCCATCTGAGCTGTTAATAAACTGCAGTCCGCGCCAACTGTTTCATTCTCTGCATTCCAAGATGACTGGTATGTAGAAGCTGTAGCACGGAATCCCGAAGGCTAGAAGGAACAACGAGTCTTGTTCCATGCAGCAAACAACCGTGACAGGTGCTCAAAAACCGTGAAATCTTCTGGAATTGCTATGCGGGATCATCCGGTGATAAGTCTTGCGGCCAACTCTCTTGTGTAAACCGCATCACTCTTGCTAGAACTGGATCCTTGGAAGTCTCTTTCTTCACTGATGCAGCGTCCGTTGGCTGTACCTGTAAACTGAGGGCTTCAATAGCACACACAACATCGGCATCATCGATAGCTTCCTCCCTGTCAACGATGCGATTTTCCCCCGCCGGAAGACGACCGAGAGCATCTGCGTTTTGATAATCCTTGGTTCTTCGGTACTCGATGGTGTAGTGAAACTGACCAAGGAAGAGTGCCCAACCTGGGACTGGCTTATCTGGACCAAAGAGGGCAAGTAGCGGCTTGTGGTCAGTCACCAGAATAAACGTCCTACCGAAGAGGTACTGAAAAAATTTCTTCAAGGCAAAAACAATAGCCAAGGCTTCCTTCTGAATCTGACTACAGTGTTGCTGGGAAGAGATAAGAAGCTTGGACACATTGGCAATAGGTCTTCGATCACCGTTTGGATATCTGTGGAACAAGGTAGCACCAATCCCAATACTAGATGCATCGCAAGCTATTTCCAAACGAAGGCTAGAATCGAAACGTGCCAAGACGGAATCTGAAGAAAGAAGGTGCTTTAATTCTTCAAAAGCGGATTTTTCCGGTTCAGTCCATTTCCAAGCAACTTTGTCAAGTAAAAAACGGTAAAACGGAGCAGCAGTTGTAGCGAAGCTTGGTGGTAAGAAATTCTAGCAAAATTGTACCTAACCCAAGAAAGATCGTAACGTTGATACATCAGTTGGTTCGGGTATATTGATTACGTTGTCCACTTTGGGGCCTTTTGATACATCACTTCTGGAGAGAACATACCCCAAGTGCTCCACCTCCGATTGAGCGAACTGACACTTCTCCTTTCGACATCGCAGACCTTTTTCAAGTAAGCGTTGCAACAAACGCTTCAGATTTTGAAGATGATCCTCTTTGTTGGTGCCGCTAACTGGAATGTCATCCAAGTAAACGGCCACCCCTGGCAAGTCCTTAGTGATGTCGTTCATGATCTGTTGAAAGTATCCAGGAGCTGAAGAGATTCCGAAAGGTAAAACGTTTTGTAGTAGTACCCCACGATGAGTGCTCAATGCCAATCGCTTTCGGCTTTCCGGAGCCAGTTTGATTTGCTTGTAGGCATCTGCAAGATCAATTTTTGTAAATCCATAACCACCACCGAGCTTTCTCATCAAGTCTTCTGGTAGTGGCAAAGGATGTCGATGAACCTCGAGCTGTGGGTTAACCGTAGCGGAATAGTCACCACAGACTCGTAGAGATGCCTTGGTATTGTTGGCTGGCCTCTTCTTCCGGATTGGCACAACTGAAGTACCCCATTCGTTGAACTGGACTGGTGTCGCAATTCCTTTTTCAATTCCTGCGTCATAAGCTTGAGACAAATCAGCTTGGATAGCAAAAGGTACCGATCTGGGTTTGCAAAACACTGGCTTTGTAAGAGATTTTAATTCCACCTCCAACCTTGCAGCGTAGTTATCGCAGAGTCTCGAACACGCATCTTAAAATGGTCGATCAGGTTCTTTGGGTAGTGACGGCAGAGCCTTTACTTGCTTCGATGCACTTGAATCCAAAAGTTCGTCTATTGAAATTTCTAATGTTGCAATAGCGTCGCGACCAAGCAAGTTTAGATTAGGAACCTCTGTAAAGGTAAAAGAAATGTTAGAAGACTGCTCGGAATTTTGCAAACTAGCCAGAGCAGTAAACGTGATAACTACGGGAAGTACGTGTTTGCTGGCAGATTGATATTGTAATGGAGATTTTTCAAGTGCAGATTCACCGATTAATCACATTTTTGGAAGCGATGACAATCGGAAACTGCAATGGAGAAATTTTGCAAACGCTATTAGTAACGATAGGCCAATACTTTTAACTGAACGTGTAGACGAGCTTGACTTTTGCGCTGAAGCTTTCTTGCGACATACGACCTCTAAATGACCTTGAATCTTGCAGAAATTGCATGTTGACGTCTTCCACGGGCAATCGGGTGCCAAATGTGAAGATTTTCCGCATCGATAGCATTTTCGTTTGGTCTGTTCGTCGACTTGATGGTTCGTCGCTTTTTTGCTTCCCTGTTGAAAAGATTTAACTTTATGTACTTGCTGGAAATTCGAACCATAGACCGTTTCTTTCGCGAATTTGGCTGCATCTTTAGTTTTTGTTGCAACCTCGATGGCGCGTGTAAATGTAAGTTCATCGGCTTTGATCTTGAGAAGTGCTTTTAGCATTGCTTCATTGTTGACTGAGCAAATAAAGCGTGTTCGCAGGGATTCGTCCAACGGATCTGTAATAGAAGTAAAATCACACGTGGCTGCAGCTTGGCGAATGCGTGCAGCTAGTTCTTGGATTGACTCCCCGGGTTTTCGTTTCATGTCGTTCCAAAATCGAAATCTTTCTCGTACCACGAAACGATTTGGGTCGAATTGTTTCTTCATGTATTCGGAAATTTGATCCATTGACAGCGCATTAACCTCTATTGCCGGTGATTCTTGAGCGGCAAGATTGGAAAGCATCTTGTAGATTGTAGAAGTTTGGTTGGTGAGAAAAACTTTTGGCTTTTTGCTCTCAGGAACGGAATGGGCAGTAGAAAAGGTGCAGAATCTTGACCAATAATCTGACCAAAGTTCCGTAGATGAATCGAACGCTGGGAAATTGGGCGTGGCTACTGCCGTTGAAGTTGTAGGCGTAGTACCTTCGTTCTTGGTGCTTGATGAATGTTTGTCGATAATTTCACGTAAAACTTTCATCTGTTCTTCGTGACGACGTTCCTGCTCTTCATGTCGACGTTCCTGTTTTTTCAGCAGTTCCTTTCGACCTTGTTCTTGTTCCTCAAGACGGCAATCTTGTAAAGCGATTTGTTGTTGCATTGATTCAATAGGCTTTTCTATACTCGATGACATGCTGGTTTAGTCAAGCAGCATATCCCATCCTCGTCGCCAAAATAACTTTGTTATATTTTTACACGGAGCTATCAAAACTTGGATCCAAGTACAATAGTAGAATGAAAACGAGGAAAAATACAACGCAATTTATTGCAAAGAAAAAGCAAGCATTTACTAGTAATCAGCGCAGGTGCTGAAGGCAAAGCAAAGTTTCTATAGGCAGTAACAAAAGCGCGAGAGGCAACTGAGGGAAGTAATCAAATGAAGCAGAGTTCAATAGTTTAAACACGTGTATGAAATCTAAATTAAACTGAAAACTAAACTGTGAGTTCGAGGCTTACTTCGAACTGAGAGTATATAACAGGGCAAAAAATCAAAAAGTTCTGATCTTGCGGCTTGTTCGTGTAGAACTACCGAAGTACTAATGCATTGATATTCGTGACTAAAAATCAAAGGGGGGAGTACAACCAGAGTTGGGCATTGATCGAGATAATTTATCGGCGATAATATATAAACGGTTATCGTTATCACTCAAAATAGTTTTGATTTATCGATTACCGATATCGCTTTTGTGACATATTTTGTTTTCGCCTATAAATTATCGCGATAAGCGATTCTTTATGCCTACAGTGCTTACAGTGAGTTAGCGCTATGGAAAAATACGCGGTGTCCATAAAGGCTTGTTGCAATTTAAGAAATCTCTCTTTGTTTTGTTTAATCATAGTCCGCATTCGTATACGGATGATGGTTTAATGCCACGGCAGAGTGTGTGAGTTGCACTCTTATCCTGAAAAATCCAGAAAAGCATTTTCTTGCGATTTGACCAAAAAAAAACTTCGTCAAACACATTGAAAAATTACCGGAACGTTTATCGGAAAAGTTTTTCGGCAATAATTTATCGATATCGCATTAACAAATTGAGATTTACCGTTTATCGGTAGCGTCCAGGACTTTTTTGAAATCATCGATTTTTGTCATCGCTTAAATAACCTACAAAAAAGTTTATCGTGCCCATCACTGCGTAAAACAAGCCCCCTTAGCCTTCCCTGGATCCGTCTTTAAATGCTATGACCCATGAAGCTGGACCGGTACTCACGTAGCGCGCTCGTTATTGTGTGTGTCAAACGTTGCTTGAACTTGAATGCTATACTTTCCAGATTTAGTAATCCGCAAATTTGTTGTGGTACGGTTGCAAGAACCAAGTTCGTTTGCAAATTTGCATTTCCATCGAAAGTTATGAACATTTGACTCAGAACGGATGGTTCCTAGAAATAGGAGCAAATTTTAAATAAACTTACAGTAGGTTATGCTTGTAACTGGCATTTTATTTAAAGAAGAATCACCTGATGAACCCAATAAGAAGAAACAAACCGTTATTGCGAGATAAAAATTTTTAGGTACGGTACTTAAGTTTGTTTACATCAAATCAAATCAAATCAAATCTTCATTATACTCGCCGTATTACGCCGAAGCGTGTAACGAGTTGCGGGGCCCATCTCCGCGGCTTAGCGCCTGGGCTACACAGCTCCGAAGAAACGCCGCAACGGTGGCGAGTCGTTGGCGACACTGTGCCGATTTGACCGGCCCGGGAATCGAACCCCAGACCTCCCGCACCGATAGCGTGCGCTTAGCAACTGAGCTAACGGCCGGTTTTAGTTTGTTTTAGATCGTTTACATGATCTGCTATTAATTGCGAGGTGTTTAATTGGCCTTCGCCGAAACATCGCATTTCAGTAGGCCTATAGTTGTGTAATTTGTCGTTCAGGTAATGGCAGCGTGGCCGAGTGGTTCGGAGCGTCGTTTTTACGACGGCCATGATTGCAAGGTTGATGGTTAAACTCCCACCCAAGCCTCGTTGTTGCGTCTTTGGATAAGGTGCTTCACGACAATTATCTCTGCTTGGTAGAATCTAACAAGCAGCAAATTGAAGAAGTCAGAAGCAAAATTCAAGCGGAAAACTCGGAAACAAGTGCAACTCCTAAGCGAGTCTGGATTAGTCCTATGCATAGCGCCTTCGTCGCTCTCGTGACAGGAGGATAAAAATGAAGAAATCAAATCAGAAAATAAAGAAGTACAAGAGCATAGTATAGAGTTTAGTTGATGAAGCGCAAACGAATGGCTCATGAGGTGAAAAGCAGAGTTGGGTACAAAAGTACAGTACCGCGGTACTTTTTTAGTACCGTTATCGGTACCCTCGATGCTTTTTAAAAAATGTACCGTGTTTGGTACCGTCGTTACTTTTTAGACCGTTTTACTAGATATTTCGGTAACTTTTTTTGAGTAAACTAAAGAAAGCAAAAACGGAAAACTCTTCGGTTTTTTCCGCGAAAAGCATCTTCGAAAAGTACCGCGAAACCACGTTGTTGTAGATCAGTGGTGGGTAACCCCGGGGCTGCGGCCCCGTGCGAAGTTTGTGACCGGTCCGTATGCGTTTTCAGAATAAATGCTTTGAATTTTGAAACATTTTATAACTTTGGACGCAATTTCAGTCGCCTACGAATTTTTGCGGTTTTCACATAAAAAACACTCTGTTTAGCGAACTATTTATCGAAAAAGGGCTTGCAGTGAGTGCACTCGCTATGGACAATGCAAAAATGTTTTCGCAGCTTATGTCTAAAAGCAGAAGCTTGGCTAAAATAAATGAAAGGAGGCTGCAACCATTATTAGTTTGAAAAATTATAGACTAAAAGTTAGGTTTTAGTACCGTATTACAGAGCCAAAGGGGGGCATGGCACCGTAGCTTCTCCCTGCGTGCGCCTATGGCGTCAATTCGCCTGTAACGGCAGTTTTTTTAAATTCCCTTGAGGTGCCGTTATAGACGAATTCTACTACCAATATTGTTAACAATTGATTTCTGAATAAAAATAAATTCAATAACGATGCGAATCAGTGTTTCAAAAGGTGCTGGATGACTGAGTTCAGTTAGAGCAAATATACAAATTCACTCACCACAGTTTAATAACATCTATTTAAACCAGACAGTCTGTTTCACTCAAAAAGGATCATCTAAGGTATCTTATTCAAATAAAATCTATTCTATTTGAATAAGATAAGTGAAACAGACTGTCGCGTTTTAAATAGATGTTTCTAAACTGTGGTGAACTTGTAGAAATAAATTTAGATTTATTAGCAACATACCTATTTAATGATCTTTCAAAAATGTTTACAAGTGTATTGCAAATAACGAAATTTTATAAAAATCATAAAAATATTCTTTAACGCCAGAACTGGGCAAACTGCGGGCCGCATGCAGATATTTTTTTTTTGTTTCTTAACGATTTTTAGTGGAAAAATAGTCGATCTGAGGACGTGTAGTGCTTTGTGGGGGCAAATTGGACCCACACTTTCCAAGAAGGGGGGATTGTGTAAGAAAGGTTGAATACCACTGGTCTAGACTACATAGAAAAAATTTATTTCTGTGTCATTGAATCAAAGTAAAACTATAGACCTGCAAATTCTGAGAAAAATTTAGATTTTGATTCATCTAAAAGTTCTGAGTATGCTGCTACTGATACACCAACCTCTACTGAAAGTGGCATTGAAAATGAAAACATTCTCCTTTAACACAATGATGAAATTCACTCAGCAAGAACCTTGGCAACATTTTTTTTCGTATCACGTCCTTAGTATTGTTGGAATGTAGCAACGTAACCAGATAAGCAGGGGTGCGACAAAAGCCTTTGCTCTCCACGGCGAGTTTCTTATGATGATATGTAGGGACTTAGGCTACTAGTAAACAGTAAGCCTCATAACTAATGAAGGAGACGACAGATTATTACACATGTTGCCATACATGAGAATGCCTGTTTTAGTAAGCGTGCCGCTGTCACCTTGTTGATATAACCGACGTGTTCGCTTGCAGTATCAAGACTCGCGTGAGATACTGAGACTACAAGTCAGATCTTACTCCAGCACCTGATGCGACAAAAAGCTTGATAAGGCTTTAATTTCGTTGCTTTGCGAGACGAAAACTAAAACAAAAATTACTTTTTAAGAAAAAAATTTTCGTTTCAAAAGTACCGAAAGTCGGTACCGAGTAACGATATCGTCGTTACTTTTTCAAAAATGTACCGTTATCGGTACCGACGGTACTTTTTTGGCAAAGTATCGGTACCGATATCGTCGTTACTTTTAAAGTACCGAGTGCCCAGCTCTGGTGAAAAGGCTTATCAATAGAAGTCACAGTTAAACTTACTTTGGGATGTGGCAGGAACTAGATGAACGCAAGGGCGCTTCACAGCGGAGTGGAGAAAGGGTGTAAACGTATTTTCAGAAAAACTGACGTAATATTCTTCATGGCTGCTTCCGTTCAACTCCTGTTCAACTGCATAAACAATGTTTGTTAATTTAAAAGGTGAATTTATTTTAAAAAATTATTAGGCTGCTAAAACTCGACATCTTTTCAATTTTTTTTTTGTTTGTTTAAAATGCTATGTATTGGCTTTGTTCTAAAAAAGCTTTACCAAGAGATTGAAGTAGACATCGCAAAGTAGCAATACACCCTGTGGATTAGTAAAAACAGACCCTATTTCTGGTTTTTAAAAAATAATCCATCAATCTATTGCAGGCTCACAAATAGCCTAGATTCATAAGCGGATCCAAAGGGCTCACAACCTTAAAATGTTCAGTTATACTTATGTTATAGGCTTACATTTTTATTACTACTTAGATACTTTTACAGAATTCATCAAACTCCAAGATACCGATATGTTTGTTAGGTTCTCAGCCTCATCCAGTAAAAAACTTTCTGGATTCGCATTCGTTGTGTTTAGCCTCAGGCTTTCACACATCAGTAACCTACCTTTGTCAATAAATGCGTTTGTTGCTTTTGACTTGAGCAGAAGCTGTTCTTCCACTGCCTAAAAATGTTCCTCGTTTAAAAGCTATGAAATTGGCAAGCAATATCACATCTGCGTTACAATGCAGGCTAGGTCCTGCTGTAAGTATCTTGCTTATTGAATTGTTTAAGTTGACGAAAATGTAACAAGGCCACAAACTGTTAACACGTAACGTTGTTTTGGTTTAATCTTATAGTGAAACTCAACACAAAA
Organism: Trididemnum miniatum; assembly: GCA_964006365.1. NCBI lineage: Eukaryota > Metazoa > Chordata > Ascidiacea > Aplousobranchia > Didemnidae > Trididemnum > Trididemnum miniatum. The sequence goes on from OZ023231.1 coordinate 14,361,279, forward strand.
CTTTTAAAATGCCTTTGTTTTACCACCCCCACTCCTCTTACATGTTGGCCTACTCAAATTTTAAATAGGTATATTGCAGGTACGCGCTACCGTATAGTTGTGCACCACGACCTTCTCGCAGAAAAATACATTGCTTATGGAAAAGTGATAAGGCAGCTGAAAACTGCGACCCGTATCAAAGATCTTCTTGTAGTACAGTACCTAGGCTACTGAAGGTGAACATGGACCGGATCAGGACTTCATCGAATTTTTGCAGCATCGGATCTGGACTGAAATCACGTGTTGAATCGGGTTGGAGCCGAAGCGACAGTAGCGCAAAACAACCGTTTACATCGTGGCTCTCTTACTCAACTAAATATTTTTCAAAGCAAATTTGATGTGGGCCTATGTTTAACTGACCCTTTTCATCAGAGGTCACTACTCGCTGCGGAAACATCACATTATTAAAACACATGGATTTGGTCGAGTGTTTGGCGAATTGGGCTGCGACACTGATTTTGCTGCTCAAAAGGTCAATTTCCATGATGCATAATATACTTCACTATAAAAGCTTAAGCTGCAATTATGTGGCTTAAAAAAAGAAACAAATGCCATATTCATGACAAATATTGTTTCAGATTGTGGATTCTCGCTGTGACTAGTTTTTTTTGTGTTGGATCGGATTTTTACTTCAAAACGTCGGATTGGAATCGCGGTTAATCAGACGAAAATATCAGTCCGCTCATCTCCGGTAGGCCTACCTATGGTACTTATTGAGTGAATCGGTATTTTTTGTCAATTCATGCAGAGATGGGCATTTATCGAGATAATTTATATGCGATAATTTATCACCGATTATAATCGGTAGGCTAATTATCGTTATCGCTCAAAATCGTTTTAATTTATCGATTGCCGATATCGCTTTTGCAATGTAGTTTGTTATTGCGATAAACGATTTTTATGTACATAGTGTTCAAAGTTAGTGAGTTGGCGCTATGGAAAAAATACACGGTTTCCATAAAGTTTAGTTGCGATTTATAAAAAATTTTTTGCAAAAGCACCGGCCAGTTGACGTAAAGGTAAAGATATGGGACAGCGGGTGCAAGCACACATTGTTCAGATCATTCTCAATTGGAGGCCCATTACAGTTATCAATCGCGAATGATGGAAAGGATGTTAATCGGCATACATGACAAACAACACATAGGCCTACACAAAACCCTTCGCATTTCCGCTTGTGCCGAGTCAGGACATCGCTATCGGCCCGGAAGATCTAGGGCTCGCTTCCCTGGCCGGTCAAATCGTACACTGCTGCCACCGCTGCGGACGTTTCTTCGGAGCTGTGCTATCCAGGCGCGAGGTCGCGGAGATAGCCCATCGCTCGTTGTGATGACGTGAGTGCAATGAACATTTTTTCGATTTTTTTGTTATTGCAAAAGCTGTTGAAAAGATAATTTATATAGATTTGTTTCATTTTAATCAGTTTTTATTAAAATTTTTATTTAAGCTAAAATTTTTGTTTGAGACAAGCTTTATAATTGTTAATTGATGAACCATTTTAAAATGGTTGCTCAACAGTCAACAATATGAAAACAAAAGGGTTACGTGAACGATATCGAGTATCAAAAAAAGCTGCAAAACATAACTTAAAACAAAGGATTTCTAATACAATGGACACCATTCATAAGGCTATGCTCTATCAAACATGGTAGGAAATTGAGTACAGTACATCCTCGTTTATCCGGCCCTCGATTATCCGGCTCCTCGATTAACCGGTCGTGTGAGTTTGCTGCTGAAAGGCGAGAAAGCACTATCAAAAAAACCACCATCCTTTCGTTTTTCAGCAATAGTACTGATGAAAGTTAAACTGTTTAATAACTTATTTTGTTGAACTATGTGATTTTAAACTTTACCCAAATGTTTCTTCGTTTAGCATTTAAATTGTTTTGTGGCTAAGCTTGTTCTCATACTAACTTCGTTTTTTTCGTTCTTTTTTCTTAAGGTCTTTTCTTCTCCAGCCAAATGCTTATCCGGTCAAGATTTTGGAAGAAGGTTGCCCAACATGACCGGATAATCGAGGATGTACTGTATAAGCATAAGCAGGGGTGGATACAGGGGGGGGGGGGGGGATGTAGAGGATGCATCCCCCTCACCAGCCATTTTCAACTATGCTTTGGATAAATAAAGTTTTTCTATAATTTCGAACCTCTTCATAACCATAGGTGCAAATCCATGGACGGATGTATCCCCCCAATAATCCGGTAGCATCCCCCTCAATATTTTCATTACTCAAAACTGAGCATCAGCGAACGTGATGACCTGTTTTTTGGTTTTCACTTCATTTTGGGCAAAAAATTGGGCATCTTGAAACGTTTTGACCTTTTTTTTGGTCTTCACTTCATTTTGGGCAAAAAATTAGACATCTGCAGACGTGTCAATTTTGCTAAATCATCCCCACCAATATCGAAAAATGGTCGATTTTGCTAAATCATCTCCCCCAATGCTGAACATAGATTTGCACCCCTGTTCATAACAATAAACCTTAGTCGCCTTAAGCACGCATAATCGAAACTGCGCTTACAAAATGCATCATATTTGATGAAGGACTCAAAGTTAGGGGCCAAAAATATGAACAAACTTTGCCTGAAAATTGTTCGAAAAGCGCTAAAATGACCATTACAGTATGCAAATTTTCAAAAATTTTACGGGGGAGCATACCCCCGGACCCCCCTAGAGTCGTTTTTGTTACTTAAGTTGCTTAAAATTAACTCTGCCGGTAAAAAGCTAAGCCTGAAGAAGTGACGAAATTCGGTGCCCTCTCCCTGAAAAAAATTCTGAATACGCCCCTGACATGAAACATTTTGAAAGGGCTTATTTACGCCAGTTTCCGGGTCTAAACGTCTTTGTATTTAGTTAACATTCAATCTAATTTAAAATCACATCCCCCCCACCAAAACTTTCTGGATCCGCCCCTGAGCATAGGGCCTACTGTCTTTTGATGTGCTTTGTGCTACTAATGGACAATGGTTCCCACATAGAATTGTATTTAATACGGTATAAAAACTTTGATAATTATGCTTTGTGCAACTAATGGTGCACACGCAGAGGCGAACTAAACGAGGTAAAAAAACTTAAACATATAACGATTACTTGGCGATTTTTTTGTGACCTAAAAGACTTGAAATGTGACTTTATTTTTGCAAAAATGCAACCAAAATGTGACTTCCTTTAAAAAACTACACACAAAAAAGCAGCAGCAGTTTGTGCTGAAAAGCAATAAATAGTCTTTTCAGGTGCCCAAACTCAAACTGTGGCGCAAGCACTAAATTTTACATTCTTTGGTTAAAAAGTTTCTGTCTTAAGCTATAAGCAGCTTCAACATGAAAGAATTGCTTAGTTTACTACTGCAGCTTGTACTACTGAGAGGGGGTAAACCGGTGCAAATTCCCAGAGGCCTACTCCGGGATTGGTTGACTTTTTTTTCTAAAAGTAGGTGACTATATAATAGATTTGTTGAATTTTTTTAAAGGATGTCTTTTGATTATACCTACAATATTTGATTTTTGGCCTGAGGCCTCAAAACCATCTCAGCGGCCCTGATGCTTATGCATTATTGGAAGGTTTAGAATTTGTGGGCTTTATCTTTTACACATAAACACTTTGATGCAGCATGCAGGTCGTACTGTACTATAAATCTATTCCTGTTAAAGCAATAATTAATGAAAAGATAAAAAAAGTCGAAAAATTAGTCAAAAAACAGCACGAAAACACTGTTACCTAAAAAATAAAATGTAGCCAAACCAAAAAATACGAAATGTAACTTTTTGTAACCTTGTATCTTCTTAAATAGCCTACTCGCTCCACACTTGTGAGACTTCGTATCCACGCTTTTTACGTTAATTGGAGCCAGCAAAATATTATAACTTTTGTAAACAAAAATCATCTTACTGATTAGGCCTACAATAAAACAGTTTGTAAAAACATTTTTGCAGTTTAACTTGCAAAAAAAACTTCTTTAAACACATTGAAAATTTACCCCAACATTCATCGTAAAATTTGTCGGCGATAATTTATCGATTACCGATATCGCCATAAGAAATTGAGATTTATGGATTATCGGTATCGTTCAGGGCTTTTTCAAAGTCATCAATTATCTTTATCGCTTTTGCTCAGAAAGATTTATCGCGCCCATCACTGAATTCATGATCAAAAAGCTAACTTTACTGTTAGCATAGTTGTTAAGACATTGCTATTGGTGCATAATTCCCGTGTCGATCAAATTTCACACTGTTGTCAACGGCTCGCCACCGCTGCGACGTTTCTTCGGAGATGTGTTGCCCAGGCGCTAAGCCGCGGAGATGGGCCCCGTCACTCGTTACACGCTTCAGTATAATACCGCGAGTATAATGAAGATTTGATTTTTGATGATCGAATACCCTGACGAATTCGAGCTGGTAACTAAGTTAATCAGCTAATCAATTATCACTTTGCTCATTAAACTACAAACTTACCGCAACAATTTTACTTCTGCTAAAAATGGGAGCGCTTTTGCAAAAACTGAGGTCAGGTGGGGACAAAGACGAAAGCCTGAAAATGAAAATGCGTTATAGTCTATGACTTACTATAGACCAGGGTCGTAACAAGAGAAGGTGTTGACGGTGCACTGCACACTGGCGCCACTTTGCTATTACAGTAATTTATCCTACGTAGGGGATGTAGGACGCAGCAGATAGGGGTGGAAGACGTTTTAGTTTTGTTTAAAAAAGCTTCTAAAATAATTTTTTCGAGAACCTCGCACTTACTGCATTTGCACGCAGTCTTGCCAGACGAAGTTGGGGCCCTGCTATAAACACTAACTACCGGGTAAATAATTTACACAATGCTCCTATAACTATTATTCAAAAATTTATGATTATTCACGATTTAAAATTCAGTTCAAAAATTATACGTGATTTAAAACTATGTAGGCCTATTAATGTGACGTATGCCTGTATCAAGTTGTAGCTTTATAACAATATATGCCTAATAAATCGAAAACACCCAAATAATTACAATTATTATATTGCTGTCGAATGTACGAGAAAAAAGGCTATTCTATTTCCAGTTTCATTATTATAAAAAATCTACAGTATTTGATGGTATAGAGTTAGATAAGTTTTCTTACCGGGTCGCAAACACTTCGTCGCTGTTTAGTTGAATTGCGATTGCGAGTTTGCGTTAACCAGGACCAGGGTGTTATACTGTTAACTCTATCAATTTAACTACAGATCTCAAGCTGACAACTCAGTAGGTAATAAATTAAGCTGTTTATAGCCACAACTTAGTGAAATGCGCAAACAGAATTGCACTAACAGTTTGAATTCTGTATCGTTTTTTAAATCATTTAAATTACCATCATCTATCAACCAACCATCCAACATGCGTACTGGTATCCAAACTTTATAATGAATTTTGAGCGCAACTATAGGCATATAGTGTTTTTATGAGCAATTAGAAATTACAGTTTGCGTAATGCGTAAAAATTGTGCTTGTCTATCTAACCAAGGATTACCAATTGAAGAGCTCGTTTTACGAATTCTCAGCAAAATCTGACGATACCGACGAATGGTAGTGCAACTTCTGCTCAGATGGCCGAGTGGTACAGAGCGTCTGTCTCTTGAGCTGTAGACTCGGGTTTGTTTCCGAGTCGGGTCAAACCAATGACTTTAAAATTGGTATTCGCAGCTTCCCTGCTTGACGCTCAGTATTAAAGGGACAGAGTGGAGAACATGCTGGCAAGTTTACTTGTTGTGCCGTTGGGAAAGGCACTTAGCGGGATTCCCCCATCGTGGTGTGGTAGACAGATGGCTGGCAACTCCTAAGCGAGCTCGTATAGCGCATTGATCGCTTTCTCGTGATAGGAGGATAAATATGCAACTAACTAACTTACTGCAACTACTTCTACAACACTGTAGGCTACTATGTAATGTGCAAACCTTTTGGGGCAATCGGAATGTTGCATGCATTCTTTGTCTCCACGGCAACATTGCATACATTGCAAGTCGAGAGTTAGCGATTGAAGTTGATCGGAATAATTCTGATTCTGAATTAGAACGTAAACTCCAAGCCCAGTCACGTAAAAAAGAAGCACAATGCACATACCACAAACGTATCGTCTTGGTTTTTCTTCCATTTTTCACAATTTTACTAAATCTACTCGCTAAAATTACATTAGTTCCTCAAGAAAGATTGCAACAGCCAGAATAAACTTCATGAGTACGCCAAAGACCGTTAAAACTGTTTGGAAAAACAAAACAGGAACTAAGTTGCGCAATGAGCCATATCATTACGTCACTACGCGTAAACGCGTAACAAAAAACACTTGTTTGTACAGTGTCGTTTACCAAGCTTTATGAAGCAGGTCGTTCCGCTTTCGGGTCTATGATAGATGAATGGTGCTGTTTTTGTGTAACGGCAGTTTTCATTTTGGAACCAGCATTAGTAATCGTGTTCTACTTACCCCAAGCGCCTATTTAGTAATCTGTGTGTGTATTAAACAGTGATAGGTCTCGAGACTGATTTCTTGCGGTCTTGGTCTCGAACTTAGGCGCGCGGTTTTGGTCTCGAGTTGGCGCAGTATTGCTTTTAAGTTGGTCTCGAGACCGATCATTTTTTGGTCTTTGATGCTCAATGTCATTATATTGTTTTTGCTGTGTCAACAAAGTGCACAATTGCACCCTCAGGTTTTGAGCTTCGCAGGTAGGCTATAGCAGCCTGCTAAAAAAACAATCTCACAAGCTTTGAAGCAGGACACACAAGCGAAATTCATTCGCAAAAATTGAATTTTGTGTCGGCTACAAAAAAAAAAAAACGCTCTAAAAACTAAATCATGCACTCACAAGTTTTAACACGTTAATTAGATTTCGTAAACGAAAATTATATAAAACAATAAATGGACAGATTTTTAGGCGTTCAATGCTTTGTTTTCTCACCGCGCGGAGGATAGAATACATATGGATAAATCCTAAAATTGTCTTGCTTTGTTGTCTTTTTGCGTTTCAAAACTGATATCATGCAGCCTGCAAACAAACCTCAGCAATTCTCTCATCGATTATTATCGCTTATTTAGATTTGACAGACGTTCTAGATCAGGGGTCTTCAACCTTTTTTGTACTGTCAGTCAGTCAGTCAGTCAGCAAGTTTATTTCGTTGCAAACGCAACAAACAAAATAATCACACCATACGGTACGATTAATCACCATACATTGGAAATGCGTAAAGCAGTGGCGACTCTAGCTTTTTATGGCTACTTGGGCTCGACATAAACAGTGTTAAAAAACTGTAAAAAAAGCAATAAAATAGCAACTTACACAACAGTTAAATTGTTGCAAAATACTTTCATTCATACATAAAGTTTAATCTTCTTAATTTGATGGCAAACTCGTACTGAGTTTGTTGTGTAGCTCTTTGATATTAGCTATCAATTGAGAGCCACAGAGGAACAGACATTTATGACCAAACAAAAAGCCTGCATTTACTACATGGCAGCTTGATGGCAGCCGTCTTACGAAATCTTTTTTCTATTCCTCTCTCCAATTGTAGCTCAGGCTATTTCTCGAGGGCCCGAGTTCCACAAACAAGTTAAGGAAAGAATTGTGTGAAACAACGTAACAAACGTTTGCATTGTCTGACTCAGGCAAATGCGATCGAGCCCTAGTAAGATGTAACAAGGAAAAAGACTTTTGTCTCGTTTGTCTCTTTCTTTTCTCCGCAATGCGGCTCGGGCTATTTTCCTCTAGCCAGAGCTTATGGCTAGACGAATCGTTGAGCGAAAAACGCAACTGCCACCGCACACTTCGTTGTTTTTTACGATGACTGTTTATTTCAACGAACTTGATACTAATTAAGTTAAAAAAAGCTTTAAGCTTACTTTTTAAAATTTAAATAATAACAAGCCTTCCATCATTTCGTAACTTAGGCTCAGCCCGAGTGCCGGAGTCGCCTCTGCATCATTTTGTAACTCGGGCTCAGCCCGAGTAGCCCGAGTGCCGGAATCGCCACTGGCGTAAAGCAGCAACAGGTAGCTCCGAAGGGACCTAGTGGTCTTCGAATCGAGCAGCAATCTTTTGTTACAAACTACAGCTAAATTTGGAAAAAAAAAAGAAAACAAAAATTTATATCATTAGTCGTTTAAGTCTATAAGTTAACTACATTTGTCCAAAAAAAATTTCTTATATTCATGTTTAAATTTTTGAAATGAAAATGATTTTAAATGATTAGGTATAGAGTTCCAGATTTTGAACCCTTTGTATTCAGAGATGGGCATTTATCGCGATAATTTATCGGCGATAGTTATCGGCGATAATTTTTTACCGGCGATAATTTTTTACCGATTATCGTTATCGCTCAAAATTGTTTGGATTTCTCGATTACCTATATCTATACCTATATCGCTTTTGCACAATATTTTGTTATCGCCGATAAATTATCGCGATAAACAATTTTTCATGCACACAATGTTCAACGTTAGGGAGTTGGCGCTATGTCAAAATTCACGGTGTCGATAAAGTCTTGTTGCAATTTAAAAAATTTCTCGTCGTTTTCTTTAATCCCACGGCAGAGTCCGTGAACTGCTTTCCTTTCTTGAAAAATCTAGAAAAACACTTTTGTGATTTGACTCACAAGAAAGAAACTTCATTAAACACATTGAAAATTTACCGCAACATTTATCGGAAAAATTTATCGGCGATAATTTATCGATTACCGACAACGCTTTAAAAAATTGGGATTTATCGATTATCGGTATCGCCCAGAGTATTTTTGAAATTATCGATTATCGTTATCGCTTTAGTGCAGAAAGGTTTATCGTGCCCATCACTGTTTGTATTCAATGGAGTTTTGATTGCGATTTGTAGAATAGCGTGTGAGTGTCATAGCTTTGAAATTTGAATTACGAGTGTCATGAAAATGGATATTACGTGTAAACGAAAAATAATTATTGAATTGCGAGGGTAACATATTATGAACATACTGATACATAAATTTAGCAATTTCGTATATATATATAAATCATTTAATTTAAGGATGCCAAGGCGGCGGTATTGGGGAGCAAGGGTGGAAACCTGGCTACTTGGCGTTAGGGTGTCAATTTCAGTTTCGGTGTGTTGAAGCCCACATGTCAGGTTTCAGTTTTGGTTTGGTTTCACGGGTTTTGAAAAATAGGTTTCAGTTTTGCTTACGCACAACTTCGGTTTCTGGGTTTCAGTTTCGGTTTAAGTTTCATCCAAAAAAGCTATTTTATTTTAAATACGGGTTATGCAAGTGCTCTACTTTTGAGCGTTTTTGTTGTATTGCGATAATAAGTAGCAACTCAGATGGCCAAGTGAAGAGAGCAATTGCTTCAGAAGTTGTCGACTTGGGTATAATTCCAAATCGGTGAAACCGAAAGCTCCAAAATTAGTATTCACAGCTTCTCTATTTGACGCTCAGCATTAAAGGAACTGTTCTGGTATGATGGTGATGACAATTTTAAAACCAAAAATCTTAGAAAATTCTGAACAGGTTTTAGTTTCAGTTTCGGTTTTGACGTTTCAAGAAAAAACGGTTTGGGTTCAAGTTTAGGTTTTCAAAAAATTGGTTGAGCAGGTGTCAGTTTCAGTTTGGGTTTCAAAAATTTCCTTCAAAACCGGGTTTTTAGGTTTAGGTTTGGGTTTTGGTTTCCACCCTTGTTGGGGAGTAATCGGGCGCCGGTCTTTTTATTCTGGCTCGCCGGCACTCACACAAACTTAAATTCTCACCGTGAATTTAGCGGAAGACCTTTTTTCTCTTTTAGAGATTATCGATGGCAGTGATTTTCAAAAATTAAGCCTCAACGGTGCAAAATTGGAATAAAAAACGAGGTGAAAACCTCATATTTTGGAGATCACATTTGTACGTGGACCGTGATCTCCAAAACAAAAAGGTCTTCACCTTGTTTTGCAATCAGCGTGCGGCCCGCGGCTTCAACAGTTTTTCCAAATCTGGTCCTTCGTGTAAAATAATTGCCCACTCCTGCTGTAGGGCCTATAGCACGTATAATTTTCAAGAATTTTCTGGGGGAGCATGCCCCCGGACCCCCTAGAGCTTTTCTTGTTTCTCAATCAGCTTCAAATTATTTCTGCCGAAAAAAAAATGCTTGAAAAAAATGTGGAAATTACACATTTTTTGAATTACACATAGTGGAAAAGCACAAAAATAATCACGAGTAGTTGGATTGCATACAGAGTTACCACCGGACCACACCATAAAATAAGCACGCTGCAGTTAGATTACCAAAACGTCAAAAGCTTTTCATTGTGAAACCACAAAAAGTCGTTGAAGACCAACAAAATAAAGGTCTTCACGTCCACAGAGTCCCGTTTTTCCGCTAAAAATCGGTGAAGACCAAAAAAAGGCCTTCACTTTCACAGAGTCCTGTTTTTCCATCAAAAATCGGCGAAAACCAAAATAAATAAAAAGGCCTTCACGTCCGCAGAATGCATTTTTTCCGCCAAAACTTCAAAAATAAGCACGGGACTCAAAAATAAGCACGTTTCTCAGAAATAAGCACATTCACGTTTTCTAAGACATTGCCCTTGAAAATAAGCACAAATCTTAGAAATAAGCACGAAATGGTAACCCTGGTTATACATCAATCGGAATCTGCAGCAGTAGAGGCTCCAGAGCTCCACGAGAATACTTACAACGAATGTCGTTCTTTTGACCAATTGGCTTCATAGCAACTTATCAAAACGCCACACGTTTGTGTAATATGGGTAGGCTACTAGCAATTTTCTAACGATGGCATTGCTGCAATTTGTCTCTTTACGGGTGTTATTAGATAAAGGGATGGCTTTGAGGCGTTTCTCATGATTATCTATTGATTACCCAGCACATTTTTGTCATGGCCAGAGCAGATGGTTAAGTAACAGTTTCAGCAATATTAATTGTAGCTTTGTCAATGATTCGATACCTGTCTGAGAATCAATATCGGGGTTCGCGTTTGATGTGGTAGGTATAGTCTACTTGCATTTCGTTGCACGATTGCGAAAGACTGCGTGCTGCCATGTAATTTAGCAACGCACAACAAAGCGCTCTCGGGCAGCAACTTTGCTTTCTTGACTTGCTTGAGTAAAATGACTTACGAGATCGAGCTTACACAGAAAAGCAAGGAGGTCAGTATCGTAATGTATTCTTTATGTAACTGAAAAATTGTTACGAATCAAATACCAGAGGAAGGTTATTGTTGCATCTACTATGAGCCCTTGCTCCTGAGCTGTTGCTCAATTAACTGTTATCAGTTATCAACATCAAGGTTTCTTTACATCGTTTTGCTGTCGATCCTTGTCTCGGAACTTGTCGGTGAGTTTAAATAATTTAAATAATGCGTTATGTGTGCAATGAATGTGAAGATTAATTTCTGCCTTAATATTCGAATGTGTTCATGCTATACTGGTTGCGCTGCTTTGGACTAGTTTGTTGTAGGTCAGTGGTTCTCAAACTGGGGTCCGCGGTCCTTTTGGGGTCCGCGAGACAAATTTTCTGGGACCGCGAAGCACCTTCCAAAAAAATTAAAACGACGATCTTGAAGAAAAAATTTTGTGTAAAATTAAGTTTTCAGGCAACTTTTCTTCCAATCAACTTAACAAACACAATTTGTCATGAAACCTTACAGGCTACATAGGCATTTATGATATCACAAGAAGCAATTTGATGTCACATTAGTGCAATGGCTCCTTTAGCGTGAAGTCTGCGAATGATGGAGAACGTGCAGTAGCAAAAAGGATCAAGTTTTTTTGCGGATGGCTTAAAAGTAAAAACCTGGTGGGTGGCGGCAGCAGTATTGGTTTCAGAGAAGGATACTGCAATGTTTGATTTTAGTCTAACTCTAGTAAATTGTTCATTTTCCTCGAATAAGTTTGCAAAGAAGCAAGTGCCCTCGTCACATTGATACAATAAAAAATCAACGTGTTGTTTTGTGTTTATTTGTGTTAATTTTTCAAGGGGACCGTGAGCCATTAAAAAAATTGCTAGGGGACCGTTGCGTAATTTTTTTAAAAAAGTTTGAGAACCACTGTTGTAGGTTATAACGATTCTGAATCGAGCTCTTGCTTCTATGTTGTTGTAATTTGTGCTTTATCGTGACTGTTGGCGTCTAACGTTGTGAATTATTGAAGTAACTTAATTTAACTGTTTGTAATTATTAATAGAAACCGTAAAAGACCAATATTCTACGTGTTCTGTATCGACCGTTAGACGACAAGGATCTTGACACTCACTAAGGTCGTTACATTAATTATGAACTTTTTTCTGCTTAGTTAGCCTATAATTTGGCTAACGATAAAAAATGCTTCTGTATTCTGTAAGTTTATGATCAGTTAGTAGAAAGTTTCCAGTTTTTGTCTCGTCGTTGACGTTTACAACTAGATTATCTTTTAACTCAAGATGATTTTTTCCAGGTAATTACTCAGTTTACGTGGTCTCAATGACTCATTGCTTAACCCTTTAGTGCCTAGTGTCTACAAAACGGGACAAATTTGAAATTGCATTTAGGCTACTCAGCTTTCCTTGCTTTGTTTTAAATATATTTTGCTTCCGAGTACCGTAAGAGCAGTATTGTAAACGAAAAAAACGCGTGTGGCTACTTTGTCTGCTTTTTTCGCAAAAAAAAAAGAAAATGGCTTCGAGTTCAAGGAATACGTCTCAGTGAGTGGCTAGTCTAATTTAAAAATGTTGTGATGCAAATGATTGATTTTTCGAAACTTTTTGTTATAAAAATATATTTCATTCTTTTTATTGTAGAAGAGAACTAATGTTTTGATAATAAGTGCATAAAAGCTGCTTTGTAGGTGAAACGACATATGTCCTCAAAAGTGGACTATGGGCTCTCATGGAAACTTTGTCAATAAATTTTGATAACTCAAAGTACTGGTACCAAAGTCGAATATTGCTTTGTTTACTGCTGTTTCAATATTTTTTTTTTGCAAAATTGATTATATCTTGATTGACAGCAATAAAATGCTTAAATTTTGCGAAAAAAAAGTAAGTGCTGTTAAAACTTGGAGGAGCACAATTGACCACCCCTCGCAAAAGCACAAGGACCGCTAGGAGCGCAAGTGAGTTATTACTAGGGGTTAGGGCCCCTCGCAAGAGCACAAGGACAGCTAGGGGTGCAAGTGGGTTACCGGTATTACTAGGCGTTAGGGCCTAACTAACCTCTAGTAATAATTCACTTGCGCCTCTAGCGGTCTTTGTGCTCTTGCGAGGAGCGGTCCTTGTGCTCCTCTTGCGAGGAGAGGAGCGGTCCTTGTGCTCCTGCAGATTTTAGCAATACCGAAAAAAATTTGCGAAAATTGAAATGAGTTTTTATATTTTTCTTGCTGCAAACGACCAATGTCCTCAAATGTGGACATATTTTCACCGAATGTCTCTCTTTATGGAATAGTATAGAATACATGCTGAGATCCGTATCTCCTATTGCCCCAAATGCCCTGAGGCCCATTGGTCGTAGAGCCCCATTTATGCATAGGATATGCCTCAGTGCCCTAAATTAATATCCTATTCCTAGGGCCCATCTATTGCTTCAACCGTTCTGTCCTGAGGTCCTTTTGTCCTAAATTAGGCCTGAGGCTCATTTACCCTGAGGGCTGTTCACCTAAAATTTAACTTTATATGGACCCCTTTACTCTAGTGCCCCAAACGTCCTATCGCCCAGTTCTGCCATACTATACCGCAGTGCCTTATTTACTATTCCATACCCTGCCATACTCCTGATACTATTCCATACCATGCCACACTATCAGACTATTCCATAATTAGAGTCATCATGATTAGAGTGTTCTTTATTTTTGGAATAGCACGACATACTATTCCATACTATGCCACACTATTCATAATTAGAGAAACCGATTTTCACCCCCAGAATTTTAAGGTTTATAATGGAAACTGGGAGCAAAATCTGCTATTTGATAGTCAAATCAGAGTTTTCCATTGATCGGAATAGGAATTTGTTACGGCAGGAATACATAGATTTTTTTGGAACAGGAGCCGGAATGGAACTTTTCTGTGACTTACCGGAACAGGAATTCCGGTTGACTGCTTAAAAAATGTTACAGAACTCTTGCCTTGATTGTTTGTTTCAATTTCCTCTTTTTGCTAGAAAAGTTGGTTAACTAGGGATAGATTCAGCGTGTATGTGTGCGTGATAAGTTTTCATACCTTTTGCTATTGCTGTAGATGAGGAACATTTAGGAACTAGGAATTGTTTTTTTCTAAAATTTAGGAATGGATCGGAATAGGAACAAAGGCTTTAGGTTTGGAATGGAATTGCGAACAAAATTCTTCGTTCCGGACAACTCTGAGCCAAATGACAACTTGACCGCATTATTATCATTGTGAGAGGGGTGCAATATACCACAAGCATTAAAGGGTTAAGACGTGGTAGCATACTACGCACTGCCCCTTTTCAACTTCATAATCATTTACCGAAGTAAACCCAAATTTAATGGAGCTGTCATCATAATTTTTTTATCAGCCATTGAACCTATCCAGTAATTACACGGTGTAACACAATTTTTGTTCCCTGCTTCTAAGTGTTATTTCCTGATTGGTTGCGTCTAGAAACCAGGGAAAACGCACATAATTTCACCTAAACTTTGCTGTTGTGAATATGAAAATGATTTTTCGAAATTCAGCTTTTTGGCTGAAATCGTTTAATGTAGCGTGTATAATCTCGTGTTATTTCTTGATTGTTTATGCTATCGGGGAGGATTACATCTTGTATTCATAGTTTATGCTTGTTTAAGCAACAAATCAGGACAAAGTTTCATCCTATTTACAAAGTTGACAACCTAAACCGCTTATAGCAATGCTATAGTCAGGGCGTAGCCAGCCGGACCAGCTTGGGGGGGCGAAACAAATCTCAGGGGGGCGAAACAAATCTCAGGGGGGGCGAAAAAAATGATCTTTTTTTAAACGATATAGCCATCCTAAGGTGTTTTCTGAAAAATTAACTGGGCTACGCGCCCAGCCGCTGACGGAATTTTCGAATTTTAAGCAAAAAATACTTCATTCTAACGCACTTTTTATTAAAAAAAAGTACTTGTAACTGATTCAATAATACTGGTAGCAAAAGGACCAGAAGCAGAAATCATCGCATAAAGCTGATACAAAAGTTATTTTTCATTGGTCTCATGGCCAAAGGGGGAGTTGAACTCTTCTCGCGCGCACGCCACTAGACGTTCATGATGATTTAGTAGTATCAAACAATCAATTATTCAGCTTAGGGGTCTGGAAGAGCGTTGTAAGCTCCCCCAGCGGGGTCCGGGGCTAAGCCCTGGAAGCTATTGCTTTTTCTGCTTTTAAAATTACTTTTCTGAATCAGCTTTGAGGTTTTGAGGCTATTAGCAAATTAGTTATTTTGTAATCAGTGCGCCTACAGGCCTCAGAAAAGGCTATTAGGCCCTCTCAAATACAAGGTGTTAATATAGTCAATTTATGTTGTTTATTGTACGCTTTGGTAAAGTACTGGAGTTTCAAAAAGTTCTTAGCAGTAAATACTACATGCGTAGAAAATATAAGCACCCAACAAGCTAGTGTGTTTCAAAACATCGGCTTTATGTTCTGGTTGGGACCCATTTTCAAGCTTGACTCCAGAGAGGGGTAGGAGGGTAGCCAGACCAGAGTGCCAGGGGAGAACAAAACTATTTCCAGGGGAAGCAGAAAATCTTAATCTTTTTGCAAAATTATTTTGCAATAATAAGCTACTTTGGCTTAAGAACTTATCGTTTATTAGGCTAACACTCAAATCGGGTATCGACGATAATGTGCTCACTTACTAATAAGTGCCTTGCCTAACGGTTTACAGTATCGTACCGTATGCTCATCAACCAACTACTACAAGGGCCCACCTTACGAATAACAGAAGATATACAAACAATATTTTTTCGAGCTGGTTACATCATTGTACTATCGGCCTTTTAGAAAATATGCTTGAATAGCGATTATAAAAAAATGAAGCCTATACAGGTCAATCAATATAAGATTCATGATTAATTTGATTACAACATTTAAAGCAACATAATTATGATAGCTTAAGGAACACGTGCAGCGTGCAGGAGAAATAACGAAGTACTGTACATTGTAGGCCTATAGGTAGGTACTTTATGCAGGTTTAAGAGAGATGCCCACTGAGCAACGATACAACCACAGGGAAAACGATTGTAACATAGGTCTAACTATATGGAACACCGCATGCTCTTTCTCTCACTGCTGCATGTTTTGCTGTGTTCTGTGTCGTTTAATGAGCAACAAAAATAAACCCCTTCTTTCTCTTCATCAAAACGAAGTAAATTCAATTATGACGTAATAATCAGAGCTATGTAATAATCGAACATCGCGAGCAAAAAGCGCAAGCAAAAAAGGCAAGTTGTAGGTTTAAAAGACAGTTTTTAAAACAGCTGCGGATGCCGATCCAAAAGGTTCAGTGAGAGGAGGGCTTGGGCAATCGTTCTCTCCCAAAACGTCAACAATTTATACTATTTGCAATAGAAATTTAAAATAGTATTTTCAATAGGACTAAAGTATATTGCCCCCCCGGTTATCGAATTTGTGGATCCGCACCTAGCCGAGGATCAACAGAAAAAAATTGTATCAAAGTATAATTTTTTTGGTTTTATTGATAAAATTGCGATTTTCTCAGGGGGGGCGAAAATTCTGCCAGGGGGGGCGGCGCCCCCCCGGCCCCCGGCTGGCTACGGCCCTGGCTATAGTACACTTGGATATAATAGCAAACTGTAAATAAATCACTTAGAAATGCATGGTTTATCTAGATTTCCGACAGTACTCTTAAGTCACTTTCATGGATCAGCCTCCATGTGTAATCACTAGGGCGATTTTTTATTGACCTAAAACCTCAAAAAATTGACCTTATTTTATCAAAAAGTTGACTTTATTGACCCAAACAAAACAATGAAATGAAAGATCCAGCACATAAGAAAAAAAAACAACAACACCAAAGTCACTTCAGTTAGTGCTTAGATTATAATGAACGCACATATAGTTCAAATGTTTTGCTATTCGCTGTATTGCAATCTTTCTAACATCAAAGTATGTTCGAATAACTGCATTGTCTTTTCAAGTCTATTGGTTTTGACTACCGGCACGTAGCGACAAAAATATGTGACAAATGAAAGCACGACGAAAAGCTTATTTCATCATAACCAATTTTGCTGAGATTGCAATCTTGCAAAGCTGTCTGAACGGACCTTTACAATCGAAATCGATCAAATCACATCAAACATTACATTAGTGAATTAAGCATGTGTAAACTGTAATGCCGGTAACAGTCTGGCGACAGCATACACCTCCCTGGTACCACCAACAGTTACGAACCTCCATCTCTAAATTATCTGAGTCATCTCTTTTTGAGTACAAAGTAGAATCGCGCAAAAACAGCAAGAAAGCAAAAATTGACCTAATAAAAAAAATTGATCTAAAAAACAAAAAAATGACTTTTATTGACTTTATAACTTCATCAATACTAATCCTACGACCGTGAAATTTTGTTTCCACATTGTCAGAGATATTTTCTCCTACCAAAAAAAAAAATTGACTTTATTGACCGTGAATCGCCCCAGTAATCACCCATTATACGCTTATTATACTGTCCTGGGTAGCGACGTTCAAAATCTAATATAGCATATTCTGAAGAAAACGTTCGCCAAGTTCCTCTGAGTATGCACTCATGTTTTCTATAAACTGATCCAGATTAACGTCAAGCGTATGAACTTTAAAGAACACTCTGCAGTCCCTTTTGCTGCAGGTTTTCACTAATTAAGCTTTGTGATTGCCCAAAAGTCCACAAACCACTGGAGCGAAGCTATTCCAAGCTGCCCTCTCTGTTGTCAACTCTTCGAGAAATTCGTTGCGATCTAGGATCTTTCTTACCTGTGGGCCAACAAAAATACCAGCTTCTACCTTTGCTGCAGAAATCTAGGTAAAGAAGTTTTGTAGTGGCTTACATGCGTCTGAATTCTTGTCTAATGCTTCAACAAATTGTTTGATAAGGCCCAAATTTATGTGCAGCCGAGGCAACAATATTTTGATGAGGTCAATTAAAGGGTCCCATTTGGTGTTGCTGTACCAAACAGAATATTCAGTTCGTTTTGGACATATTCGTCTATGGTAGTGTGCAGTTGTGTCTCGACTATCCCAATGACAAAAGTGACATGGAAATTTCATTAATCCACCCTGGAGATCCACCAAGAATGCCACCATTCTGAAATCTCTAATTACTTGCTAGTTGAACTGGTCATACTTTAGAGCAATCAGAAGAGTTTTGACATTTGTATAGTTTCCTTCAAGATGCCTTGAGTGGGCAAGAGGGATGAATGGATATCTGTTTCCATTCTGATGCTGTACGCCTTTTAGATTCCTGCTTGAAGTAACGATAAAAAGGCGCCAGTCCATTGGAATACAAGTAATCCCAATCGAGTCAAAAAGACCATTTACATATGCCAAAAGCAAAGTCCATCTGCTGAGGCAAAAAAAAACTCGAGAAGTCCTGGTGACGTTTACGGTGGTCAGTGACTCAAACACATGAATCAAGCAAGTTTCATTGTTTGAGTCTGGATGTTCACCATTCTGATTTGGTTTGGTGCAAACAAACCAGATTTTTGTATTGTCTGTAAAGTGTAAACTCTCTTAAAGCTGGTTACCAGAAATTCCTGTTTGTGATGGTAACAACTCAAGTGGCCGAGTGCCAAGAGCGTCTGCCTCTGCAGTCGTAGACTTAGGTTTGATTTCTAGTCGGGTCAAACCAATGACTTCAAAGAGGTATTCACAATTTTCGTCGTTGACGCTCAGCATCAAAGGGACAGTGTGAAGAACAAGTCAGCAAGTTTACTTGTGGTGCCGTTGGGAAAAGCACTTAGCGGGATTCCCCCATTTTGGTGTGGTAGACAGATGGTTGGCCTCTTCTAAACCAGCTCGTTATAGCACTTTGATCGCTTTCTAGTGATAGGAGAATAAATATGCAACAATACAAACGCTATATCACACGATTATAGCCAAAAATCTGAGTTTTAAAAAATCACTCCCGAAACCACAACCCTTTTGGTCGTAAGTGATCAGGAAATCTTGGTTAGAACCCGGGAACAAACAAATTTTTTTTTTGTTACGCAGTAATTATTTAACTAAATGTTTGATTTGTAAACTTGTTTTCGGTCTTTTTTCTCTAAACACCGCACAACTATCGAACAACTACTTAGAAGAATACCACATTTTTGACCACGGTTGCTCATGTTACAGAAGTAAAAATCCATTGTTCAGTGGCGGATCCAGAGGGGGGGAGGAGATCTGAGGGAGATGTGAGGGTTAAATATAAATCAATTAAAAAAAATTCACTAAAACTTTATTTGTTAATGGAAATATTAATGTTCAAAAATATTCTTAAATCAATCTTCATTCTAAAGTCGCCCCGGTTTGCGATAACTCAATTGCACCCCTAGCTGTCCTTGTGCTCTTGCGAGGGGCCCTAACCCCTAGCAATAACTCACTTGCGCTCCTAGCGGTCCTTGTGCTTTTGCGAGGGGTGGTCAATTGTGCTCCTCCAAGTTTTAACAGCACTTACTTTTTTTTCGCAAAATTTAAGCATTTTATTGCTGTCAATCAAGATATAATCAATTTTGCAAAAAAAAAATATTGAAACAGCAGTAAACAAAGCAATATTCGACTTTGGTACCAGTACTTTGAGTTATCAAAATTTATTGACAAAGTTTCCATGAGAGCCCATAGTCCACTTTTGAGGACATATGTCGTTTCACCTACAAAGCAGCTTTTATGCACTTATCATCAAAACATTAGTTCTCTTCTACAATAAAAAGAATGAAATATATTTTTATAACAAAAAGTTTCGAAAAATCAATCATTTGCATCACAACATTTTTAAATTAGACTAGCCACTCACTGAGACGTATTCCTTGAACTCGAAGCCATTTTCTTTTTTTTTTTGCGAAAAAAGCAGACAAAGTAGCCACACGCGTTTTTTTCGTTTACAATACTGCTCTTACGGTACTCGGAAGCAAAATATATTTAAAACAAAGTGTTACGCTCATATACGTATAGGGTTTTCCCCGTTTCTGCTGGATGTCTGCTTGGCTCTTTGTTGTTTGGTATTTGTTGCGCCACTGTTTGGTAATTGTTGCGTCATACTGGTTAGTTAGCTCGCGCATTGCTGCAAGCTGTTGTTTCTTGTTTGTAGCTGGACAGTGCAAAGTGCAGACATGTTACAGTTGTGTATTAAGTTGCTTGACTGTTGTTAGAGTCTTTGCGGGAAGTCATAGTTATGGGATCTAGTCTGTTGTTGTGAGGGATTTATTGAGTTATAGCCTAGTGCTGGGTACCGATTCTGCAGTAGAAACCTGTTTGAATAATGTTCTATGTTGGCGGGTTTGTATTTGCCATTATATTAGAGATTGGATAAGTGCAGTGTTGGGACATGTAGTGTAGTTTATACTGTACTAGGATTGCACGGTAAGTGTGTTTCACCTATTATTATGCCTGCATTTGTTAGCCTGCGAGCGCGATTAGCCCTGTGTTTGTTGAAACGTAGCTATTTTTTCTCGGTTGGATCGTAGCTCGGTGCTGGCTATGATTTACACTACGGAACCGTTGTTAGTCTGTCTAGTTTTCCCGTGATGCCTGTGCTGGCTACCACTGGTCTTTGTACCTTTGCTACTTGGTGCTAGGGTTATTTTTCTTGCTGTTTGTATAGTTGTTGCATGCCGGTTAATTTTTGGTCAGTGTATTTACTTTGTTCTCTATTTCTTTAGGAAACGCTAAAGTTACCTCTAGCGTATCCGCAGCTAGTTAGGTCTAATTAAGTGTGTTTAAGTTAGGTTTAAATGCTACGGTTAATTATCGTGTTGCATGTGGTTGAATCAATAGAATTCGTTGAAGACAAGAATTTGTTGATACATCGCACGTTAGGCGCTGATAGGACAGCATATTCCTTGTCAATTAGAATCAACGGGGACAGTAGTCAGCTGTCATTCTTTGTTTTTTCGTTTAGGGAACGCCTCATAGTTTTGCGACGTTTTCTGAACGTACCATTTCTAGAGGTAACTCTTGTCATTATACAACGCCATAACGTGGACGCTTAGATTGTTGGCTTAGACAAGACAATGCCTAGAAGCTTATACAACACTCGTAGTTCGAAGGTGCTTGGCGACTCTAGTCGCGCTCTTTCAGAAGGCTCCCCAGCGTCGGTAGCCGATATACAAAGGGTTTCTAAAAGGCTACAGGAAGTTGACCCTAAACGGAAGGGAGGTGCTTCCAGTACACAAGTTTCAGGAAAACGTGATAATTGTTCCGCGGTGGAAGAAACTGATGCTTCCCTTCCTAAAGACTCCTTTGCCTCTTATCGGTCTAAGAAGAGTCGTTCTAAGTCGGGTTCTAGTGCTACCTCTCGTACCTCTCTGTCGTCTGCAGCTAGGGCTCGCTTAGAAATGCAAATTGCTGAGATAAATCTGGGAAAATGTAAAAGGGATCAGGCTTTGGCCAAGGCTAGGGCAGAGCAGGCAGTCATAAGGGCAGAGCATGATGCTGAGCAGGCAGTCATAGAAGCAGAAACTGACCTAGCCAAGGCTAAACTAATGGCCGATGCTTATGATGGTCTACTAGATCTAGATGATGACGATGTTGCACCATCTCTTTCATCTCATGATAAGGTGAGCAACTATGTAGCTAGCCTAGTTCAACCTGGCGAGGAGGCAGGGCCATCCAACGCTGTTCAAGTTTCTAATCCTAACGGTATGTCTGGTACCTTACGACCTACAGATACCCTATCTTGCTCATCAGAGGCCAACTCTTGGCCCAAAGTAGTTTCACCTGCGGAAACCATTCCGCCGGTACAATCGCTGAACCCTCATGCTGCTTCCTGGATGGTACCTCCTGTGGTTGTCAGTTCTTCGATGTGTACCAGCATCGTGAATGTCTCCCCTCCTACATCTTCGCCCACAATCGTCGGGGTTTCTAGTCCATCCCCCCATGGAGTTTTGTCTGAACGCAATCAGACCCAGTTGTTCCATGAGCCGGCTGTTTCAAGTGGTCACATTGTAACATCCCAGGTTTCCGAGTTTCCTTCTCTGTCTCCCTTGGTTTTGCCTGTTACCTCTCTTGTCACAACATGTCTATCATCGTTTGCCTCCAGCGCTCCGGCTCCAGGGTTCCATGGGCCGGCTTCATCTGCGCAGGCATGTTCTCCTGGTGCTCAGGTGCCTGGGCCTTCAGTATCCACTTCTTCTGGGTGCTCTTTGGTCTCCGGGTTTCTTCTCCCTACTCCTCGTATGTCTCCCACTGTTTGCGGGTCCAAACATGCAGCTCCTGTTAAAAGGGAAAAATCCGATGACATGAAAGAGTTGGCACAGGTCATAGTACGCTGTCAAGATTCGCGTGCCCTGATGCAGGATCAGCGATTTGATGGTGATCCTCTCAAATACCATGTCTTCATTCGTCAGATACAAGATCGCGTTCTTAGATTGCATGGGCAATCGGACCCTGCTCATGCTCTGCAACTACTCTTGGATTCTACTGCTGGGCAGGCCAGAAAACTGATTTGCAACTGCGTGATGTTACCAGCCTCCCAAGGACTGCAAGAAGCTCTTAACTTGCTGTACAAGGCATTTGGCTCTCCTTCGGTGTCAATAAAGGCTCATCTGAAGCTGGTATGTGAAGGACCGCAAATCCGTACCGACGAGAAAGGTCTACGAGAATTCTATTCAGACTTAATCAATTGCAAAATGGTTCTCCTGTCAGCCAATGCAGCGCGTCAGCTGGATGCGACCTCCACTGCCGATGGTATCTTCTCTCGTTTTCCCCGGCACTACCAGGAGCAATTTGCCAAGTTGGCCATGAAAAGGGGGTATAACATGGATGTTGTACCGTTTGACCTCTTCATCGAATTTATTGATCAGGTTCAAGGTTTGGCCAGCTCACGCCTAGGAAGACTCATGGCAACTTCTAGAGATCATGACAAGATTCAGCGTCGCAATAGTGGATGGTCGAGGTCCAAGCCAGCTAGGGTTCATGCTGTGCAGTCCCGTGAGATACCCACTTCATCGGTTCCTGTCACATCAAAATACGAGGATCGAAAGGTCAAAGGAGATCAGTTATGCACAGTTTGTGGTGCTCCTGGTCACTTCATTTGGCGATGCGAGCAATTCAGAGGAAAATCGGTCGCTGAACGAAAAATTCTTGTTAAACAGAAACGGCTCTGCTTCAATTGTCTGGGAGTGGGCCATGGTGTTAAGGACTGCCCCAGCAAGGCTCGCTGTCGCACATGCGCTAAGACTCATCACTCACTGTTGCACCCTCCAGCGAGTTCGACTGCATCGAGTACCCCAGTTAGGAATACCACTGTTGAACCAAACACCCCAACAGATGCTGATGTAAGTGTGGATTCTCCAGCGCCAAAGGTCGAAAATTGCGGTGTTAATGCGGCCAGGGGTAAGGGGGCTAGGAACCGTCTTCAAGTTCTGCCTGTGACCCTTGTCAATCCGTTCTCAAGCGCAACTAAGAAGATTTGGGCACTTCTAGATTCTGGAGCAGATACGCATCTGCTATCTCGTCGACTCTTTACCGAGCTGGATCTTTCTGGGACTCCTATCCGGACAAAATTGCAGTTGGCAAATGGAGACACGAAGGCATTCAACACTCACGAGACCAGTTGCATCGTCAAAGACACGGATGGTACTCATTCCTTTCATCTGGATGTGGTTCGGGTAGTAGATCGGCTGCCCAATCTCAAGGGTAGCATTCCGTCTTCAACTGACCTGTTATGCCATGATCACTTATCTGATATCCAACTTCCAGACATTGGGGGAGGTGATGTGGAGCTAATCATTGGCACGGGTACACCTGAGCTCCATGTCTTCTCTGAGGTTCGTCAAGGAGATGATACCAAGCCTTGGGCAGGAAAGTCTCCACTTGGGTGGGTGCTCTTTGGACGGGATTTCATTCATGCCGAAAAAGAAGTCGTTGACCATGTAGCATTTATCGCTACCCACAAGCTGGACACAGTCTCTGAATCTATCTGTCCATGCCAGTTTGAGCATGCTGATCTCTTTGGTGAGTCAGACGAGCTTTTTCCTTCCTTAGATGATGAGAAGGCTTCAAAAATCATGGAGTCCTCCTGCGAGCTCCGTGAGGGACACTATTCTATGAGATTGCCTTGGAAAGATGGGTGTCCGAAACTACCCGATAACTACAACATGGCTCTTTCACGCTTAAAATCACTAGGTCGCAGACTCAGTCAAGAGCCAGACACTTTAAGCTTGTATCAGAACAAAATAAACGAAATGCTCCAATTGGGTCATGCCCGAGAAGTAAACACAAAGGTTGAAAGTGTCCCAGACGAACGTATCTGGTACATTCCACATCACTGCATTAGGAAGAAATTTCGTATTGTTTTCGATTGTGCAGCGGCTTGTCAGGGCATCTCATTGAACCAGCAGCTGCTCCAGGGCCCAGACAACACCAACACCCTGCTTGGGGTCCTACTCCGCTTTAGGTTATACTCTGTCGCTGTTGTGGGGGATATAAAAAATATGTTTCATATGGTGAAGGTGCATACAGACGATCAACCAGCATTGAGGTTCTTGTGGTGGCGGAATGGTAATCCAGGCGAGCCAGTCCAGTCTTATCAGATGACCGTACATACGTTTGGTTTGACTTCCTCTCCCAGCATTGCCGGATATGCTTTAAGGCAAACAGCACTCCAGAACTTGCCCCAAGCTTCTGAACTTACGCTCTCCACCATTCAGCATCAATTCTATGTTGATGATCTCTTAACCTCAGTCAGAACTAGCAATGAGGCAGTTCAATTGATATCTGAGCTTGACAGTGTCTTGAGTTCGGGCGGGTTCACCTTGTCCAAGTATGCTAGCAATCGCCCTGAGGTTCTGGAAACTCTACCTAGTGAACGGCTTGCTCCTCAGCTTCAAGACATAGATTTCCATGCTATTGATCTTCCCACACACAAAACACTTGGTCTAATCTGGCATGCTTCAACCGATCAATTTCGGGTAAAAGTTGCAGTAGCAGAACACTCGACTACCCGCAGAGGACTACTCTCTGTACTAGCGAGTGTGTATGATCCACTTGGCATTGTTGGTCCATTTACTTTACCGGCCAAGATACTTCTTCAACGGTTGTCCAAGGCCAAGCTTGATTGGGATGTTGAAATTCCGCAAGAAGCCAAGTCCACGTGGGATAGTTGGCTAACGGCTCTCCCAAAACTTAATGGATTCTCAATTCCCCGGGTGTACACTGGGTTTGAAGATGCTATAGATATCCAACTGCATTTCTTTGCAGATGCCAGCAAGGATGGTTATGGAGCTGTGTGCTATCTGCGTTGTTATGATGGAAGGGAATACTCTGGTGTCTTGGTTATGGGAAAGTCTAGAGTAGCACCCATGAACCAACAATCCATACCACGTTTGGAACTCTGTGCTGCAGTTACAGCAGTACGCCTGTCGTTGCTTGTGATGAAAGAGCACTGGTTCCCCGTGAGTAAGGTTTACTTCTGGACTGATTCTACGACAGTGTTAAGCTATGTACACAACACCAGCAAGAGGCGCCCTGCCTTTGAGACAAACCGGATTGCTACTATCCGGAAGCACACCAAGAGTGATCAGTGGCTTTGGGTGGATACCAAGCAAAATCCAGCTGACTTGTTTTCGAGAGGGGTCTCTCCGCGGCAGGTACACAAGGCAGGGAAATGGCTTCACGCTCCATCATTCTTGCTGCAAGATGAGTCAACATGGCCTAAAGCAGAGCCAGAAGTACTGAATGGAGATGAAGAAATCAATTCCACTGCAACTGCTACCGTCGATCACCCTTCTGGTTGTCTTGATCAGGATGGGAACTGTTGTACTCATTCTACGATAGGTGATGGAGAGCAGGACCCATTGTGGAGACTCACTAACTGTTACAGTACCCTCCGTACTGCTGTAAAGTCTGTGGCATGGCTCCTGCGTATGAAGACCTTCTGGCGCAATCGGGCTGCCCATGTTGACTGGTCCTTTCCGCTCAATCCTATTGGTGGCAAAGAATTTGAGGATGCATTACTTACTTTGATTCGGCTTTCACAGCAGCAGGCAATGCCGGACCTTGTTGACACCTTAGAGAAAGTTTCTTGGTATGAAATCATGACTGGCGGCCATGGTGATTTAGCAAAGACGTCATTACAATCACTGCAGAGGTTTTGCCCGATAGTACAAGATGGGGTGATTCGGGTAGGAGGACGTCTACAGCGTTCCAGTTATCCTACAGATGTCAAGCATCCAATAGTTCTACCCAAACGTCACCACGTAACTGGACTTGTGATTATGGATGCTCACTGCAACAGCGGTCATAATGCTTCACAATACGTACTGAATAAACTTCGTAGAAGGTTTCATGTGATTGGCCAAGGGAGAACTGTGAAGCACTACATTAAGCTGAATTGTATGGTATGCCGTAATCAAGATGCGAACTTTGGAACACAGTTGATGGCTCCACTCCCACCTGCTCGTGTTGAGTCAGGCAAGCCTGTTTTCGAGAACTGCGGGATTGACTATATGGGGCCTCTGGAAGTTAAGCAGGGTCGCAACCTGTTGTCAAGGTATTGCTGTATCTTTACCTGCCTTGCGTCCCGAGCTACCCATCTGGAGATGATATACAGCCTCACTACAGATTCCTTCTTGCTTGGCTTGCGTCGTTTTTTGTCTGTCCGTGGTCACTCTACTCGTGTGATTTACTCAGACAATGCTACAAACTTTGTCGGTGCCCATGCAGAACTCAAGCGTGGATTGCAGCGTCTTGAAGACCATAAGATTATGGCTGAACTGGGTCCTCATGGGATAGATTGGAAACATGCACCACCCCTTGCCAGCCACCAGGGTGGAATATATGAAGCAATTATCAGACTTGTTCGTAAGGCCATGCGTTCCATGATGGCTGACAGACATGTAAGAAGCCTATCCGATGAAGGCTTAGTAACCCTTTTTAAAGAGATTGAGTGTATCCTGAACAACAGACCACTCACTAGAGTTGGAACTGAACCAGATGATCTACAAACGCTGACACCATCGATGCTTCTGACTGGGAGTGTTAGCCCAGGATACCCTTCCGATGTTTTCCTCCCTTCTGACGGCTTGCGATCATCATGGCGTGCTTGCCAATACCAGGCCGATCAGTTTTGGGAAAGATGGAGATCTGAATATTTGCCCCTCCTTCAACGTCGTCAAAAATGGCTGTGCCCTCAACGTAATTTCGAAGTTGGGAACCTCGTTCTCTTGAAAGATGAAAGTGCACCTCGGAATTCCTGGCCAAAGGGAATAGTGGATGAGGTCATGCCAGATCGTGATAGTTTGGTGAGGAGAGTAAAGATCCGAGTTGCCGGAGGGAAGGTTTTTACGAGAGATGTGAGAAAACTCTGTCTTTTGGAGTGTGACACTTAGTTGTCTACACCGATCAGATCTGTTTGATACCACCACACCTTGTGATTTGTTTCGGCTGCATCAACGTAGACAATATTAACTATGAACATTCAATTGTAAATATTTTGCACACTGAAGAGTGCATAACACCTTACCCCGTTGATGCTACCCGATGAGGCCGTATTAGCCGTCTATTTTTTTGGACTGCTCATTGCTATGTTGCAGACGGGCTAATGTGCAATGAACTGTGAACTTTGAGCACCATGGACTGTTTGACTAACACTTATGCTACTAGGCTTTGGTGCAGCCTAACATTACGGCCAGAGCATACGAACTATGGACTGTATGCCCACGTATGATCACGTACAAGTATGCTCCTCCACTTCCCCTGTGTGTTTAGGCTTACACATCATACGTGGGTCGCACGGCGCGTGTGTTACTGTGCTGTCGTGGCACAGTTGTGTTTTATTTCTAGTTCTGTATTATTCTAGTGTTCACATTCTCATTGTTGATAATACCAGTAGTTCTTTTCGTATACTCGCTTCATTAATTTAAAATATTGTTCCGGTTACCCTTGTTACTCCTGCTCAATATTTTGGGCCGGCTATGTTACGCTCATATACGTATAGGGTTTTCCCCGTTTCTGCTGGATGTCTGCTTGGCTCTTTGTTGTTTGGTATTTGTTGCGCCACTGTTTGGTAATTGTTGCGTCATACTGGTTAGTTAGCTCGCGCATTGCTGCAAGCTGTTGTTTCTTGTTTGTAGCTGGACAGTGCAAAGTGCAGACATGTTACAGTTGTGTATTAAGTTGCTTGACTGTTGTTAGAGTCTTTGCGGGAAGTCATAGTTATGGGATCTAGTCTGTTGTTGTGAGGGATTTATTGAGTTATAGCCTAGTGCTGGGTACCGATTCTGCAGTAGAAACCTGTTTGAATAATGTTCTATGTTGGCGGGTTTGTATTTGCCATTATATTAGAGATTGGATAAGTGCAGTGTTGGGACATGTAGTGTAGTTTATACTGTACTAGGATTGCACGGTAAGTGTGTTTCACCTATTATTATGCCTGCATTTGTTAGCCTGCGAGCGCGATTAGCCCTGTGTTTGTTGAAACGTAGCTATTTTTTCTCGGTTGGATCGTAGCTCGGTGCTGGCTATGATTTACACTACGGAACCGTTGTTAGTCTGTCTAGTTTTCCCGTGATGCCTGTGCTGGCTACCACTGGTCTTTGTACCTTTGCTACTTGGTGCTAGGGTTATTTTTCTTGCTGTTTGTATAGTTGTTGCATGCCGGTTAATTTTTGGTCAGTGTATTTACTTTGTTCTCTATTTCTTTAGGAAACGCTAAAGTTACCTCTAGCGTATCCGCAGCTAGTTAGGTCTAATTAAGTGTGTTTAAGTTAGGTTTAAATGCTACGGTTAATTATCGTGTTGCATGTGGTTGAATCAATAGAATTCGTTGAAGACAAGAATTTGTTGATACATCGCACGTTAGGCGCTGATAGGACAGCATATTCCTTGTCAATTAGAATCAACGGGGACAGTAGTCAGCTGTCATTCTTTGTTTTTTCGTTTAGGGAACGCCTCATAGTTTTGCGACGTTTTCTGAACGTACCACAAAGCAAGGAAAGCTGAGTAGCCTAAATGCAATTTCAAATTTGTCCCGTTTTGTAGACACTAGGCACTAAAGGGTTAAGCAATGAGTCATTGAGACCACGTAAACTGAGTAATTACCTGGAAAAAATCATCTTGAGTTAAAAGATAGTCTAGTTGTAAACGTCAACGACGAGACAAAAACTGGAAACTTTCTACAAACTGATCATAAACTTACAAAATACAGAAGCATTTTTTATCGTTAACCAAATTATAACTAAGCAGAAAAAGTTCATAATTAATATTGGTGAAACTGTTACTTAACCATCTGCTCTGGCCATGACAAAAATGTGCTGGGTAATAAATAGATAATCATGAGAAACGCCTCAAAGCCATCCCTTTATCTAATAACACCCGTAAAGAGACAAATTGCAGCAATGCCATAGGTAGAAAATTGCTGGTAGCCTACCCATATTATACAAGCGTACGAAATATTTAATAAAGTGGTGGGCCACGAACCGTTTTTAAATCAAAATTTGGGCCATAGATCAATAAAGTTTGGGAACCGCTGCTCTGTGCGGTTTGGAAATAAAAAACTTGTTAAAACTTATTTGGACTCACGAGGAATCAGCGATTCTACGTTTAAAAACAATTTACCTTGTATTGATTGGCTTAATGGCTTTATATCTCGACACAGTTTAACGCAAAGGCTGGCAGACAATGTATACGTCCAAAAAGCCGAAGTATCAGCGGACACAGTGAATGAATACTTTGATACTCTTAACGATCCTGTTGAAGGACATCCTCCAGTTTGTACGTTTGTATTTCTAATTACGTTGAGACGAATATAACCGATGATCCAGGTACCAAAAAAGTTATTGTTTGAAGAGGCTATAAACGAGTGGAGAGGAAGATGAAGCTTTCCAAACAGCCTGTAAGCCTGATGTTCTGTGAGAATGCCGCCGGTGACTACCTTCCGCCGATGGTAGTTTACAAGGCCAAAAATATTTACGAGAACTGGACAAAAGGTGGACCAACTGGCACGGTTTATGACGCCACATCCAGTGGTTGGTTTGATTCTAGAACTTTCAAAAACTGGTTTCGCAAAATTTTCGTTCCACATGCTGCAAGACTGCCAGGCCCAAAGGTAATTGTGGGAGGTAATTTACGATCTCACTTTTTTTTCTGAAGTGATAGGATTATTAAACGAAAATAACATCAGATTCATTACCCTGCCAAGTTACACGACCCGCTTGTGCCAGCCCCTGGATGTTTCGGTTTTTCGTCCAGCAAAAACGGAGTGGCGAAAAATCTTAGAAAAATTGCGAAGAGAATCATCTCGGGCTAAGGGAGCCATACCGAGAAGCCTATTCCAACAATGCTGAAACGGTTGTGTGATCGACTTCCGGCTGCGAAGTTTTTTTAGGGAGGACACCAAATTGTGACATCTTTTATAAGCGTAGGCCTATGTTTTTCCGGCAGAGCAAATTGAGAAAAAACGACTCTAGGGAGTCCGGGAGCATGCTCTCCCGGAAAATTTTTAAATTTTACAAAGTGCACTGGCCTTTTTAGTGCTTTTGAACAAATTTTGTTTAAATTTTTTGCCCCTCATTGGGAGTCCTTTATCAAATATGGTGCATTTTGTTCGCACATTTTCTATTTATGCGTGCCTTCTTCAGGCCAGGAGTGGGTCTAGAAAATTTTGGTGGAAGGATGCAATTTTGAATTAGGTTGAATGTTTACTACTGTGAATAGAGAAACGATAGATTTCTAGACGCGGGAAAGGGCGTAAGTCAGCCCTTTGAAAATTTTTCATGTCTGAGGCGCAATCAGAAGTTTTTTTAAGGAAGGGGCCTCACATTTCGATATCTTTTAAAGCGTAGTTGTTTTTTTTGGGAGAATTAATTAGAAGCAAGTTGAGGAACAGCAAAAGGCTTCAGAGGGTCCAAGGGTTTGCTCCAGGGAAAATTTTTAAAAATTCACGTCTGTGAAGGTCATTTTAGTGCATTTTGAACAGTTTTTGGGCAAACTTAATTGAAATTTTTTGCCCCTAATTTTGAGTGCTTCACCCGTATCGATACATGGCGTTCTACAAACCAGATTTCACATATGCCGACGAGGTAACGTTTTGTTTCTCCTTGACAAGAGACATCTTTTTGATGCAGAATTTCAACCACGCTGTTTTCTTCACACTGGTCTACATTTTAACCACTTTTCGTGCAACGTTTTCACCATTTTGCGTTGCTGAAACTTTTACAGCTGCAGAAGCGCTCAAATTTAAGCTGCAGAAGCGCTCAAATTTAAGCTGCAGAAGCGCTCAAATAGCTCAGTGAAAATAATATGCCAAAGGACTTGAAAGGAGATTCGTTTTAAACAATTGAAGTGACGCCTGACTGTTCGCTGGCCATTGCGGCTGCGCCATCATAACTCTGGCCAACGCAAAAAGCAAAGTTGTATTGTATCTCTCCGATGTAAGCCCTCTTATTAAAACCCCTGCCTAGAAAACAACACGCCATGGCAAGTATTTATCCTAATTAACGAGATCCAGAGCCGGCAGCGGAGCATTCGACTCAGGGGGGCCAAGCGTTCATCAGGGGAGGGGGCAAAGTTTGAATTTAAGCACAAAAGCCGCTGTTTTCAAAAGAGTAAGCTTTTTGATTGGGGGGCCAAGCATGTCGATTGGGGGACCAGACCCCCCTTGGCGCCGGCTCTGCCAAGGTCTTTGTGTTTTTCTAAAATGGATTGGGGGTCCATAACCCCCTTGGCCCCCCCCTCTCCCCTGGCTACGCCTATGCCGTTGGGTGGTGTGTGATCGTCCATCCCACCTTCAGTGCTCTGGTATTCGTTATAAAACAAAAGAGTAGGCCTACTATTCGATAGACGTTGAGAATATGACTTTCACTTGCAATATTTGCAATAATGATTAAATTGTCGCAATCTACCAGTGCTGTGAAATGTATTTCTCTTTGAACTTTTATTTTTGTTACGGTCTTTGTTATATATTTTTGCTAACATGATACAAGCACCCTTGTTGTTTTTGTGTTACCAGCTCTGTGGTGCGGTAGTAGTTTATTTTATTTAACGACCAAAAAACACCACACAAAAGCAAAAAACAAAAACAATGGCACTTTCATCCTCGTATCATGACTTAGCGACGGAGACGCTATACGAGCTCACTGTCGGCTTGTGCTCCACACACTGTCTTTTTAATGCTGAGGGTAAAGCAAGGAAGCTGTGAAAAGCAACTTTTTGAGTCTTTGAGTTTGACCGAATCGGAATCAAACCCGATTCTACCTCTCCAAAAGCAGATGTTTAACCCAGCTCAACAAATTATGATGCTGAATGTCTTCATTTCACTTCTGACACCATTGCTGTCTGTTTATTTCTTCATTGCAGCCCTGCTCTTGTAGTGACCCTGGTCATAAACCAGTGGCCACTACACCTTGCAGACATTGTATTAATTAATATTGGCAACACTAAAAATGGCTTCTTGTTTTGCAATAAGGAAAGTAGGTCGCAGATATATAGCTACGTTAATATCTGTAGAAATCTGAAAGAAGAAAAGGAAAACAAGAAAGAAATTACTGTGAGTACCTAATGTAATACATCAGGTGCCCACACTCTATGTCGATCTTGAAAATAAAAACACATGTTTAAAAACCTAAAGGCTTATGTAAGGAAACGACACCCATTTAAATAGTTGAAGTCATCGATGACTTTCCAAAAAAATGTCTTTTTGGAAAAAATTATTAGTTTCCTTTAAATAACAAACCCGATCACTTTAAAAAAAATAATCAAAATAACCGTTATTTTAACGTATTTTATTTTAACGTACGCGGCAACACTTTGTAAAGACAGAGGTGTAGGGAGTTGCCTTTTTTGGACTCCTGCTCCTGTTTTGACCAACCAGACTCCTGCTCCTGGTCAATGACTACGTTTTATACTCCTGCTCCTGTTCGACTTCTGTTTTTACGCAAAAATGTCTGTTTAGGAAGGGTCAAAATTCTGCACTAACCCAATTACTTCAAAATAGTGAGGTACCGGTATATAATAAAAATAATAATAACTTACGAGTTATAATAAAAAACTGACTTTAAAAGAACAGATCGACGAGGAAGACTAGGTATTATATGAGCTTGCGCTCTTCAAGTCAACAGCCGCGCAATCATGTGTGAAATGTAGTCGACCAAGTCGTGATTTGAACCCGTGATTTCATTTGGTTTCAAAGCCCAACGCCAATTCCGCTCAGCCATGTCACTTGATGATGGTTCAGTAGGCTACATAAAAATCAAGCTAACAAAATACTGGCAATTACTTTTCCAATCATTAGCAAAACACGGTCATTTCAAAAACTATTGGCTATACAAACAAAGCAATTTGCCGTAACTCTAGCAGCAACAAAAAATTTTAAACAATTACCCAGTGACTTTCAAAATTTCTGGCACAATTGTGGGCTGTGCAAAACTTGAATTTAGAACTTTTCGCCTATGTACAGTGAAGAAATGCTGGTTCAGTAGCTGCTGGACTAAGTCAGCCTATCTGCAATCCACAAAGGCTTACTGCAAGACTGCTTTGTCTGTTTGTAGTCTGCATTAAAACACTAAACCGCGGTACACGAATAATTTCACATCGCTTACCTGACTACCCCTAGTACCTCTTACCCAAACCATACACAGTCATAATTAGTCGGTTAGATTAGGCCTGCCGCGTGTGGTCTATCGTCTGGTATACCCGCATCTAAATTTTTAATTCAGTTTCTTAGTTCATTCGCAAAGTGATTGCATTATGCTGCTAACATCAGAAGAACTTGTTTTACTAAACTTGTTTTGTTTTTAGGTATACTATAGCTGCTCTGCAAGTGCAAGATGCAAAATATGGGCTGTAATTATCTATCAATATTGATATTTCGGTAGAATTAAACTGCACAAAACAAGCAAATTATCAGAACCAAATTATGGAAAATTTTGAACAAATATCACGAAAATGTGGTAATTTTTCACTCGGGATCCTGCTCCTGCAACAATGGGAAACTTATGACTCCGGATCCGGCTCCGGCTGAAACATTGAAACTCCTGCCGGAGTCGACTCCGGGACTCCGGTTTGTGTACATCTCTGTGTAAAGACACCTCGCAGCAGAGATGTCCACGGATTTGGATTAGGATTTAATTGGACCGCATTTTAGCAATTTCACCGGATTTGGACCGGATTAAGATTTTAAAGTTTTTTGTCTTTCGAATTTGGACTTAAGTCAATCGCAACAAAGCGCATAAACTAGCTAAAATGGTGAAGAAATAACCGAATTTAACGCAAATATTTTTATTGTTAATTTCTCGATTTTGTATTATTTAGGATTTGGACTTAGTGCTTTCAAAATTTAGGATTAGGATTTGGTTTTGGATTTAACCATAGATTCTACACTTTACAGAATCTATTAGCGATGGCAACCGCGCAGCACAGCTTGCGCTGCCGCTTTTATCGTTTTTTTGCAGCGTAGTTGCAGCGTGCCGTGTAGTGGAGTAAAACGTCTGCCGCGTAGTGGAGGCGTGCCGCGCGAAGTATATTTCTATTTTCAAATACTTTCATAAGATCTTAAATATTTTCATAAGATCTTAACAACATCCTAAAAAACTGCGGTGTGCAGCGCGGTGCGGTACTAAAATTGTTCAACAAATTGCGGTTGCATCGCAGCTTGCGGACAAAAAACACTGGAGCAGTGCAGCTTGCGGACATAATTTGTGTGTCCGCGACATCTCTAGAATCTATACCTTACGGAATTGGATCGTTTTGAAAAGTAAACTCCGGACATCTCTGCCTCGCTGGTAGTCGGCAATCGGCATTGCGTTCGATTGGTTCAGGGTGGTTGAGAGACCTAAGTTCTCGATTTTATGAAGTCACTCCCAACACGAGGTGACTTTATACGTCATTTGAGCGCGAAATAGCGAATAGAGCTGAGTCATGACCAGAATGGAGTAGGTAATGCTGGATAGCTTAAGCCTAATCTGTTACAATGAGACCAGTTCAGAGTTGGAAAAAGTTTGACCTTGTACTTACGGAGCTAGGTGATAAGAAAGGTCAAAATTGTTTTTAATTCACCCCGTTTGACGGTACTAGGCCCTAACTAACCCGTAGTAATACCAGTAACTCACTTGTGTTCCTAGAGATCTCTGTCAGTTTGTGCTCTTGCGAGGGGCGATCCTTGTGCTCCTGGAGATTTTAGCAATACCGAAAAAACTTTGCAAAAATTGAAATGAGTTTTTATATTTTTCTTGCTGCAAATGACCAATGTCCCCAAATGTGGACATATTTTCACCGGGTGTCTCTATTTATAATAATAATAATAAATGAAATACGATGATATAGACTAAGCACTAGACTAGTGCTTTTGCATCACATGGTTAATCAGGTTCCAATTCAGTAGCTTATTCAAATGTGAGCTATGGTATATACATGCATGTGGTAACACTTCAGTACTATGGTAACACTTCAGGAACATAAAACACTTGTACTGTGCAGCTGTGTAAAACATGTAGGCCCTATATGGTAACAATTCAGTAGGTTGTAGTGTGGGCTATTCCTGCTTCAGTATGTGTTTCTATATTGTGCTCAGATGGCCGAGTGGTATAGAGCGTCTGTCTCTTGAGCTGTAGGTTCGGGTTTGATTCCGAGTTGGGTCAAACCAATGACTTTAAAATTGGTATTCACAGCTTCCTGCTTGACGCTCAGCATTAAACGGACAGTGTGGAGAACAAGCCGGCAAATTTGCTTGTTGTGCCGTTGGGAAAGGCACTTAGCAGCTTAGCGGGATTCCCCCATCTTGGTGAGGTAGACAGATGGCTGGCAACTCCTAAGAGAGCTCGTATAGCGCATTGATCGCTTTCTCGTGATAGGAGGATAAATATGCAACTAAATAAAAAAAAATATGGTAATGCAATCTATAGTCTATACTTGCAGTAATAATTGGAAACTACTCATTTCTAATGCACAATTTCAAAACTGACAATCAATTCACAGTTTTGCAAGGGTAAGTTTGATATATCGTACCGGAATACTGCTACAATATGGGCTACTGTAATTGATTTGGATCAGACTTAACAGGATTGTTGTCCCAATGTCTGTCCAAATTGTTTTTGAACTAATTTAATGAGGAGGAGCTCACAATCTCTTTGGGCAAGGCATTCCAGTTATTTATGACCCATACAGCGAAGAAATTTTGTCTCAATACTGAATTGTGGGAGGTTTTGGATAGTTTAAACTCATGATCTCTGGTACAGTAAGCAGATTCTTCATTGATGTGAAATAGGTTTGACCAGTTGACATCGTAGGCCTAATACCCTTGCAAATATTTAAAAACTTGAATCAAGTCTCCACGAAGTCTTTTGTAGGTCATGTAACTGTTGCAAGGTCAAGAGCTTTCAGTCTCCAGGATATGACAACTGGCTCATTTCATGCAACATTTTAGTAGCACGTCTTTGTACAGCTTCTAGTTTGGTTAAATCTTTTTTGGTGCTTGGACACCACACAGAGTTATGATACTCCAATTTGGGATGAATTATAGTTTTAAATAAAGTTAAGAAACATTTGTTGTCCATTGCAATAAGTGAACGCCGTAGTAATCCAACTAACCTGTTTGCATCTGCAATTATAGTGTCAATGTGAGTAGAAACATTTAGTGCTTTATCAATTGCGACTCCCAGATCTTTGGCAGACTGCACTTGATTCATGTAAGATTTTTTTCCAGTGCTGTCTTTTAGGTAGTATTTGAATTCAGGGGGGTGCTTGCCAATTCTCAGAACATTTGATTTTTGTGGGTGAAAGTATAGTTTCCATTTGTGAGATCATTCAGATATTGCATTGAGGTCATTTTGTAAGGATTCACTGTCCAATGATACACCATCCACCTTGGCAAACAGTTTAACATCATCATCAAATATTTTAAGTTCATGATAAATATTATGCCATACCATTCCATACTATCAGACTATTCCATAATTAGAGTGTTCTCTATTTATGGAATAGTACGGCATACTATTCCATACTATGCCACTCTATTCTATAATTACAGAGAAACATCATCAGCAAATAATTTATGTTCATGATTAATACTATGCCATACCATGCCATACTATCAGACTATTCCATGATTAAAGTGGGTTTACACGAAAATAATTGCAAGTGGAGCGGAGTTGAAGCAAGCAGAGCTGAAGGGGTCCTACTAAACACCGCAAGGAACTACAAGGTACTTTTAAACCTTCAAAATGCTTGAAAACACTACAAGGTATTTTTATAGCTACTACAAGGTAGTTGAAAACAGCACAAGAAACTACAAGGTACTTTTAAACCAAGTACAAAGTAGCTGAAAAGGTTGCCAGTAACTTCGCCACATGGTAACTTTGCCACACTTTCATACATCGAAAATTTACATTGCCTACACCGAAACAAAACTTTAAATTCCCGGTTGCCGTACAAAATTTTATTGGGCTATTCGAGTTACTTGGTAGCTTCGCCACATAAGCGAAACTGTGGGGTAAGATGTGGGGAGAAAGGTGTGGGAGAGTGCATGGGGTGAATAAGGAAGTGTGTTGGGGTGTAGGGGGAGGTCAGGGGAGCTGTGGGAAGAGATATGGGGGGGTGTGGGGGGAAGTAAGGAAAGATGTGTGGGGAGTGGAGAAGTGTGGGGAGGGTGTGAGAAAGTGTATGGGGCGAGTGGGGAAGTGTGTTGGCGTGTGGGGAAAGGATGTGGGGAGGGTAATGGGGAAGATGTAGGGAAATGTGTTGAGGTGTGGGGCCCCAACACACTTTTAATTCCCCACATCTCCTTACCCTCACCTTTCCCTACATCTCCCCTTATCTCCACCACATCCCATCACACTTTCATACACCTCCTTTCATACCTCTTCCCACATCCCTCCTTCCTCCCCCCACACCCCAACACATTTTCCTACTATCCCCACATCTCCCTTCACCTTCTCAAAGTGTGGCGAAGTTACCATGTGACGAAGTTTCTGTGGCAAAGTTACCATGTGGCGAAGTTACTGGCAACCGCTGAAAACACTACAAGGTACTTTTAAACCAACTACAAGGTAGTTGAAAACACTACAAGGAACTACAAGGTACTTTTAAACCAACTACAAGGTAGTTGAAAACAGCACAAGGAACTACAAGGTACTTTGAAACCAACTACAAAATAGTTGAAAACACTACAAGGTACTTTTAAATCTACAAAATGCTTGAAAACAGCACAAGGTACTTTCATAGCTACTATAAGGTAGTTGA
This sequence comes from Trididemnum miniatum, assembly GCA_964006365.1. Taxonomy (NCBI): domain Eukaryota; kingdom Metazoa; phylum Chordata; class Ascidiacea; order Aplousobranchia; family Didemnidae; genus Trididemnum; species Trididemnum miniatum. The sequence continues at coordinate 14,399,598 of OZ023231.1, forward strand.
AAATAGCACAAGGAACTACAAGGTACTTTTAAACCAAGTACAAAGTAGCTGAAAACACTACAAGGAACTTTTAAACCAACTACAAGGTAGTTGAAAACACTACAAGGAACTACAAGGTACTTTTAAACCAACTACAAGGTAGTTGAAAACAGCACAAGGAACTACAAGGTACTTTTAAACCAACTACAAAATAGTTGAAAACACTACAAGGTACTTTTAAATCTACAAAATGCTTGAAAACAGCACAAGGTACTTTCATAGCTACTATAAGGTAGTTGAAAATAGCACAAGGAACTACAAGGTACTTTTAAACCAAGTACAAAGTAGCTGAAAACACTACAAGGAACTACAAGGTAGTTGAAAACAGCACAAGGAACTACAAGGTACTTTTAAACCAACTACAAAATAGTTAAAAACGCTACAAGGTACTTTTAGACCGACGAAATGCTTGAAAACAGCACAAGGAACTACAAGGTACTTTTAAACCAAGTACAAAGTAGCTGAAAACACTACAAGGAGCTTTTAAACCAACTACAAGGTAGTTGAAAACACTGCAAGGAACTACAAGGTAGTTGAAAACAGCACAAGGAACTACAAGGTATTTTTAAACTAAGTACAAAGTAGCTGAATACACTACAAGGTACTTTTAAGCCAACTACAAGGTAGTTGAAAACACTACAAGGTACTTTTAAACCAACTACAAGGTAGTTGAAAACAGCACAAGAAACTACAAGGTACTTGTTAATCAACTACAAGACTTTTAAGGTAATTTCGAACTAACTACAACCCCCCGACCCAACCCCCCGATTCCAACCCCCCCGACCTCGACCCCAATGCCCCCAACCCCAAGCCCCCAACTACACCCCCCCCTGACCCCACCCCCCCAACTCCAATCCCCCCAACCTCTGACTCCAACCCCCCCGACCCCAATTCCCGCCCCCAACTCCCCTGACTCTAACCCCACCCTTCCTCCGACTCCAACCCCCCGACTTTTTGTTCCTGTAAACCCACCTTTACAGTGTTCTCTATTTATGGAATAGTACCGCATACTATTCCATGCTATGCCATATTATTCCATAATTAGAGAAACCGATTTTCACCCCCAGAATTTTAAGGTTTATAATGGAAACATGGCTCAAAATCTGCCATTTGATAGTCAAATGACAACTTGACCTCATTATTGTCGTTGTGAAAGGGGTGCAATATACCACAGGCATTAAAGGGTTAAGACGTGGTAGCATACTACGCATTGCCCTTTTTCAACTTCATGATCATTTACCGAAGTAAACCCAAATTTAATGGAGCTGTCATCATAATTTTTCTTATCAGCCATTGAACCTATCCAGTAATTATTTAAGAAAATGTTTGATTTCTAAACTTGTTTTCGGTCTTTTTTCACTAAACACCGCACAACTATCAAACAACTACTTAGAAGAATACCACATTATTGACCACGGTCTCTCATGATACAAATGTAAAAACCTATTGTTCAGTGGCGAATCCAGGGGGGGACATATGGGGGGTGCATGCCCCCCCATCAGCCATTTTCAGCAATGCTGTGAATGAATAAAGTTTTTCATGATTTTGAATCTCTTCATAACAATAGGCCTGAGTCGCCTTAAGCACGCATAATCGAAACAGTGCAAACAAAAATGCATCATATTTGGTGAAGCGCTCAAACTTAGGGGACAAAAGTATAATGAAATTTGCGTGTAAATTGTTCAAAAAGCACTAAAAAGACCATTACAAAATGTAAATATTCAAAAACTTTTCGAGAGAGCATGCCCCTGGACCCTCCTAGAATCGTTTTTGTTACTTAAGTTGCATAAAACTAACTCAGCTGGAAAAAACTACACTTGAAAAAGTGACAAAATTTCATGCTCGCTCCCTGAAAAAAATTCTGAATATGCCCCTGACATGAAACATTTTTAAAAGGCACATTTCAGCCTGTTTCCTGGTCTAAACGTCTTTGTATTTAGTTAATACTCAAAGTAATTCAAAATTACATCCCCCGTCCCTCACCAAAACTTTTAGATCCGCTCCTGCTATTGTTGCGTAACAAGCCCTTTTTTATGGCAGACCAGACAGATTTTGCCATAGATAAAACTTTGCGGCAAAAAAAATTTAGAAATTGTTAACAATCATGTTTAACACAATCATAAAATGTCTATTACAAAAACAATATATGTTCATTTTCAAGCAGCTCTGTGGCCCACTGAAAATGTCTTTGTGCCCCACTAGTGGGCCATGGCCCAGAGTTTGGGAACCACTGTCCTAGGATAAGCTAGCTAATTGTAATTTGATATTTTGTTGTTTCGCTATTATTTGCCCAAAAGTTTCTTGTTTTGAAATTGGAGAAAATTTTAATGTGACATCATAAGATGATATTTAATTTGTATCAATGATTTGGACTGTGTTTGTTCTCACTTTTATTTATTTGTATGGGTTGATCCTCCTCATCAGTGATTTTTTTGTTACTTATGACTACTGGTGACGTTGTTATCGTATTAATTGATTTATTTGCTCTGTTGTTTTTTTGGTTTATGATTTGCGTATTTTTGCTGTATTAGTGGAAAAGTTTGGGTAACGTCTAGTATCAGCCCCCAGGTTTGGTTAGGATTAGGTTCAAATGGGGTTTAGGGTTAGATGAATCGAACCCCAATCTGCTAACTAAATTTAACCCTAACTGAACCTTGGGGCTGATTCTAGACGTTACCCAAAAGTTTTGCTACTCATTTTCCCCAGTGTATCTACCCATTTTACCCCTGCAGACCCTATACATTAAACAGGTAAAATGAGTTCAGAGTGAAAACACAGAACATAATCGTTAAAAAAGTTGCTGCATCTAAACAAAAAATCACAACAACAGGAAGTAATATAGAAAATATACACAGGCAGTAATACCGGTACCCAGGTACCTGTAGTATGATACTGCATTGATTAGACTTAGTATCGGTATCAGCCTAGTATCGGTAGGTACAATTATGATTTTTGCAAGTGATTTGGGCTAGCCTAGCCTATGCAGTTTTCTGGTTTTCCCAGGTTCACTTCAATGAATGTTGTTGATGCAGGATAAAGACAGAATTTTAGGAATGTAATGTCATAGTATACAGGTATAGAGTGTTACAATCATGTTTAGCAGACTTGAAGACTCGAGTGCGAGTCTGTAATCGAGTCCACTTTTTGAGGATCATGCCTGTGGAACTCAGACTCATAAAAATTGTTACGACTTGGACTCATGAGTATCTCAGCAGTTTGTTGTGTCCATTTCAAATTTTTATATGTTTGGTGGTCTACAGAAGCAACACAATTTTTTGCTTGTTCGACATTCACAAAAGTTGTCAACAACATTGTCGAAGCTAGACTACCTAAATAATTACATTGTTTTGCGCAAAATTAAAATCAACGAATAATCGAAATATGTCTGCGAAGTGCTGTGGGACAATTTAACAGTTCGACCTACTTAAACAGTTAAAATGGTGTCACCAGTTTATCTTTTTGGTTTATCAACCTGCTGAAACTGCCATTGCTTTGTTCAGTGGCGGTGCAAGTTGTAGCATTTCCAGCTGCCAGTGAACCCGTCAAACGTTTACAGTGTTTAGTATGGAAGGCTTAACCTGTAACGGCATAATACCAAATAATCAGGCCTCATAAATTTCCAGTCTCGCGCAGGGACTTTTCTTCTGTTGACTGTTTTAAAAAGCAATTACGTTTTAAAAAATTGAGATGAAGCGAAAAGAATTAAAACTAAAATTTGTTGAGAAATGAAGGTGTTTGCAAATCTACAATATTGTTGACTAATTGCAGATATTTTTGTTATTTGTGCACTCAAACTCGGATTTGTGACCAAGAAACCCGCACTCGGTCTCTTAAAAATGGCAGAGTTTACAATCGCTGATGTGTAGTCTACTCAAGTCTACTTGTGCCAGTACTCTGGTATGATAGCTGGTAGCCTACCAAACTGCCAAACCCAGGTCTGAGCTGCCCATTTTGCACTTTTAGCACTGAACAGTTATCATACAGCTTTGTTCTAGATTAGATCTATGTGCTGCAGTCAGGGCATGTAATGGAATCAAAGAGGAATTACGATGTGGAACATGAAAGGTGCGAAGTATCATACTAAAGTATGAGTATGAAAAGAAGTGGAAGATATTAAAAATGGAATGAAATGTTATCTTCTATACTTCCATTAGTGCCTGCATTGTTTTGGACTAAGTCCAAGTAATTGGCTAAACAGTTTTTAGTCGTCGAAAAGCATCATAACAACTTTATGCAAGTCTGATGACAGAAATTTTCAATATTTTTGGCAAGATTGTGGCAAATTTTTGCTTTTTCAATCATCTAATTTCACACCTGAAATTTATTGTGCTCTATAATTGCATTTTCTCCACAGTAAATTTCATTTTGGTAAAAAAACACATTGTCAGAAAAAAGTCATTGCTGAGTCCTACTCTTGAAAAACTAAGGATAAGATTAACTTTTTGAAGGTATGGAAGTGTGGAATGAAATAAGGGAGAAATTTTGTTTATAATGGAATAGAACAAATTGTTAGTATGTAGTACAAAAAAAATCATTTTTCATTCCATTCTATTACCATACATGTCTTTGCTGCAGTTGGTAGCAGTTCTGTTAAAGCTGTCATTGCTCATACTTGTAAGTTTATAAAACCAAGCTATTAGCTTTATCAATATTTTTTGTAGAAAATATGCTAGATATTTCATATTGGTAACTGAGGTGCATGATACAAAGTAAATGCTGCAAGTGCAGTTATCTTGATTATAAGTTATAATCAAGAATGTCTCGAACATTGGTTACAGCTTCACCTTCTCGTCGCAGCAAGCGCTTGATCCAAAATGGGTATTATAGAGTTCAAACTGATGAAACAAACTTTTTGGATATGCCTGCTAGTGATGAAGATGATTCTGCTTCAATGGACTCAGATGTTAGCAAGGTGTCTTTAAATGATGACCTAAGAAGTGTCAGTTACAAAGAGTCACCTTATCACATATTCAAGAATCATCGAAGAAGGCAGTATTCTCATTCTCCTGCTCCATTGGCTGATCATACTGTGTCTAACGTAAGAGTGTCTTCAACTAAAGTTCGCCAAAATATCAGTTTTAGTGAGGGTCAATTGAACACAATTTTTTCTCATAAAAATATTTCATCTTTAAAAACCAAGTCACAAGAACATTTAGGAGATGCTCCTGTTGATCCAGCAGTTGGTGTTGTTAGTGATGCTGCTTTACCTTCTTCAAACTATGGGGTGGAACGCCAGTACATTGCTAAAGCTCATAGTGTTTCTGATCAACCTGTACTAAGAAAAAGAAGTCAAAGAACATACAGAGTTAAGGAACAGAAGAAAAAGTTGCAGCAAATGGAAGAAACTGGTGAAGGGGATTTCAGATTGCAAGCTGGCGATTTCACAGTTCTCTCCTCTGAAAATGCTAGCAATTATACACACAAAAGGGAGATTTCCCGCAAAAAGGTATGGTTACCTTGACAAATTTTTGGCATTGTAATGTAATGGAATTGTAGAAACCGTTTTATGTATCGCTATCAGAGTTTTATTGTATTACCACGAAGTAATAGAAGTTCAATGCATTGCATACTGGCCTTATTTAATAATATTTGATTTTTTTGTTTAAATTGTACAGTAGCAAATATGAAACTAAGCATTCTTTGAATCTTGAGTTACATACCTATTGCAAGCCACATCACCATAAAACACACTTCTGGGGTAGGGATGTTCTTCAAGGAAAATTACTCGGACTCGCCGAGTAACGAGTATTCACGACATTACTCGGCCGAGTTCGAGTATCTACAACGTCAAGATATGAAGTCAAAATCAGGTGAAGAGCAAAAAAAGGTCATCACGTCTGTAGAAGTCCTAGTTTCGACTCAAATTTCGGATACAGAGCAAAAAAGGTCAAAATGATGATGCTTTAATACTCGGCCGAGTATCAATTAATACTCGGCCGAGTCCGAGTAATACCTTAATACTCGGACTCGACTCGGCACATCCATTCTGAGGTTACTATGACAAAGCAAATGGGGTGTAGATGATGTGTTAATCAAGATCTGCGATAAAAAGTTGCTAACAATTTTGTGAAGGAATATCAAAAGTTTGCCCAAATGTTTCAGAATGCTTAGCTTATGATTAGAAGACCAAGTTCAATACTTGGATGAGTGATAGCGAAGACTTTTAAAAGTTTTTGTGATATATACCGCCATCTTTAGATATTCTTGGTCACATATCATTATTGCAGCAGATAGCTCGGTTGTGTGGGTGCTACAGTGTGGACATGAACACGTCCAATTTGTGAAATGCTGTTGTATAAGCAAGTATGAAAAAACCTTTTGTACTGCATATATATATATAAAATATGCAAAATATTGTATGGGCTATATGTTTAGTTACTGCGGCTTATTATTCTAATGGTATTTTTGTTTGTAGTTGCAGAACCAGTCAAATGATTATTTGTCTTCTGATGAAGATTTCTCAGAAAAAAAAAGCAATTATGCAGGTTTGCAAAGAAGTGAATATATAAATTACAACGGCTACAATAATTTATTGTTGCTTGTACGTAATTCTCTTTTTGACAGGCGCTATTGATGTTAAAGATTTTGCTTTTTTGTAGCATGCTTACCAATTCTAATAAATAAAACTGCAATAATAAATGATGCCTGCGTAATGTTTTATTGTTTTACTTTACCGTACCATGAGTGATGTGATAGATATAGCAACACATCTCAATGCAGATATGTTTGTTACTAGCATTTTGACATCGTTTTGCAAACATTTTTAAATTTTTTTCTTCTGTTAAATGATTCCTTTCTATAGCTCTTGTAGATTAATTTGGGGATAAAAGTGTTTTGCTGCGTTTGTAGGTGTTGGCACTTCACGTTCTTCTACCCAAGTACGGTTCTACGACAATTCTTTGCACTAACATGGTAGTTCCGAGGGTGTGAAAGCGTTTGTCAAGCATGTTTGCGTCATGCGTTCGCTTGAAATAATAATTTTCACAATCTTGTGCGTATATATATATATACCGTATCATACATAATTTTTCCTTTAAATTTCAGATCATACTGTGGTCGCGGAATCTGCTATCGAAAGATTGTTTTTGTTTGTTTTATCTGTAATACATATCGTCAAGTCGTTTGTTGTTGAATTAGTATGGAATGCAGGAAAGTTGTTTTATCAGGTAAGCATTGTATGCTTTTGCAACATTTTAGTACGGTACTAAAGGCAATGTATGATATGAAATTGAAATTATGAGTGAAGACAGCACGCAATTATTCCAACCCTCTTGTACTATACTGCAGGGCTAAGTAACCTGTAGTAAGTGACACTAATTTATGGATCTGTGTTAAAATTTTGTGGTGATAACAGTTTACAATATCGTTGAAGTGAATACGATGAAAATAAATGGCACCAGAAATGAAAGATTTAATCTAATTACTGTTAATAATGCTAATTGCAATCTGTGTGTGTGTTAAGTGCTGACTGCTCTAAGGAAACAAGGATGCTTCAAAGTTTTTTTCCACAATCAATCTTATATTTTTCATGTTACTTAAGTCACAATCATAGTTTAGAAGTGATGTTGCCGGTTTAGTTTCTATTTGTGAATCGGTTGGCTCCTAACCTTGAAGGCATTTGTCGTCTGTATTATCTTGATGGAGTTGATTTCACTAAGCGTCTGATTACATCGTAATGGTGGATAACGACGTGAAATGATAGTGAATTATATGCTCAAATCATGATAAGTTCATTATTACTACCACTGATACTGTAAGGCAATGCTGCTTGTGCTTATTGATAGTAGCCTTTCATTAATGACTCGCCGCTACCATGTGCAGTTGATACGTCACTGGTCGTAATCAATCCCACTCGCAATCAGAAATCTAAGATCTTGGTGGGTTAGATGCAAGTTCAATTCATTAATTGAAATTCTTTTTAAGATAATCTTTCATTATCATACGTATTTTTTAGGGTGTGACCAATGTTCTCGTTTTGGATATGCAAATTTTTTGTACCACAGCAAAGATTGGCGTTTCACTCTCTCATAAGTATTTCAAAATAGCTTTTATTTTCCTGCTCGGGTGCATTTTTATTTTGCTGCTTTATTTTGGTCTGCCTCTTTTACTTGCTCGTGAAACGAAGTATGTTGTACAGCAAATAACGCCTACCTGTAAGTAGCTATTATTGAATATCAGTTAAGCGATTGTAGCTTGATATTTTTTAACTTAAGCATTGTTGTAAATCAAATGATGGCTTTGTTCAGACGTTTGCAATCAAGTGGAGGGACCAAGCTTTCTATTTGTCATAGTTACCCAGCTAGACCAAGATTACCGTAGCCTAAAAACCTTAGAAATAATTTTGTTTTAAAAAAATAGATTTGTTTTGTTTTACATGATACCGGTATACCTTCACGTAAATTGATACGCAAAGTGTATACCTTCACGTAAGTTGATACGCAAAGTGGTCTAATACAGATCCTCTTTCTTACACTGCAATTATTTCGAAGTTGCAAAACAGCGGAGTAATCCTCTATTATTCTTAAAGTTGTTGAAAGGTGCTGTTGATAAACAATAAGAAACTTCAGATTGTGACAGATGTCCTGTGGGGCATGATGTTTTGGCTAAGCGTATGGTGTTTTTGAAGTTTTCCGCATCGACGATGACAAAATTTGTCGTTCTGTGTGTTTCTCGACTTAATTGAATAAGGCTACCAATAGTAGTCATGCTATAGCCCATAGCTTACTATTATGAGTGATTCTGCCTGAGGTGTAGCTGTAATTAATCTTAAATGTTTGATTTAGTAAGTAACAAATTCACACGTATGCGTGGTATAGTTTTGCATTCATGGTGATAAAAGCATGATAAAAACAAAAACAAAATTGTTCCATTTTGTTTTGTTATGCTTACCTATTCACTTGCCATTAATTACGACACTACATCTTATGCAAACTGCATTAATATTCAGTTTTACGTTTCTAGCGGACGATTCCACCACCAGCACTGTGAATTCTGGAGCTAACATGAATGATTACTACCGTTCTATCAAGGTCAGCTCTTACATGCTGCTTTTATAGTAGTCTTTGTTGCTTCTTTTTAACTGTTCGTTGTTCCAGCGTTTGACTGTTCACAAAAATTGGTGAATTTCCTGTTTAATGAAACAATGGTTTGTTGTTTAATTTTTGTGATGTGCTGTATCGATTAGTAACTAAGTCCGTTATATCTGTATTGTTAAATTTGATGATTGATAGTGAATGGCAATGATGATGAATAGGAAAATTGTACAGTTTATGCTCTCCATGCCATGCAAACTTCGTGTCGAAATTGCTACGCCTACGAAATTACGAGAGCGCGTTAACAAACTGATATGTTATTTTAGCGCAGACGTGTTAGCACGAGTTATTGTTAGTTGTTGATTTAACACGCATGCTTTACGTTCTGGCTTCGCTAATGTTGTGTTTTTTCGATTTAATATGGCCGAGCAGCGTTTGAGCTAGATTCCCCGTAGTTATATATGCAATTATGTACTGTATATATTGTACAGTACTGTAATTTTCGTTAATTTAGTGCTTGATTTTGCAGCAAATCCCTGCTAGCAAATATTGGGGTAACGTCTGGTATCTGCCCCCAGGTTCGGTTAGGGTTAGGTTTGGTTAGGATTAGGTTCGGTTAGGGTTAAATTTAGTTAAAATTCGGTTCAGTTTCAACCCTGACCAGTGGTGGGCAGTAACCAGTTACTTTTTTAGTAACTGTAACTAAGTTACTTTTGTGCAAATGTTACGCAATTTGTAACTAGTTGCTACTTTAGAACCTCAAAAGTTTCAATTACTTTTATGGGGCATCTTCGTCCGCTAAAAAAAACGGAAAAAAATAATTTAATTTCATTTCATTCATAATCATGAGCTTGGTTCTTTGACGAGCCCACTGAAACTGAAGCCAAATTAAAAAGAAAAATGATCAATGTACTAAATAAACAAGGCAACTGACAATGCTCTAGATCAGTGGTCGGCAACTTGCGGGCCGCGGCCCAACTGTGGGCCTTTTGGCAATTTTTCGTGGGCCGCGGATTCGGTTTTACAAAGTCTTTGTGGGCCGCATGCTAGTTGCAAGTAAAAAGTAAGCCCATGCAAATAATTATAAAAACCTTCCCTTTGATGCTTTGCTCGTAAAACAACCCAATGCTTTTTCTCCGGGCAGTACATGGCTACAAAAGCAAAACTCTTAGCATTATGCTCAAAAACAGGTGTCTTGGGTCTGCATCTCTTTCATGCAATGCTCGCTTTGTTTCTTCTGTTCTATCGATGCTAGCGAGTAGAAAAAAAAGCCCGCGCTTCGCGTTTTCTCTACAACGCACCGACCAGACGCGTGTTGCTGAACCACACACGTTCTCGCTTTGCGATACGTTATCGCCGGGTCGGTTTTAAATGTAGTGGGCCTTCAATAGCCATTGAAAAGGTGATCTGAGCCGCGTTAAAAAAAGGTTGCCGACCACTGCTCTAGATACTTCGACAAGTAGTGACACAGACAACGACCGCGATGCAAGCTCTAGTGACAGTTTTTTTGGCTGTTTCTTTGCACAATCTAAGCGACAAAGATCTAGCAATGTGCCTATATTGATAAAGTAGAGGAATTCCATTTTGCCCCGCCCCACACACTGTTGATGCGAACGCTTTTATGCATGAAGAACTTGCGGAACTTTTAATTCATGACAATAATGCTCTTCCTTCTAGTCAAGGGGGTATTTGTGGAGGAGGGCATTGTGCCGTGCCCCCCTTTGACTTTGCCTTTTAGTAAAACAGAACAAATTAATGGTGCCAAGTGACTGAAATTCCGGTATGCCAGACTCTTTTGATAGTTTTCTTAGCTTATGTCCAGGGGCGGATCCAGGAGAGGTAGGATTAGGGGTATACATTTCCCCCCAGCTATTTTCAAAACTGTTTTTGATAAACAGGCTACAATTTTTCATAATTTTGAACCTTTTCGACAACAATACGTCTTACGCCATAAGTACGCATAATCGAAAATGTGCGAACAAAAAGCATTTTTTGGTGATGCACTCAGAATCAAAGTCAAAAAATTTTAACAAAATTTTCCTGAAAATTATTCAAAAAGCACTAAAATAGCCAGTACAACATGCAAATTTTTTCTGGTGAGCATGCCCCCGGACCCCCAGAGCCTTTTTTGTTTCGCATTCAGCTTCAAATTAGTTCTGCCATAAAAAACTACACTTAAAAAAAATGTCGAAATAATGCCCCTCTCCCCTTTGATTTGAATTTCTCGTTACCACTACGCCACTGCCAGTGATGGGCACAATAAACCCTTTTTCGCTAAAGCGATACCGATAATCCATAGCTTCAAAAAACTCTGGGCGATACCGATAATCGATAAATCTCAACTTCCTAAAGCGATATCGATAAATTATTGGCGATAACTGTTGCGGTAATTTTTCAATATGCTTGACGAAGTTTTTTTTTGGTTTGTCGAATTGCAAAAATGTTTTTATAGGTTTTTCAAGGAAAGAGAGCAATTCACGGACTCTGTTGTAGCATCAAACAAAACAAATTTTTTTAAATTGCAACAAGACTTTATGGACATCATGTGTTTTTTCCATAGCGCCAACTCGTTAACTTTGAACTCTGTGTGCGTAAAGAATCGATTATCGCGATAATTTATCGGCGATAATAAATTGTGTTACAAAAGCGGAATCGGTAATAAATGAGTTTGAACTATTTTGAGCAATAGCGATAATAGGTAATAAATTATTGCCGATTAATTATCTCGATAAATGCCCATCTCTGGCCACTGCTTCTATAGTGCTGCTGTTGAACGACTTTTTCGCGTTGGAAAAGTCCTTTTAAAGCCGGGGCGCTGTGGGCTTAGTGATAATCACTTTGAAATGTTTGTCGTTTTTGAAAGGTAATCTCAATTGTTATTACTGTAAGTAGTTACTTTTTTAAATTTGTAACTGTAACTAAGTTACTTTTTTTGCCAAGTCACTTGTAACTGTGACTAGTTCCTCTCTAAATGTAACTTGCCCACCACTGACCCTAACCGAACATAATCCTAACCAAACCTAACGTATTCCTAACCGAACCTGGGGGCTGATACTAGACGTTACCCAAATACTGTACAGTCTTGCACAATAGGTACCTCCAGTGTGTTTTTTTATATGTTTGTTGCAGTGACATTTAATGAGTGCATGTATGCATCGAGGCTTTATTCTAATGTAGTACCGTTTTGTTATACGAAAGCGCTTCCGTTGTATATTTTTTGTGCTGATTTTTTATGTTATCGACTAGCCGATTTTAAGGAATTAAAAGAAGATATTAAAATTCTGGATCAAAAGTTCACTACGAGACACTCCACAATTATCGATACTGTCAATAACCTTATACAAGCGAACGAACAAAAAAGCGACGAGAAAAATGTAAAAAATCAAAAAAGGGTGAGTTAATAAATTTGATTAGATGTTATACTTTGTTATGACGGATACTACTTGTTTTTTGTATGATAGTTGATCACTTTGATTAAGTTTGCTTTTGACGTTGTCGTCTTCCTCTGATTTTGGTACTGTTTATCGTATTAAGGTAAGGGATTGTTGACGTTAAACGAATTATCACTAATATTGGTATCTTTTTTAATCTTGCTGATAATTTATATATATATACATTTTGTGTTTTTTTTTTTCAGATTTAATTTTTCTGTATTTGAACAAGATTCAAAATACTCTCAGGTTAATTACAAAACATTCTTGTCAAATCGAATTCTGTTTTGCCATTGGCTATTGTCCAGCTTTATTTCGATACTCCAGTTCACTCTCTGTTTTAGTTAAAGTTCTGATAAGTAATAATGTTAACCGTTTTGCAGATGCTGTCCAGCACAGAGACGATGGTTAAAAAGTCCATTGAAGTAGAAATGTTGAAAATCTCCGACAAATTTGAAAACAAGCTTGATAAGATTCAGGTGAGTATCATTGGAAGTATGGTGTGACCATTTTTGGAAAAAAAAGTCTTTGCCGTGTTTACTTGTAGTTTTTGGCAATTGACTGCCTTTAAATTTTATATAAGTAGTGCTTGGGCGAGATGCATCAATGGCTTGTTGTAGAGTGTCAACTCCCTGTTGGGTTAAAGTTAATTGAAGCAATCATTTCAATCTGTGCCACCTCAGTCATTTGTTGGTCTTGAAGAAAATCACTGTATTGGAATATTTTTATTTCACAAAACTGATCATCATCGAAATCATATCTAGCCCATTTGAATGCTTGGCTTGTTTTAAAGAAATTTTTTAGTTCAAATGGAATAGTCAAAAGTATCTGTTTAGATGTATTCGTTTGTCGTTCAGAAATAATTGTAAGTAACCTGTGTCAAAATACTTTCACAACGGCTCGCCGATTTCGCGCAGATTATCTCTCAATATCCTTAGCTTTGCCGCCATAAGATTTTTTTGTCTAATATGTGCTACAGCATGACGCAGTTTACGCTAAATAGTTACTGCAAGCGACTAATTTTATCAACGTTAAATGCACCCATTTGCCTCTTGTCTGGTGCAATCATCTAAGTGATGGCTGTCTGAAACCTGAATCCAGTTTTAGTTTACTGTTGTAAACGCTACGTGATTAAAAAACACCTGCCGTTTAGTGATTGATTGTCTTTCGCAGCTGTCATTGCTTGTTGATCTTTAAGTTTTCACGCTCTAACCACCAACTTATTTAAGCTTAGTTAAAACGATACATTTTATGTAGGAATAAACTCATGTTACTGAAGTATCTAGTAATGTAATTTAAGCACTGCACGAATTTTAGCGGAAAAATTAATTTTTTTAAATAAATTTATTTAAGCAAAAGCTTGGTGGGATGGTGGCCCATTTGTTCAGTGTTCTTAAGAGGCTTGGTCAGTATTGTTTTGCTACCGTTTGATAAATGCTTGTGTATTCGCATAAAGTTTAGAAAGTTTTGAAGCTTGCTGCTTTGCTTGTCTAAATTACCGCCTTAAACTTGAGTGAACAGCTTTTGTACTCTTCGTCAACGTGGACGATTAATAGAACGAAATTGGAATTGTAAACACGATTAAGGCACTCTCCGTATTGTTAGGAAGTGGTTTACTTAATAGTGTTTCTTTTAAGTAGCCTGTTTATATACTTTTTCATAGTGGGTTCGTAAACTTACGTTTAACTAATCGAAACTTTCTGTATGCATCATTGAAATTCGATGCTAAAAAAAGACGAAACTTAGTGGGTTCAGAAATACAATATATCAAGAAGCTTTAGCTCTCAATCCTTCTATTGTTATGATTATTATTCGTACTGAGCACGCAGCATTATTTTATTTGTTCGTGAAAAGCTCAACTGCTATTTTTACGTACTATATACTTTTTCAACACAAAGCGAGATGGTCTGCGGGCGTGTAATTTCATTTTGAGCGCGTAATTTTTAAAAGCAAAAGGATCACGGTTTGTGTTTTGTTAATATTTTATATTGTATGTTTAGTGGGAACGGCAAAATAAGTTCTATTCATGCTACCAGCCTTTCCCGTTATTTATGTGATTCTTGTCTTTGTGATGGGCGTTTACGATTTATGTGCGTGTAGTACGGTTGCTCTGTTGAAATTTTTTGATAGAATTCTATGCTTTGGTGTAACGAAATCATGATGCAATTGCTATGTGCGATCCTCAACGAACTTATCTCTGATAGCGTATTGCTTTTTTAACTAAATATGCATTTTTTAAGCACTGTAATTGCAACGAATCAGTTATATTGGTTTGTTAGCACACTAAGTTACTTTTCATATTTTTCTTACTTTATGTACGTCATTTCATTATAAGCATGCAAATCTAATTGCTTGTGCTTTGAAATACCGTAATAAGTGTGCAGCGGTGCAGCCTGCTTGTGATTCATGTTTAAAAGTGAAATTTATGCTGGTTTAGTTGAATCGTCTATTAACATAATGGCATCTGACGATACGGAAAAGGCTAACGATATGTTCTGCTTGGATTTGCAATTTTCCTGCAATACGAGACAATTTTCTGTTGGGATGGTTACAACTGAAAAACCTTGTGGTCATTTGGTCTCCGTCCTTGGCACTCAATTACACTTTATGCTTTTCAGCCTTACATGCGATTATACCGGTTACTAAATATGTGTCTTGTAAAAAACTTGTGAACAAGTTTGAGTTGTTTGTTTAGATGGAGTTGCATCGTGTGCGTACAAATTATACGCTGTTCCTGCTACGACTTCGAGAGTTACAAGAAAAAGTTGAAAACAACCAAGAAACAAATGAATTGAAGTTCCTAAAACTGAGTGATGTGGAAAAGCATCTGCTGAGAATTGAAAACGAACTTGTTCGACTCGAACAAGATTACAAGTAAAAGCAAAGTTTCGTTAAAGGTCTTCTTAGATTTGAAACTAAGATGTTTTTTGCTTTGTTTTTTGTTACATTTCGATGATAACCCCGGCGCTGAGCAGGCCTAGTTGTTGCTTAGTTGGGCGGCCCCCTCTACTTCTGGTTATAAGTGGCTGTTGGCAATCTCATGTTATTACGGTATTTACAGCTCAAATGGCCGAGTGGTGAAAGCGTCCGTCTCGGGAGCTGTACACTTGGGTTTGATTCCAGGTCGGGTCAAACCAATGACTGACTATAACATTGGTATTCACAGCTTCCCCGCTTGACGTTCAGCATTGTAGGGACAGTGTGGAAAACAAGCTGGCAAGTTCACTTGTTGTGCCGTTGGGAGGAGCACTTAGCGGGATTCCCCCATCTTGGTGTGGTAGACCGATGGCTGGCAACTCCTTAGCGAGCTCGTATAGCGCATTGATCGCTTTCTCGTGATAGGAGGATAAATAATATGCAACTCGATACAAAATGGTTGGCAGCTAAGTTTGCAAAGCTTTGCGTTGTAGTAGGCGACTGAATGTTTTGGAAATCCGATAATTATCACTATTTGCTTGTTTTCTTTGTAAAACAAGAGCATTCGCTTTTCAGTGCTTTCAAATTTTCGATTAATCGCTTTTCGGGAAATGAGACCTACCTTCGAAAAATATCTAGCGAACAATTCATCGCTAACTTCCAAGCTCTTCTAGAAGAGTCCACTGGGATTCAGGCAGATCAGGTATCAAAAAGTCTTCTTTTTTAAATCGTTAGATTACGTCATCGTAAAAAAGCATGTAGTACAGTATTGAGCTTGTACAGTAGGCGACCTTATCAGTACATGTCAGCTTATGGCGATGCGTCGATGCTGATAATTTATTATTTGTGCTGCAGTACGATTAAGCGGCGTAGTATACATTTGTCTGCGCGCTAGGCGGTTGCCGTGTAACAAAGTATCCGTTCGTTTTATTAATAAATCATGGTTGCGGCATTTCATTTCTCGATTTAGTGGAACGAAAAGGACAAACCATGAGCCACTGAACTAACTTTATGCACTGCAAACGGTTTAGTTTGTAAATTGTTAAGCTGGTTTGTTTACAGAAGTTTGCCACGATTATAAGCTACTATGCACCATTTCATTAAAAATATGCACATATGATTGGTTTTGCTGTGAAGTAGACCTACCTTGAAAAATAAGCAGTTCTCGTATCAATTCATTGTCAAACTTGCAATTTTTACGCGAAAGAAATAACTTGTTTTGAATTTAATGATTATAAGATAATTTGATTGATATTGAGGTTAAATAGAACAGAAGTGACAGAGCGTATTGATTGACCTGAATGAAGTTATTTAATTTTTGAAGCCCTGCCAACGTCATGCAACATGGGCATGGTGTAATAATAATCTTTCATTAAAAAGCAATATATTTGCGGGGGCCGGCTTCGCCAAACTCTCTTTTAATCAAGAAATTATTCAGTGATGAATCCCTGCCTGATTAGTAGGGCGATTTTTTTATGGTAAAATCGTGAAATATGACTTTATTTTTAAAACAGCAAATTTATGCTGTTTTCCGAAATTAACATCTCATATGTGAGTGTAAACATTTTTTTGAACAAGAACATACTCAAAAGAACGAAGAATTCACTTGAAAATCAGTAAAAAAAATTCAAATGTTCATCTTACAAGTAAGATATTCAACTGCTGAACACGATTTTATGATAAAATGCGACGTGTGCATCGTTAAAATTTCGGTTTTCACGAATCATGGACTTTAACATCGAAAATGACAATTCTACTACAGATGCTGATGTAGGCTAGCTGGTATCTTTAACAAATTGGCATGCAGTGCTGGAGAAATATCTAGTCTACTCGTCTCCACAATGGCTTTTGCACAATTTTTTTCTTAACTTATAATTAAAAAGTCGCTTTAAATGCTTCGTGAAAATCGGCATGAAAACTTGAAAATTCTCATTGCCTCTCTTAGCATAAAATTATCAAGTTTAAAGTCTACAGGAACTTTATCTGCGGTGGCACTGGGGTTTAACAATTTGTATTTCATAACAAAAATCAATTGTCATATTTTATGACCTAAAAAAAAATATGACTTTTTATGACTTTTATAACTCCTTAAATAGACCTCGTATCTACGTAGTTTTTTCTCGATTATCGGTTTCATAAGTTTTTGCGCTACAAAAAAAAATATAACTTTAATGACTTTTATTCCCCCGACTGATTAGGCATGTTATATGATACTTAATGTGCTAAAACGTGGGTTATTTTTGAGACATCGGATCACCAACGGCATGGCTACCTTGCTCGTATCTTCGTAATGTGGCTTGATCAAAAAGGATTTGCACAGAAAGAAGCTCTCCAGAAAATAAGAAGTGAAATCGGTGCAAACTCGTCACGACTGGCTAAGTTCTTCGAAGACTCTCTGGAGAAAAGCGTGAATGTAATTTTGTCAGTTAGCTGGATAAAACGCTTTAAGCCTGGTGTACTTCAAAATTTAATAACGCTTAAAGCCTGGTGTACTTCAAATGACTACCGTAGTACATTTTTTTTTCAAATTTTTTATGACATTTGTTTTTACCAGTGTTTTGTTTTTACTTTGTTTTTACCAGTGTAAATATCACGTTTGTAGGTACTTAAGGAAAAGGAAGTCAACCCTGACAATTCAACATTCATCACACGCATACTCAGCATGTATGCTGAGTATGAATGTTGAATTGTCAGTGTGATGAATGTTGAATTGTCAGGGTTGACTTCCTTTTCCTTATGGTTTCATAATCTAGCTCGCCCCTGGGACAGACGGATGAGCTGTCTCGCGCCTCACAGCGCCCTTTGAATTTTTAGGTACTGTATTTAATTCCACTGTTTTCCTCCGTTATGGTTTTTTTAACCGCTTTTCATCTGAATTTCTTTCAAGAAAGAGCGCTATACACATGTGTTGTAATTATCATTACGCTATACTTATTTTAAATCCCCCCCACCCTGAAAAAGTTTCTGGATACGCTTCTTCTGTGGCTTGTAATTTCAACCGAATGGGGTCGTCAATGTTGGCATTTTTATTATTTACCAAATTTATTGTATTACTTGTGCAGGATTTGAAAACATCTTATTTCACCGACGTTCACAAAACCTCGGTGAACGTTGTTTCTCAATCTCAACAACAAACTGCGACTGAAATTAGCGAGACTCTTATTAAAATATGGATCAAAGAAGCTCTAGATCTCTACAGGTAAAACTGCTTGAAAACAGGTAGAGGTTAAGCGAAAACGGCCAGCGAATAGAGCTAGCATTTATGGTTTGAATAATTAGTTCCTAAGTTCAATGTACTGTATTATGTTGTGACGATTGTGCTGGAAATTTATCTACCTTTGATCTTTATTTTAATGGTACTTATTGTACCTTCGTCCTTCATCCTTTTGGTTAGCAGGACTGTGACGTGGAATGAATATATTGCTTGAATAAATTTAACCTTTCTTTTCTATTTGTAAATTGAAAGGGTACAATGATATAAGAAGGCAGTTATTATGAAGCGTGTGTTTCTACCAAATGATAATTTGTCTTCACCAAAACTCCAAAATTTCCATCTCACTTAATGTTGGCTTATTATTAAGTGATTTGCAAAGTTATGCTTCACTTGATTCAATAGGCTAAACGTATAAAATCGTGAGTATGCCGATTGCCTAATCAGTCCGCTAGTTTTAGTATGTCAAGCCTAAGTCACTCTATCTGATTCAGCGCCGATCGGGTTGGAGAAGCAGACTTTGCTCTGGAAACAGCTGGAGGTTCAATTGTGAATACACGATGCTCGGAAACCTTTCGTCATAAAACCGCTTTAGTTAGCATCTTAGGAATTCCCATCTACTACAACATTAACACCCCAAGATCAGTGATTCAGCCGAGCGTGATGCCTGGTGAATGTTGGGCTTTTGAAGTGAGTAAAGTGGAACCCAGTTTGTGGCTATGTAAATTGAGCCTTGCTGTTAGCCTTCCAGGGTATGGAACTACCTACTCTAAACATTAGTTAGTTTCACTGCATGCACTCGGCGAGTTCTTAGCTAACCGCGTAGAATTGTCAAGCAAAAGGCTAAGCTGGTAAGAAGTGACAACGCTGCTAGCGTAAAAATGCTTTTTCTTGTTAACTGATTTTAACGCATCGCTACTCACTGACGTCTGTTACGCTCTCTTACACCATGTAATAGCGACTAATCGTGCTGCAGGCAAAAAAAGTAAATATTGCAAAAATAATGCCATTTCAAGCAAATCGCCCACTTGCATTTTTGTCGCGTTTTCGGATAATTCAATGTTGTACCAAGCAAAATCAAAACGCGTTGACAAAAATAGTCGTGTCTTTGGACATTACACCTGCGCTATATGGCGTATTGTTATAGGTGTGTTTTTAGGCGAATGCAGAACTTGCCATGTTTTCTTGCGTGTAGGCCAAATTTCTTATACGATGGGGTGGCTGTTGTGCAATCGGCAGCAAGATTACAGCTGTTTAAACCTTGTAATGTGACTAGCTCGTTGTTGTTAATTACGTATTTTTATTTTCAGGGCAACAAAGGTTTCGTTGTGATCAATCTGGCTGCCACTGTCAAACCTACTGCTTTTACGTTAGACCATATCCCGAAAGCGTTATCTCCAAACAACAAGATTTCAAGTGCTCCTCAGAATTTCTCTGTGTATGGGCTCATTGATTCGTATGATGTGGATGGTATATTATTGGGTTCATACAGGTGAGCGAGAGATGGCAAATTGATTTGGTATTTGCAATTAGTTACTTGCGTGTGGGCTTCAATCGTAGCAAGATTCAGCATTGCTGGAACGTATATTAATCTCCCAATGGAACAACCGACAGTCCGACAACCATTCCTTGCGAAAGTGCGTTGCGAATCTGTCCCCACCGAAAGTTATCCGAGCTGCTTTACTATAGCTTGCCACACAAACCGTGCAGGAAGTCGATGGTCAACTGCAATGCGCAACTCGTAGTTTGGAATTGAACATCGACCTTTAAATTACTGCGCGTCGCAACGCAAATCTTATTAAATAACCTAAAAGCTGATTGAATAACTCGAGCATTTTGAACATGTTTGAAGAATTCGATGCCCAGCTAGGTCTTCGTCTATGATGCGTGTTTTTGCTAAAACCTGTTTAGCCCCAACAATATCACAGCTTCTTTGAAGATCTTTTACTTTCTAGAAAGTTGCTTTATAGAAATTTGATGAGCACTGCAATTGTTACAGATACGAGAAAGATGGTGAGCCGACGCAAACATTTTTCGTAGAAAGCAAAGCTCCAGAAATTGACAATGGTTTTCGTCACATTGAACTTCGCGTCACGTCAAATTGGGGTCATCCCCAGTTTACTTGTATTTATCGTTTTAGAGTTCATGGAAAAAGCATTTGATGCACTGCCGCTTTTGTAGCGTTCTTTTTTTGTGTTAATTTTGTTGTTTGCTGCCGATGGTACATTTATTGCTTTTGCTGTAATACTTTTGCACGTAGTTTTCTGTGTTCGTTACTAATATGTATTGCTCATTGAACCACTGCATGAAATAAAATTCAAGTAAATATTGCAAAAATATATAATTATCACAATAGGAATTAAGACGCAAGTCCGAGGCAGAAACCACCAAGAAATCCGGTAATCATCACACCATTTCTCTTGATGATTTTCTGAGTCTGCAAACGAAAAAACAATGTATAAAAGTTGCACTAGACGTAGGGAAGATGTGGGACCTTTGGACCACCTGTAGTAACTAGCTCCTTTCAAGAAAAATAAAAAATTCCTGGTTGAAGTATTCTGTGAAATAACATGGAAACCCTGACTTTAAACCTGGAGTGATTACTATTAAAATTAAGCTGTTAGGCTGTAGAGTTGGTTTTGATGCATTAAAAGTAGTTAGTTTCGTGTTAAATATCTCATAAACCTATGAAATGGAAGTCGTACACTTTGGTGGTAATGTAGTTAATAAAAGCTTCTCCAGGTCAAAGAACTTGGTTTTATCCCAAGTGCATATTATAGTACAGAATTTATGTCTTTGCTTAATTTTTTGGCTTGGGTAACCATTGGACCGTTTGACACAGGCACCTTTGGACCTGATCCAAAGGTCCCACATCCACAAGCAATGAAGCAAACATGTCATTATGCAGTGATGGGCACGATAAACCTTTCGGTACTAAACCGATAACGATACTTCAAAAACGCCCTGGGCGATACCGACAATCGATACATCTCAAATGATTAAAGCGATATCGGTAATCGATGTTATCGCCGATAAATTTTTCAGATAAATGTTGCGGTGAATTTTCGATGTGCTTGACGAAGTGTTTTTGCAAGTCACATTGCAAAAATGTGTTTCTATAGATTTTTCAAGAAAAGAGAGCAGTTTATGGACTCTGTAGTGACATTAAATATAACAAAGAGAGATGTTTTCACACTGCAACAACACTTTAGGAACACAGTGTATTTTTTCCATAGCGCCAACACACTAACTTTGAACACAGTGTGCATAGCGATTCGTTTATCGCGATAATTTATCGGCGATAACGAAATATATTACAAAAGCGATATCGGTAATCGATAAACCAAAACTATTTTGAGCGATAACGATAATTGGTAATAAATTATCGCGATAAATGCCCATCTCTGCCATTATGTTACAGAGTTTACCTTTATGTTGCAATAGTTTAAAAACAACCGCCCGGTTAGCTCAGTTGCTAAACGCACGCTATCGGTGCGAAAGGTCTGGGGTTCGATTCCCGGGCCGGTCAAAACCACACTGTTTCGATGTTTCTTTGGAGTTGTGTGGCTCAGGCGCTAAGCTGCGGAGATGGGCCCCGCCACTCGTTAGAAGTTTTGGCGTAATACGAAAAGTATAATAAAGATTTGTTTTGAATTTGATACTTTAAAAACTGTGCGAAAAGTTAGAGCATCCGCCCAGTTTCCATAATCAAAACGCTGCTGCACCGAACTGCTTTGTTTGTTTCCATGACGTCGCTGTCAAGTGGGAGCGATTTTCCCGTGCTGCTTGTTTGTTTCCATAAAGACTTCCTGCGCTCTAGACACTTCTTATTGTTTTTACATTGCCATCGCCAGTGTCCACAACACGACGTTTAGCCGGTTTGATTAAGTTTGATGCTGACCTTGGCAAATATGACTTTTAGGCCTTTATTATGTTTTTGCAATATTCTGTGATGATTATTTTGTTTGAATAAAACAAATTTCTAGAATTTTTGAACTAGTTGCAGATGTAAAATGCAATTGAGATCGACTGGTCCTAAGGTCCCCTTGTCATGGTCCAAAGGACCCCACGCATATAAAACTTTTTACCAAAAAATAATTTATTTTAAATTTAAAAACGAATATGAAGGTGTTAACGTAGTACTGCAATTGAAGCGCTAACTAGTACATGACATAATGTAGTTCATTTGAAGCAATTTTTGTGGAAGTTTAGTTCAAATTACAGTCACAGGAGTCGAAAAAGCTCTAAATGGTCCAAAGGTCCCACATCTACCCTACGTTTTTCAAGGAAAGCAAATTAAGTTTGATGAACATACCCAATGAAGCTGCTTGGCTGCTAGTTGTAAAACTAGCTTACGAAAAATAGTTTTTCACATTCATTGAAATGGCACATTCAAATGCACAGCAAAAAGCGACTTCGGCTGTAGGTGACAAAATGATTTGTTGGTTCTAATAATTCCCAATCATTGTGTGCTTCACATTAATACAGAAAAAATAACGCTATGCATGTATTCGTTCCGCATGAAGCGGTGCTAAGAGAGGGACAATCGCTACGGGACGTATATTTCGAAATGCTCCGGGAACACGGCAAGTGGGTGACTTTTAGAAGATGCCTTTGAATTATTGGCTCATAGCATTTTATTTTTAATCTTTCCACTTCTATCGCGCCCCTGACCAAGAAACCCAAATAAAATTTTTGTTTCTGGGAAGAACTCTCAGCAGTTCGCTTGTAAAAGCGAGTCCGAAACAAAACGGCAAGGCCACTAAAAAGCATCAAATGCATTGCATCCACTGAAAAATACCGCTCCTAGCCTGTTTTCCTGGCTTTAAGCTGCCAAACTGATCACTTTCATGCGTAGTTGTACGAACGCAAACGGCACAACCAATCTTGATGTTTAACTTACAACCATTCAAAAACTTGTGAGCAATAATTAGGTAAGTACCGTCAAAAAAGTAACCCGCAAAAAAACTAGCCGAAGCTTTTTCGCACAACGAATTCCGTAATACGCACGAAAACGATCAAATACTTTTGGCAACTCATACCCAGTGAAAACATTATAACAATTTTCCAAAATTTCTGCGCAAAAACAAGACAGGCGAAGTATTAAGTTTTGTGACACACCTTGTAACTGACAGAGAGACAGTAATACCTTCTCAGTTAAAGTTTGAAAATCATCAGAAGTGAGGCTGATTTCACTGTCAACCACTCTTTGCGCTCTTCTCACATCACGAGTCACTTTATCCCAATCTATGCTCAGATAACCAGTTTGGTACGCCAGTTGAATACAAATGAAACCACCTCCAATTACAGTGGCAGCGGTTTTACCAATTCTTCTTGAGATCATTCCAACAACCCTACACCAAAAAAAACATCAAAATGCACCAAAAAACTTACACAGGTTAAAATCAAAACAAATGAGTTGCAAGCAGGATTGGGAAAAATCGATATTCGATTGCGATATTCTTTACTTTTTGTTCATTGAATTCATTGGAGCCTTTACTTTTTTGAATGAGTATCGAATATGGCCTTGTCTTTACTTTTTTTTCGGCGCAATTCCATATTTGATCCTTTTTGTCCAGGTTACTTTTTTTCACTTAAGTAAATTTAAAATAATCGTCGGTACGGTATTATTACCTTGTTTCTGCTGATAAATTTTTTTGTGCCAAAAAAAACACAGAAAAGATTTTTTTATAGCAAAGTTGCCTCGCATAAAGGTCTTACTATGTCCGCCGTTTGTCTGCAAGTTACCACATGAATGTGAGGACATCACAAAAAAAGTTTGGCGTACACCGCTAGATGCTCATTGTAATGTCGAATATAATATTCTTTACTTTTTTAAACTACCATCGAAATCGATTATTTCTTTACTTTTTCGGGTATCAATTCCCAACCCTGGTTGCAAGTCCAAATGCATTGGCTATATGCAATTCCCTTTCACGTGTTTACAAGTCCTATTATTGCATTTTGCATGACAAAATCAAAAATCTTCGTGCAAATGATACAGCTCTCTCTCATGCAGCATTTTACTATGTATTAGCCCATAAGCACTAGCGTAGCCAAAACTTTGCAATGGTAGGGGTTGAGAACAGTGGCGCATCCAGGATTTAGCAAAAGGGCGTGGTCGTAAAGGGGTAAAATAAAGCGTAGCCCCTAGCCGTCAACGAATTTTTGCGGTTTTTGCATATAAAAAACACTCATTTTAGTACACTGTTTTATCGAAAAAGGGCATGCAGTGAGCGCAGTCACTATAGCCAACGCAAAAATATTTTCGCAGCTTATGTCTAAAAGCAGAAACTTGGCAAAGTAAGTGAAAGGAGGTTGCAACCATTATTAGTTTGAGAAATTATAGACTGAAAGTTAGGTTTTGGCACCTTATTACAGGGCCAAAGGGGGGGGGGGCATGGTACCGTGCCCCCACCTCGTGCTCCTATGATTGAGAATGACGTCACATTTGACCACACGTTGTATATCAACAAAAGATGGCCTCAAATTTACGAGACACGTTTTAAACTGAAAATACCGAAGGCAGTTAAGGCACAATTATTGTAAGGAAATCAAACGAACGCTTTCTGGTGAACCATGGAGTAAGCATCGAACCTGAGGACATTTGCTTTAAAGTGCAATTAACAATTTCAAATGTTTGTAGTCTTTTTAGTTGCCTAGTTTGGTTACATACAAATTATGCCATAGGCCTCTCAGAAATTGGCCGCTTAATGTAACATGTGAGGCCGTATCTTGAGTAGGCCATGCCATAGCTAAGAGACTACCTCCTAGAAATTGTGGAACGCCTTTGCATTTTAGAGAATAATGTCTTTCAATTGCATGTTATGATTGTAATGTGCGACTTTGTTAATAATGAGTGTTGAACCTGTTTTTAAAGTGAAAGGGATGTTGGCGTACTATACTGCATTACGCAAAGCTTGTGTGACGTCAGAGTTTTCTGCCTTTTTTCCCTCGTTTGTGAACTTGTCAGTTGTTGCGCATTCACCGGCATTCTAAATTTAAGTGTACTAAAATAAACGTCTCCTAAATCCATCTTGATTGCAAGAACAAATTCGCTGAGGCAGATAAGAAAACAAGTATGAAGCTATTTCAGTCTCAAAAAAAGTTTCAACTCTTTCGTACCGTGGTTACGCCACAAAATTTTAAATTCTATAAACACGACACCCGAGTATTAAAATATCACAACCGGGTAACAGCTAGGAGTGCAGTTAAAACTCTGTGCTGTTTCATACTTCTGAATGTAAAACATTTCTGCACCGTTTATCACCCCCTCAATCGAGTTCTTGGAATCCACCTCAGGCTAGGCGTCCATTTACCATAAAATAACCGACCAGAGTCGGCGGCAGAGCAGTCGACTTAGGGGGGCCAAAGTTTGAAATTAAGCACAAAAGCTGCTGTCTTCAAAAGAGTAAGCTCGTTGATTGCCGCCAGCCAGCCCTGTAACCGACTTGGGACTAGCAGTAAAAATAACTAACGCTTCAAAAAGAAAGTCAGAAAGAGACGTAAGTATGACGTCACTTGAGGCTCAATTGGGGGGTTGTAACCCCCTTCCCCCATGGTTACGTCACTGATTATAAGATCATGTTCTTGCTACTCAGATAAGGGCAATGTCCTGTGCATATTGCAATGAGATTTAACAATTATTTTCAAAATTAACAAATTTAGTAATTATGCAAATTCGATTAGTGCAACTACAATGTAGCTAATTATTCGTCTCTCTTTCCTCTATATCTTGCTTGTCTTGAGACAAAACAACAAGGAATAAATCAAAAGTTATTATACTTGAAAAGCCATGAGCATTGACAGTTACAATTTTAACAACAAGCTTGACAAATAACAAACAACCGTTTTTTCATGAAGCATCTCAAATCAGACAGTGGGCTGCACACAATGAAGATTTGCAATAAAAATTGAACTTATGTTTGAAAATAACGTGTTAAGATTGACCCCTGCACCCTAATGCCAAAATATTCATGTAGAGACAAAGTTGATGAAGTGGCAGGACAACACAGTAAAAAAAGGAGAGTGCAGTGTTAACAGTTTTATTACAGAAACAGGAGTACTTATATTCACAATATACCAAAAGCACTTTACAAATTTCTCACCATCCTCCAGCAACCCCAATTGCCAATTGGCCTTCTGGTCGTCTTGGATGAACGGGAAAGTTGGAAAAAAAATTGCGAACTCGATCCATGTTGGAGTAACTTTGAACTGCATCAAGCACTTCAAAGTCCTCTTCTGTCAATAATGTTTTTATGTTCAATGCAAAATACAGAGTTAACAAAAAAAACACTAATAATTTAATTCCTAGTAACATTGTGCATATTTTTTTCGTACTTTCCTACATAAAAAAATGTGGCAATGGATGTAAGCTCGTATAATTTTCCAATGTCACAAAATTATTAAGTTTCTGGGAGTTGCAAGCAATCCAACTTTTGCTCTTTGTCAAATTCTCATTCAATTTGCACGTTATCACTTTCATCCAACGACACCTAAATTGCTTTCATCATTTTGTTACATCTGTTCTTTTCCTGTTCCTGCAAACAGGTTCAATATATACATTTTTTTCTTGTAACTATAGCGACAATCTTAAAAGTCCACCATTACACTATTAGTCTAGGCTATTGCTACTCAAACTTTTTACTAGCTATAGTGTAGAGCAGGGTTGGGCAATACTGTTCACCCAAAGGGCTGCATTTGAAAAATTTTGAAATAAAATTTTGAAGCTGAGGGGTGCACTGATTGGATGAGCACATAAGATGTTCCATTTCAGCACTGAAAATTGGTGAAGAGCAAAAAAAGGTCCCCAAGGTCGCACATACTTATTTTTCACTGACATTCAGTGCAGAGCTAAAAAAAAAAGGTCTTTGACTTGATTCACAGTACGAGTTTATATTTCAGTAAGTGCCCACTGGCTTCATAAAATGGTCTCGTGGGCCGCACTTTGTCCACCCCTGGTGTATAGCAACAGCAGCGCCCTTTTTATAATTCGACATACCGATATTAATCATGTAGTTTAAACAGAAAAACTAAATCAAAGAAAGAGTTGACTAAGTCAGACATGCCTTTACTTTAATCCCTCCAATAGTCATAAGAGCCTATGAATGTATGTGAAATTACGTAAAAAACTCTGCCCACTGCGTGAAAACATAGTCTGTTGATCAATGTAAAATAATACTCAGCATACTTCTTTTCCAACTAAGAGCGTACTGGCAGTCAACTGCAAGCGTACCGGTACCAGCACCAGTACACATACCATGGTTTGAATAGCACACAGAAACAACTAGACACTGTGCACATGCAATATTATTCAAAAGCGTATCAGTACCAGTAAAAAGCGATGTAAAGCCTGCACTGAGTATGCTATGGCATTCCATGGCGAAACTGCATTGTGCATATATGGTAATGGTAGGGTATAACTCAACATTTCCCAAACTGTCGTACCAGTATGAGTATCACTTGTGGTACATGAAGGATTTGCAGGTGGAAGGCCTAACAGATTAATTTTTTATCAATATTGATGAATGCAAAATGTAAAGTCGTCTCCATTAAACTTTTTATAAAATCAAAAATTTTGCGTGACAATTTTAATTTATTATGCCTGGAAGTGCCGTTTGGAACTGGAGCCAAATCTTTGTCTCAATCTGACAAACATTCACAGTAACACTGACGAGCTTGTTGGGCAGAAGCAAGCACATCCATCTCATTGAATACGAAATGAAAATAATAGTTTAAAAACTTGCCTTTTTCATTTTAACAAACATGTTATAAATACATACTAGTAATGCAAGTGTTATCGTAGCTGAGAGTTTTTTCGTAAGCATTTTTAATTTTTATGATGAAGTGGTAGAGTGAGTTTTTGAAATTATTTTAGTGGTACGTTTATAAAAAAGTTTTGGAAACTCTGGTATATATAACTGAATAAGAAACCTCAAGTGAATAAGGAACTTTGCCTAACCTTAGAAATGAAAACAAGCTTTTGCTTTCAGACTGCTATAGGTTAGATTTGATTATTTATTAAGAAAGTTTTATGATTTCTGACCCACCTCTGCTATCGTAATCGGAATCACCCATTTTTCGAATCAGTTCAATCGTTATTTGTAGACTACCAGTATGCTGTCAATCAAAGTTATCTTGATAAAATAATGGCAAGTGGCATTGACGTTGGATTGTTGTAAAAAAACAAAACATTAAGCTGGTTACTTAATATTGATTCTACATTACACTAAACACAAACCTGCAAACTGCAGATATATTTAAACAGTTTAAATAAAATAGATTTATTACGGTACCATTTATACACTAATCTGCTTGCTAATGCTGTAATCAGCAACTGCAGGGTCCCAACTAAAACCTGCTGAAGCACAAGGACTGCTAGTGAGTTATTACAAGGGGTTAGGGCTTAAATAACTCATTAGTGCCCCTAGCGGTCCTTGTGCTCTTGCAAGGGACGGCCCTTGTGATCCTTGTGCTCCTGCAGGTTTTAGCAATACCGCAACTGCACAATACAATGATAGGCTACCTAAAATCTTGAAAACAGGTTTACAAACTCTGAACTCGACATTGAACTCAGGATTTTTTTGCCAAGTCCAACGTAAAAATTAAACAGGTCTTATCTAGAGTAAGCTGTCCACATCTAGAATAACCCGTCTGCATAAAGCAACGAAAGACATGGACGGCTTACGCTAGATGAGACCCAATTAAACATTTCTGAACCCGAATAAAGTTGATATAGTGTGGTCTCCAATTTAATCTCAACTTGGCAAAAACTGCTTGAACTTGGATTACCGGGTATATTACACTAGCCTACCTGAACAGTTGATCTTAGGTCTACTTAGTCTGTTAGTCTCTGAGGTCCAATAAGGGGTCCTGCTCTGTGGTAAAACCTGCAGGAGCAAAGGACTGCCTTTGCAAGTGAGTTAGGAGCACAAGGGCCGCTAGTAAGTTATTACTAAGGGCCCTAACCAAACCCTACAGTAATTCTTGGAAATACGGTAACTCACTAGCACCCCTAGTGGTCCCTATATACTGGTATGTGTTCGCGCAAGTTTTAGCAATACAGCTAATAAGTGATAAAATTTCTTAACTCAAACTCCAAAACTAAAAATGAAGAACTCAAACTTGCAGGTTCTTAGAGATCTCCACAAAAATGCTTTGTTTGAGTCGTAGCCCCAGTCCTGTCCAAAAATTACTACTTGAATACCAGTACGGTACCGTTCGAGTACTGCTAAAACTGTAAAAGCTGCAGGAGCACAAGGCAGGGCATGCTATGGAATGGAATGAAAGACGATTTTTCCATACTCCATACTGCAAAATTTCTTCCATTCCATATCCATCCATACTAAAACTTTTCCATTCCATATTCCATTCCATTCTAAAAAAATTTTCCATATTCCATTCCATTCTTCTATACTACGAGGAGCTAAATACGCGAAAAATCATTTTCAACAGAATCGCTGCAGCGACTTCAGTATGATGCGCTGACAAAAAATCACAACCTAGGAGAACATTTATCCCCTACACTGCGAGTGGCAATCCATCACACTCTCCCTACACCACTTCACTGTTGCCGTGAGATTGTAAAATTTTTGTACTTAAACTTTCTTTACGCATCACGTGACTCTCAAAAAGGCTGTAGCGGTTTTGTTGAAAATGATTTTTCGCGTATTTAGCTTCTCGTTTCTATACTAATTAATGAAATTTAACGTAATGGTAAATGCAGTGGCGTGGCGGAAAATTTAAAAAAAAGGGGGGGCATAGATTCCACATTTTTTAAGGGTAGGCTAAGTTCTCTTCTTCGTGTCTTCATTTGTGCACAAGTTTTTCATTCAAAAACAAAACAACGGAAAACGGAAATGAAGCACTGACGTAAGACAATGGCAGCATAAACAGAGGTGGCATAATTATGCACCAACAGTAAAGAGCATCGAACTCTTAACCAAACGATTAGTGGCGAAGCCAGCCAAAAGTTTTGGGGGGGGCAAAACTTCATAGGCTTGTCCCAGCGGTGGAGGTCTTGAAGCATAGGCGCACGCAGAAGGGGGCACGGTGGTATGCCCTCCCTTTGGCCCATATAAGGTGCTAAATCTAACTTTCAGTCTATGTGATTTCTCAAACTAATATAGGCTACTGTAGGCTAATGGTTACAGCCTCCTTTCACTTATTTTAGCCGAGCTTCTGCTTTTACGCACAAGCTGCGAAATAGTGGCGTAGCGAGAAATTTTAAGAGGGGGGGGGCATAATTTCCACATTTTTTAAAGTTTAGTTCCGGTATTCTTTTTCGGCGGAACTAATTTGAAGCTGGTTGAGAAACAAAAAAGGCTCTAGGGGGATCCGGGGGCATGCTCCCCCGGAAAAATTTTGAAAATTTACATGCTGTAAAATTTTGTTTGAAATTTTTGACTCTAATTCTGAGTGCTTCGCAAATAAGCTATGATGCAATTTGTTCGCACGTTTTCGATTAATCGAGCGGCATAAGGCTTAGGCTTCCGCTATTGAAGAGGTTCGAAATTATGAAAAAAATTGTATACATCAAAAACATTTTTGAAAACGTCTAGTGGGAGGATGCATACCCCTCATCCTAACCCCCTGGATTCGTCCCTGGCCATATTCTACGGAAACCATCATAAGGGTCTGGTATATTTCAGTCACTTGGCACCATTATTTTGTTCTTTTTTACTAAAAGGCAGAGTCAAAAGGGGTGATGGGGGCATGACACAATGTCCCCCCTCTAAATACGCTACTGCTGCAAAAATATTTTTGAATTGTCCATAGGGACTGTGCACTCACTGCATACCATCTTTCGATAAAAAAAAGTGTGCTAAAATGAGTGTTTTTTTTTATGTGAAAATCGTAACATTTAAACAGTTCGTTGGCGGCTGGATGCGAAGCCCCCAGCCGCTGATGAATATTTGCGGTTTTTCAACAAGAAAACATGTAATTTTTCGAACTTTTTATCATAAATATACCTTTATTTATTTCAAAAATACCTTCAACATGACATGTAACAGAAACTTGGATCTTGGTTATCTGGTCCATCCGGCTTATTCTATGATAAATAGGCCTACTCTAACAATGACCAGCAACGACAAGTAGGCCTACAACGGACCATCGTCAGTCGGACACATTTCAGACTGCACTTTATGCAAAAAACTTTAATTTTGTTGATGACACTATAGTCAATGAGTGGTAGGAGCGTAGGGCCATGGCACGGTGCCCCTCCTGGGTGAACCCTTGTCTACCTACACCGAGACGAGCGATCGATTGGCTATAACTTAAGTAGGTTAGTGGTAACTGAAAATATTTCCGGGGGGGGGGGGGGCAATTGCCCCCTTTCCCCCCTTGGCCACGCCCCTGCTAACGAGCTAGAACTGAATGCTTTACTGCTTCGCCACACAGAATCCACTTTTTCCTCTACAATACTTACGATCACTCGCAAACAAGAGTGTAATGAATGCAAAACAAATTCATTTTTTTACGTTAATGTTGGTGACTGCGGTGACACCTAAACTGAGCAGACATACAGCCTACAAATCTATAGGCGATTAATTGTAATTCAAGCAGCTTCGATTGGTTTCTTTCTGTATCAAGATGTGAAAAAATTTATTACCATATTAAACTAGGCGAGCTTGTTGGTAGCCTAATGCAACTTTTTCTAAGAACTGCGGGTTCGCTTATTTCAGTTTATATTTTATACAAACAACATGAATTATATTGTATCACACTTTAACTTCTACAGTAGTCATTAACAGAGCAAAAAACAGGGCAAAAATTTTTCCGCGCCCCTAATGGTTGCGGGTCTTGAAGACAGCAATACGTAAAAGTGGAATGAATTTTTGATGCAACTTGTTTTTGATAGAAAAGATTAATACCTCAGTTTCGGGTTATGCAAAGAGTTTTTTTGAATAATTTTCTATCACGCATTTAGCAGATAGGCCTACTTACCAATTTTGGCCGAGTTTACTACACAATGAACACCAGTATATGCTCGTATAAATATCTGATTCTTTAGGGGGGCGAAAATTTTTTCAGGGGGGGCAGAGTCCCCCGCGCCCACCCTGGTTGCGACCCTGTGCGGAGGTGATATGTTATAATTTTCAACCTTTGCTGCAATAAGGCCGTTACATGTTTTGGAAAATTTTCAATAGTTTACTAGCGAAAATTTTCAATAGTTTACTAGCGAAAAATAGTTTACTACCATAATTTTCTTCAGGGGGGCTATAGCGTTGCCGAAGAAACTAAAGACCAATTTTTTAGAAACGAATGTTTTGGAGCACTTGCAATTGGCCTACAATTAAGTTGTATTCAGAGATCGGCATCTATCGAGATAGTTTATCAGCGATAATTCATTACCGACTATCGTTATCGCTCAAAGTAGTTTTGATTTATCGATTAACGATAACGCTTTTGTAATATATCTTGATATCACCGATAAATTATCGCGATAAACGATTCTTTACGCACACAGTGTAGAGTTAACGAGGAGGCGCTTTGGAAAAATACAAGGTGTACATAAAGTCTTGTTGCAATTTAAAAAAATCTCTCTTTGTTTTGTTTAATGCCACGGCAGAGTCAGTGAACTGCTCTCCTCTGTCGAAAAATGTAGAAAAGCATTTTTGCAATTTCAGTTACAAAAAATATTTCGCCAAACACGTTGAAAATTTACCGCAACATTCATCGGAAAAATTTATCGGCAATAATTTATCGATTACCGATATCGCATTGAGAAATTGAGATTTATCGATTATCGGTATCGCCTACGGATTTTTTGAAAATATCGTTTTGGCTTTGGTACAGAAAAGTTTATCGCACCCATCACTGATTAGGCTATATTCATAACTACTGTAATATATTAGGCCAATCCTTTTTTTTTTTTTTCAGTCTGCTGCAACCATGCATTCATGGCGGGTCCAAAGATCACGGTTAAGTAATTCTTTGAAGTAAAAATTGTATTCACTTATCAGAAATTTTCCGTTCCTTCGTTCAAAATCCATTGCAAAAAAAGTTACCGAAATATCGAGTAAAACAGTCAAAAAAGTAACGAATAGCGACTGTACCCAAAACGGTGTATTTTTAAAAAGTATCAACGTTACCGATAACCAGTGGCGTAACCAGGGGGTAATTGCCCCCCCCCCCCTGTAAAATGTCTTGCTCCCCTCTTGCCCACCCTGTGAAATTGTACATAAAGTTATATTTTTCGCGTTTTCCCCAAAGTTTACCAGATCAATCAAGTTACGGGAGAAAAAGTTTTTGATTTCCTCTGTGTAACAGGTGTAAACAGTGCGAGCGCAGGTTTCCCGCTGTAAAAGTGATAAAAATTGTGGTAGTCGCGACTGCCGCGCCGCGGGGAGTTGTCAACGTTGTTTTGTTGTGAATTTATCTATTTACCTCTGCATCTTGAAGTCTAATTGCTGGTCGTTTTTTGTAATGAACCGCGAAAACTTTAAGCAGGCTTTCTTTCATCAGTTAATGTGCTTTCTTTCTGTCTTCAATTTTGTCGTGACTTTAAATTTTCACGTGATCCGTCATGTTATCATATCTTTTGATAAAAAGTCATTAGTCGGTCTGAAATTGCCTAACTTTTTTTTCAATACAATTTTACAATCATTGCAACAACCATTATTACAACAATAGCAAATTCAGTCAGAACGGTATTAGTGACTGTAATCCAAGCTAGCGCGTTATATTATGACTTCATTGCTTATGACGTCATTAAACTTAGCCCCCCCCCCTGAACAAGGCTTGCCCCCTTGTTGCCCCCCTGTAAAATTAACCTGGTTACGCCACTGCCGATAACGGTACTAAGAAAGAATCGCGTTACAGTAACGCGGCTATTTTTTACCGTGGTGCTGCCCAAATCTGGTTAAATTCATAACACAACGCCTTTGTGTCTCTTTGTATTCTTATCGCTCCGGTTTAGGTTCGGGTTCCACAAAATTTATTTTTATCGGTTTACCTCCGGTTCAGGTTTTTGGTCGTTTGGTTTTGCCGGCTTAATTCCGGTTAGAATTAAAATTGCTTTGAATTATCAGGTTCAGGTTCGCAGAAGCAAAAATTTAAAGGTTCAAATACGGTTTGGATTTAAGAATTTGAAACCTTCAATTCGACTTAAGTTCTGCTACGCAGCTGCAAGTGCATTTTTTTCAAAATCCATTGATCTAAGTTTTTTCAAAACGCTTAGATTTTTTCAAAAATGCTTGTATTTAAGCTGATTGTACTTTTTAAAATGCTATTGTAGCTCATAAAGGATGTCCTCAGCGGCAGAAATCAGGGGCAGACCCTGGGATTTATGAGGGGTGGGCAATTTAAAGCCATGCCAGCAGGCATAGGTGGCGGAAGCGGGGGGGCTCGCCCCCCCACTTTGTTTTCAGGGGGGGCTTGGGGAGGCCCAAATTTACGCATTTGTTTCTACGATAATACCTCCGCATGAATGTACAGTATTTGAAACTTAATAGGCTCACCATCGAAATTAAAACCCTGGAAAGAACTTAAATCCAGAGATGTTTTCTGTAAAATTTTGTTTGTGGGGTGGGGGAACAAAAAAAGTGTAATCGTCATATAGCAAAAAATTAACTTGCGGCTTGTAAATGACAAATTGAACATTTTAACATAAAAGGCAAACCGCAGGGATTAGTAGCATCTAAGCCAGTGGTTCTCAACCGTGGCCCCCAAAGGATCATAGAGCAGTAGAGCACAGAGTGTTCTCTTGGGAGCCACGATGGTATGAATCATTAATGAATTATAACAGACCGGGACTCTTAAACTTACACACTATAGAGGTCACGGTCTTTTAGAGGTACAGTCAAGGGGCCACGGCTCAGAAAAGATTGAGAATCACTGATCTAAGCTTTCAGTATATAAAAAGCATTTTACCGTACCTTTTGAGACGAGGCGAGGTACGGTAGTTGTCGTGAATGTCGTTTTGTAGTAGCCTAAACATTAACAATAGCAACTAAACTCAAAACTATCAAAACTAGGCCCCTTCACCAATGTATTGCATACTGGGGTTAAACTGTCAAATACAAGTTTGCTTGTAATAGCAATTTTTCTGTGTCAAATCGAATAACTAGATCAATGATAACGATTTTTTTGACCAATTTTTGCATTTTAGCTGCCCACACTCCCCATTTCTATGGAGACGTCCCCCAAATCAAGATATTGCTCTATCTTTGAGTAGGATTATCGCATTGAGCTGTAATTAGTGTCAAAAGAATCGGAAATGCCCTTGTGTATATACCACTTCAAGAGCAACTTTAGATCTAAACCTTTCGATTTAAGAGATATTAGCAATTATGTCCATTTTTAACAAAAAATGGTGTGTTTTCAGTCGTTAACAATGTTACACCAATCACTAGCTGTTAGAATGTTTCCATAACACTAAATTTATTCCACTAAACCAGGGTTGTCCAAACTTTATGGGACGCGGGACGCATTCGGCAAGGAAATTAGATCGCGGGCCGCGGTTGACATTTTTCCTCTTATGCACTGTCTCACCGTACCAGATGTAAAGTAAAACACGTACATGTGTAAATGAATCTTTATATTTATCATAAAAACATATTCCCGGGGAATAGATTAAAGAAGCTAAGATGTGAATACTACGAATAAGAGAGTTTTGGAAATTTTGAGCAACGTCAGTAGACCAGGAAACCTTAAAAATAACTGACAAGTATGAATAAGAATAAACCATAAATTTATTCGTAAAAAATATTTAAGGAAGTACGCAAAACGGTACAGTTTACTTAAAATTAAGTGAGATGGGTGTGCCTGTATTTTGGAAGCTAGCTGCTTTGTGTCAATGTCAACTGAGGTTAAGGCTAAACGAAGGCAGGCTTCGAGAGATGTTTGTTTAAGTAGATTCCTCTCTTTGGATTTAATCGACTTCATTGCGGAAAATGCTGCTTCACAAAGGTAAGCTACTGCCAAACATTGACAGCAAGTGCAATCCAAAACGGTATAAATTAGGATAATGCTCTTCAGAAAGAAGAGGCCAAAATTGAGTGATTGGCAGTGTAGCTTTGCTTAATAAAAACTGGTCACTTTGCAAGTCACACAATTCAAGAAACTTAAGTTACGTAATAAACAATAACAACGCCTCTTTACCTGTTTATGTTTAAATCCCATTGTATTCATACTTGGTTGTTATGTCACTTTTATTGTTAACCGGTACAATGTAGCCTTTGAAAATGAGAAAAGTTATGTAAATAAAATGTTTTCTGCAATATTGGCTGTGTGCTTTATGCTGAGAATATATAAATGTTCCAACCATTTTGCTCGTAAAGAATAAATAATATTCCAATTCAAACTTAAATAAAGTTTAGTGAAAAACAAGTTTTTTCGAAATAACTCAATAGATGTCTAAATAATACTAATTTTTAAAAGTCTTCTAGAAGAGGCGGCGAGCCGCATTGAAGGAGGTCGCGGGCCGCATGCGGCCCGCGGGCCAGACTTTGGACAACCCTGCACTAAACAATAGTTACGAACATATAGCTACATCAAATCAAATCAAAATCAAAAATCAAATCTTCATTATACTATAGCTACATTATTTCGTGAATTCTGAAAGATTATATTGCAGTATGAGCAAATTAGCGTCATAATTACATCACAATATGATTTTGAATATAAATGCAATGGCTTCCATCTGGTGCGTTGTTTTGAAATTCCACAGTTGTGCAAAATTTAGTTTGTGCTATTTAGTTCTGAAAGCACTGGCATAGTTACGAGTTGAACCTAGTACCATGATACCCTAGACATGGAATAATGCAAACGTCTGATTGTCTGACAAAATAGAAGCCTTTGTAAGCAAAATTTGCTTGTGGCATTTTGACGTATCCGATAATTGTGGCCATGAATACTTTCCTTTTTGCAAGATGGATGCTAGCTGATCTTTCCATTGTTTTTCTACCATTTGTGGTTTTAAACGCAAGTTCTGAACATTTGCACAGACTTAAGACAAACTCCAAGGTGTATTTTACCAGAGATTTTTCTTCTTATGCCTGGATAAGAAACCCATTTTCGGTATGCATTGTTCCTTCAATGTTTAGCGGACCCCAAAAAGAGGAATTTATTCACTCTCTTGCAACAATACCTTGAAATCCAGAAGGGATTGAGGCTCACGCAGAACCCGTTATTTCGAAAGCAGCTCTCCGTGTTTTGATTCCTGTTGCTACTTCTTGATGTGAGAGGCTGGTTTTTCTGCTGTGGCAGTTTTAAAAACAAAATATTGCTCGAAATTGGATGTCGAACGAGAAATGCGCGTTGCAGTTTCAAACATCGCACTACGATTTGAGGTGTTTTGCCGAAACAAAACAGCAAAGTCGTCGGATTAAATTCAACTGAGTAACAATGTGTAAAACTTTTGTGAAGCTGTGCGTGATTTGATTTTTTTGCGAGATGAGAGTGCCGTGAGTTTAGATTAACTTGGGGTTTCGGACAAAAATATTGACGTATACCGATTGGCAGTTTGCGCTCCTAAAATAAAAGCTTTGTTGTGGTCAAGTCGACCCCTTCTAGCTTTTGCAAACAAAGCATCAACATCACCTTGTTTAACAAGAGACACACTGCAAGACCGGGAAGCTTTTTGCAATAATACCGTTTGCTGTGATAGGCTAATTGGCCGAATAAAGAATCTGCTGATGAAGAAAAAGCTATATGCAAGGTTCTGCTGATGTAGATCATAAGGTGAAGGGCTACATCAATCATGCTTTTCATGCAGCTGACCGAAAAACTTTTCCTTTATTATACTGTATTTTGGGTTGCTGTTTGCTAGGAAGTGCATCAGGGGCGCACCCAGCATATTTCAAAGGGGGGGTTCTAGAAAAAACCTCGATCCTGCACTCAGAAGCGAATCCAGAAAATTTTGGTGGGGGAGGGATGAAATTTTGAATTGGATACTGTAGTGGCTATTTTAGTACTTTTTGAACAATTTTTAGGTAAAATTTGTTTAGATTTTTTGCCCCTAAATCTTAGTGTTTCACCAAATAATGTCTTTAGTTCGTACATTTTCGATTATGCGTGCTTAGGGCGTAAGGCTTATTGCAATGAAAAAGTTTAGAAATTATGGAAAAATTGTATTCATTAAAAACATGTTTGAAAATGGCTGGTGGGGGGGATGCATCCCCACATTCCTCCCTGGATCCGCCCTTGGCCGCACCCATAACAATGCTGCCGTCATTTGGCAAAACCCATTAACTCCAAAATTTTGAAATTTCGTTTTTTTGCATTTTTTCAATCGTTGGCCTATACCAATGTCCGTCTTGTGCGCAAATATTGAGTTTGTACTCTTTAACCGATTTCGAGTTATCTGTGGTGGCGAAACCCATTAACTCCATTTCTGTACAAAAAGTTGTCAAAAATTTTAAAAATTATCTGGCAAAACCTGTTAACTCCACTCGTAATTGTTAATCTGTTATTGCGTCATAAACAAACTTCAACGCATTTCTCAAAAATTTCATCTCACGAGTTAAAAAATTGTGCGTAACAATATGACACAATAATGATAGTGACGTAATAGCTAAATGAGTATAATACAAATTTGTTTAAAAATCGAACGCAAAACTTATACGCTGTTTATACATTCGTTGATTAAGGTTATTGACATTAAACTTTATCATTAAACTTTTAAGATCAAGCACTTTTATCAAATAAAAAATTTAAAAAATCTACAATCGAGAACATGCTTTAAAAAACCTGAAAACTAAAACTTGATTTTCTCGAAAAGTGTAAAAGTGGAGATAATGGGTTTTGCCATGACGTCAGAATGTCTTTTCCACTACACCAACCAGTCGATTTGGCTTCATTACGATGTGGGGCAAATTCTGTCAAAACTGTTTTGAAATAACAGCTCGTACTGCACTTGCACAGTTTGGACCAGACCTGGGCAACATACGGCCCGCGGGCCGGATCCGGCCCGCGAGACCATTTTACGCGGCCCGCTGGCACTTACAAAAATGTGACCTTATATCGCGAATCAAGCCGAACCTCTTTTACTCTTTTATAGGATATCTGAGGAAAAGTAGACTTTTTGCTCTTCACTGCAGGAGCGTATTTAAAGGGAAGGGCATTGTGCCATGCACCTCTTTTGACTCAAAAGACCCTCTTTTGACTCTGCCTATTAGCAAAAAGAACGAAATTAATGATGCTAAGTGACTGAAATATGCCAGGTACTTTTGATGGTTTCTGTAGCTTATAGCCAGGGGCGGATCCAGGGGGGCTAGGAAAAGGGGTAGGCATCTTCCCACTAGCCATTTTCAAAAACGTTTTTGATGTATACAATTTTTCTGTAATTTCGAATATTCTTGATAGCGATTAGGCTACGTCTTAGGCAGGCATAATCGAAAATGTGCGAACGAAATGCATCATATTTAACGAAGCACTCAGAATTAGGGTCTAAAAATTTGCGTGAAAATTATTTAAAAAAGCACTAAATTAGCCATTACAGCATGTAAATTTTCAAAATGATTCCGTGGGAGCATGCCCCCGGACCCCCTACAGCCTTTTTTGTATGTCAATCAGCTTCAAAGTAGTTCTGCTTAATAAAAAGACGATCAAAAAATGTGGAAATTATGGCCCTCTTTTTGAAGTTTTTCGCTACGCCACTGCTTCACCGATATTTTTGGTGGAAAGCAGGACATCTGAGGAGTGTGTAGACCTTTTTTTGCTTTCCAATCAGAGCGACCCTGACAATAATAGTTGTTGAACATATTAACTTGATCCATTTAATAATCCGGCCCGGGAAGGACCTCGTCTTCCCGCATGTGGCCCGCTGACTAAAACAGTTGCCCACCCTTGGTTTGGACACTTCTGGTTTGCCCACCCCAGGTTTGGACACTTCACTTTAAAAACAAGAGTTTGGTTTCAAAAGGGCGGGTTCGACCTCCCAAACCCCCTTCTGGGTGCGCCACTGAAGTGCATATTCGCATTTGTTGTGATTAATACAATAATTTTGCACAAAAACCAGCTTAATTTAGTTCGACAAGAATAAAAATTCCAAAAATCGACGATTTTGCTAATAACTCAAAAAGTAAAGAGTTTAGGCCCATAGTTTCTCTTGAAGTGATATAATTATAAACTTGGGTATTTCGATTCTTTTGACACTAATTGCAGCTCAATACCACAATCCTACTCGAAGATAGAGCAATATCTTGATTTGGGGCTACGTCTTCATAGAAGCGGGAGTGTGGGCAGCTAAAATGCAAAAATTGGTCAAAAAATTTGTTATTACTGATCTGTATATTCGATTAGGCATAGGGAAAATTGCTATTACAAAAGTTTGTAAGATGGTCAGTAAAAAAAATGTTACACCCAATTGTATACCCAGCTATCTGCGCTGACTTTGCACACAGTCACTCAAAAGAAATGTAGCCTTTGCAGTGTAATTTTTCATAGTGCGAGGGGCAGGGCTCATTCTCGGGGAGGTGGGAGCTTTGCTTTTTTTCAGACTTAATTTTGACGTTAACAACTAACCTTCAAAATATGATAAAATAAGCAGCTGTCATAAAAAAAAGCGGCGGACTGTGCAAAATATCTATAGTAAAGCCTAGTTTTTTGAATGTGTTTAAACTTTTTAATTCACTTTGTTTTGCTGTGCAGTGCTAACTCTAACAATTCCTTTCCCAACAAAATTGCTTTTTCTAGTCAGAGAAAGCAATTGAAATGTTTTCATTCTAGTTTTAAGTGTGGCGATGCGATTTATGAAGTTCTACTCAGGGAGTCGAACCGTTTAAAATATCGCTCCGGTTCCGGATCAGGTTCAAGCACCGTGAGTGATAGAAAAAAGTCTTTGGGGACCGCAAAGTCGAAATTTTAAAAAAGTTTGAAAACCACTGAGTTAGAGGATGGTGCTATATTTTTTGACTAGCTGGTCTTGCCAAAGACTTAAAATGGGAGTCTGAAGCCCACATAAATTGGACATGTCACATGTGGACCGGCTAAAGATGGGTTTTAGGCGAAGGAAATCTGGTCATTGCTTTTGGCCTCCCTCCCACTTCAGAAATGCTTCCGACATCGCTGCCAGCAGAGCCGGATATATTTTCACTGCGCAAAAGAAAGACAGGCTCTTTGAAGGTAATCACGTCCGTTTTCGGCACAAAATCAAGTGAGGAGCAAAAAAAGGACTCACGCCCACAGATTGTCCTTAATACGTTTATCACCTTTACACCACAAAAGTTTTGTGCATTTGGCCCCAGTGCCCCCCCCCCCTGGATACGCCCCTGAACACCTGAAAAAAAACTGGGCATTTTTTCCCCAAAAAAGACCTACCCACTGGCAGAAATAACCTCAGATTAACTTCAGATGTCCTCAACCGAGCGCTGTTAGGTAGGCCTACCAGTATTGAAATTGCAATGCGTTGGGTTAGGGCTAACACTGCGCAATCCTAGCACACCTACCAGAATTATACCCTCTTTTCCACCGCATATAAATCTGATGCTGGTTTAAATCACGCTACAATCTATATTTTTGGTGAAAACATTTCCATTTGCGCATTTACTCTTAGATCAATCAATTTTTCGAACTCTTAGATGAATCGATTTTGCAAATAAAGGTTACGGTTCGGTTGTCGAGTACTTCGACTACATTTCACAATTATCATATTGCCTTCAAACATGGGCGACGGAACCGGGGGGACACATCCCCCCCAGAAGATTTCCAGAGGGGGACAGGGAGGACGCTTTTTAGGTGAAAAACGTCTTGCTTCAACCCATTTAAACCCAAGCGTACTTACAGGAAAAATATTTTACATGTTTTTGGTTTTTTAATCACCATTTGGAATAAACATTGGGCTCAAAAATTTTTAGGATGATTGCGCAACCGGAAGTGTGTTTTTAAAAAATGACTGCTTAGGCAGTCATTGGGCGCTTGGGGGTGACCTTTTTTGTCATTTTAATTCTTATGAATTTGCCGCAGTTTGCGTCGTTTTTTCTACACAAAATTTGATTAAATCATACTTTTATACTACTGTAAATATCATTGCAGTGTTAATACAGCATCAAGATGTAATTATAATGGCAACCTACAGTAATAAGACATAGGTTTGAATATCATCCGGGTTATACTCTACTCAGTGACTACTAGTTTCATCAATGAGAATAAGCACATTTTCTGCGTGCATCTTTACAGCATACTAGGTTTCTACGAGCGGATTCGAGCGTTACGACTTGCCAAGCTACTCATTTT
Organism: Trididemnum miniatum; assembly: GCA_964006365.1. Classification (NCBI taxonomy): domain Eukaryota; kingdom Metazoa; phylum Chordata; class Ascidiacea; order Aplousobranchia; family Didemnidae; genus Trididemnum; species Trididemnum miniatum. The sequence goes on from OZ023231.1 coordinate 14,442,407, forward strand.
GCAATATCAAGGTGATTAATCATGAACGCCGACCATATTATTATACAAGAATACCGATATGCGAAAATAGCAAGCACACGAAAAACAAAATGTAGCCTACAAAATTGAGCAGACAGTGCGAAAAGCAGCACAAATGTCGTGAGCACGATGCCGGCAGGACTTCGACAGCGTAGTAAAAGTTCTCAAGTTCACTTTTAAAACAATGATGGTTTATTCCTCACGAAAGGACTGGAAGCACGTTTTCAGGTGAAGAGGTTTCCTGCACTTGGCGCATTGAATTTTGCATTTTTTTTTGCAAACCACGCATCGTCAGACATGGTTCGAGATAGGCCTGCGATTCACATTGTCGCATCTGATGCGTTTTGGCACTGAGTAAGATGGACCAGGTCTGCCAGTGTTTTTGCCTTGGCATTTGGTTATCACGTGCGTGAGGTTGAGACGAAAATCTTTTTGAGAGATGGAAGAGGTGTGAGCTAACTGGAATATTCGCCTTGAAAAAACAAGACCTAAGTTGAATGCATCGATCAGTAGGGTCCAATACCACTTCTTGCCTTTTATTTTAGGTCTTCCGACAATGAGCGGTCTACCAAATCAACTCCTCCTATTCCGCTGTTGTATGATCGTACAACATATGGTTGCTAAACATGCAACACTCCTCTGTCTTTCACTCTTCTTTTGACTTCACGGACTGGCTCCACACCTTCACTATTGCTGCAGAGAGTCACAACAAAGTTGTCGTTCCAGCGCACAACTTCAATATTTCCGTAAGATCTAAAATCAAACGATCCTCTTGGTTTCTTCTTGAGCTCGGTTGTGCTTGTTATGGTGCATTTTTTGAGTCTATTCTTTCTTACTGTGCCAGTGGCACGAAAACCTTTTTAGTGGAGTTTCACCATCAGGTCGCACAAGGAAAAAAATTATCAAAATACACATGGTGCATTGTGGGTGTAGTACGTATAGCAAGACTATCCAACACTACTCTTGTTCCTAACGGCTCTGAGGATGAAACTGTAGAACGGTTGGTTTTTCCCTCATAGATTTCTACTCTATATGGGATTCCAGTAGAACTAGCGAGAATCCAACATTTGTAACCAAATCTTATTGGTTTTCCTTTTGTGTATTGCTTGCACGAATGCCTGCCAAAATATGGGACCATGCTCTCATCAACACTGAGATTTTCGTAGAGTACTCCAAATTGCTGCAGTTTTGAGTTCAGCAAGTCGTAAAGTGGCGTGATTTTTGCCATTCTGTTTGCTCCAAGATTTTGATTGCACGCCGCATGCAAATAAGATTTGATTGCTTGAAAACGATTTCGACTCATCGTTTCCGCAAATACTTCACACTTTAAGCCAGGTAATTTGCTCCAATAATGTCTTTCTGCTGATCTAATATTGATAGCGGAAAGCACGAGCAAACCAATAAATTGCACGCATTCTTCCCACTACACACAAAACTAACTGTTGATTGTTTTTATGTCTTTGAGCATACAGATTGGTTTGCTTGACAATACAGGTAATGATTTCGTCAAACACTTCTTAAAAATCCCCCCCGTATTCATCGGCACTTGCAAGATCTGGACATTTTTCCAACAATACTTTGACCACTTCTTTCTTTTCATCTAGCGATACTTTTGGCTTTCTAAAAATTGACGACTTTTTCCAAATCACACCACTTGTTGCAGTTTTTGTTTCTGTTTTATTACACTGTGTAACACAATTTTTGTTCCCGGCTTCTAAGTGTTATTTCCTGATTGGTTACGTCTAGAAACCAAGGAAAACGCACATATTTTCCCCTAAACTTTGCTTTTGTGGATATGATAGTAATTTTTCGAAATTCAGATTTTTGGCTAACATCGTGTAATCTAGCGTGTATAATGTGGTGTTATTTCTTGATTGTTTACGCTATCGGGGGGTTTACATCTTGTATTCATAGTTTATGCTTGTTTAAGCAACAAATCAGGACAAAATTTTATCCTGTTTACAAAGTTGACAACCTAAACCGCTTGTAGCAATGCTATAGTACACTTAGATACAATAGCAAATTGTAAATGAATCAATTAAAAATGAATGGTTTATCTAGATTTCCGACAATACAGTACTCTTAAGTCACTCTCATGGATCAGCCTCCGTATGTAACCACCCATACTGTCCTGGGTATAGCGACGTTCAAAATCTAATATGCTCTGATGGAAACGTTCGCCAAGTTCCTCTGAGTATGCACCCATGTTTTCCATAAACTGATCAAGATTAGCGTCAATCATATGAACTTTGAAAGACATTCTGCAGTCTCTTTTGCTGCAGGTTTTCACTAATTTGGCGAGCAGTTCCACATAATTTTCAGCTTTGTGATTGCCCAAAAATCCACGAACCACTGGAGCAAAGTTATTCCAAGCTGCCCTCTCTGTTGTCAATTCTTCAAGAGATTCGTTGCAGTCTAGGATCTTTTTTATCTGTGGGCCAACAAAAATACCAACTTCTATCTTTGCTTCAGAAATCTTGGTAAAGAAGTTTTGTAGATGCTTGAATGCGTCTGAATTCTTGTCTAATGCTTTAACAAATTGTTTGATAAAGCCCAAATTTATGTGCAGCGGAGGCAACAATATTTTGGTGAGGTCAATTAAAGGGTCCCATTTGATGTTGCTGTACCCAACAGAATATTCAGTTCGTTTTGGCCATTATCGTCTATGGTAGTGTGCAGTTGTGTCTCGACTATCCCAATGGCAAAGGTAGCATGCAGAGCTGGATGTCTCGAGACGTGTCTCGGTCTCGAGACACGTTTTTGAGTGTCTCGGTCTCGCCATGCCAATGTCTCGTCTCGGTCTCGGACCTTGAAAGTCTCGAAAAATGGTTGTGTCTCGATCGAGATAGGAAAAAATTTTGGATTTGAAACAGCATTCAGGTCTTTGATACGGAAGCAACAATGGTACTTACCTGATGTATTCAAAGTAAAACATTGTGCGTGATTTCGCACTTTGCAAAAACATTTGGCCACATTTTGTTTAGACCATTTTGCTTTGTTGTTCAGGCCTGCAGAATTGCAGGCTTTTGCTTTCTTTTTGTGAGCAGCATATACGAAAACTGGTCTATTTCAACCACTAAGCACATGTATTCGATGGTAATCTACTCTAGACCAGAGATGTCTAACCTTTTAATTTATTAGGAACCCATTGCAAAATTAAATATTTAACTGGGCCGCAAAGCGATCAGAATTCCAATATTTCATATTATAGTTCTTGTAGCAGCGTGCAACATTCCAAGAAAAAAAAATTAACCATTGATAGGTAGGCCTTGTACTGAGCCACATTTTGCTGAAAATGCATCTTTTTTAACAACAAAGAAAATTTAAAAATCCATTAATATAATTCATTAATGTAATAATCAATCCAATAATGTTAATTCAGTTTTAACTTTTAACAATATGGCCTTCACTTAAAGACATAACGACCGCTAGCCACGTCTAAAAAATTAATATATTTTTTATGGGCAAACGGTGTGTCAAATCAAAACATTTTCAAGAAAGTAACGTGTCATATGTCATAAAATTAAGATTTCTACAAATTTGTTCCCTATGAAAGATGCTATTCTCGTCTGGTTTACAACAGCTATCAAAAGGTTATTCAAAGTAGTCCAGGCCCAAAAAGGCTTCAAATCGAAAAAAAGTGCAGGGATTACAGTTGCAGGAAATTTGGTTACCGACATGGGAAGTGCTTCCAGATTTGAGCTACCTCTTTTTATGAGAAAGTTATTAACCAGATAGATTTTCAAAAATGCATGGTGTCACAATGACTTTAAAATGTTTATGTTAATTAATGTATTTTTTTATCAAAAATGAAGTATTTTGATTAAATTTCATGAACTTAAATTTCATGAACAAAAATTTTTTTTGTTACACAGTGTTATCTCTCTTATTCAGAAAAATATCCAGCTCATCTGCAACTTCTTGAGGGACTGGTCTACCTCTTTCATGCAGTCATCATCTTGAAATTCAGTATCACTGTCTTGTCCACCTCGTGGAGGACCAATAAAACCAATATCAGCACCACCTTCTGCTTCTTCTTCCACTACATGGATTGCGTTTTGCAAATAACTCTGGGATGCAACACTACCATAAAAACTCTTAACATTCATTTTCAAACTCTAAAATGTGCAAAAACTTAGTACATGCATTGGCCCAATGACTACCTCGGTGGTCAATGGATTTGGAACCCCCTGAACACGGTGTAACGATTGTGGGAATAAAACAAGAGATTGCATGCTATCTTAACAACTCGAACTATCTTCCCTTCAAAGGAAAAGCTTGTGTTGTGACTATGGCTCATTTAAAAGATATTTTTCTTAGCTGTGACCGATAATGCTGAAATTTCACTGAACTGCAAAATTTAACTCCTTATAACTCAAGCGGAAAAAAGTTTCTGAGAACAGCAATGTGCTTTACAGTTCAACAGAGTTTAGTGGAGGTCGTTATCACAAAAATAAAAACTTTGACTTTGCCAAACAGAAAATATGCGAAAATATGTAACAGGACTACCTAGATAGTCATTGGGATAAAATGGGTTTTAATCAGTAGGCCTATTATACAATGTTGGCCTATAGCTGATTAAAAACAACTCAGTCATCGAGAAAATTTTAGTTTACGTAGAATAATGGGCGATTGTACATTGCACGATCGCAAGTTGCACTGGTAATGAATATTCATTCCGATAACTTGTTTCCAGAGGGGGACAATTTACATGAATGCAATGGTCCATTCCTCCGGTTTTCCTGTCCTTAAAAATAGCCATTTGATAGTAAATCAGCTGCTGCATAGCGTGGCAACTAGTTTAAACTGGAGATTTTAAAAATTGTTCAAAAAGCACTAAAATGGTTATTACGCTGCCTAAATTTTCAAAAAATTTCCGAGGTAGCATTCCTTCGTACCCCCCTAGAGTGGTTTTTGTTCCTCGATTTGCCTCAAAGTAAGTCTGCCGGAAAAAATCTTAACATGAAAAAAATTTTGAATACGCCCTTTAAACAAAACATTTTCAAAGAGCTTATTTGCGCCCTTTTCAGGGTCTAGACGTCAACGTCTTTGCATTAAGTTAACATTTAACCTAATCTTAAACCGCATCCACCCACAAAAATTTTCTGGGTTCGCTTCTGCAGATAAGAGGTCAAAATTTTCGATAGTCAACAGGTCGTTTTAATAAATAGCAGTGTTAAGCAATTAATAACTTTAGCATGCTCAGCTCTCAGCTGGCTGTTATAACAATGGGATGCAGGCTATCGCTTCGCCTTGTAGCCTAAGCAGGGCTGCGAACTCGATCGAATTTTATTCGAGTTCAAGTTCGAGTTCAACCTATTTTAGCAAGTCCGAGTTCAAGTTTGAGTCCTCTTATTTAATTATTTACGAGTTCGACAAAAATAAGCTTTTTCGAGTTCAGGCAGATGAATATCCAAAAACGAGACAACTTTTTCACCGCCGGTGCTCATGCAATTAAAAAGATGAAACATTTCGCTTGTGCAGTAGGTTCAAGACTAGGCCTATACCTCAGCTGTTTAGTACCATCGAAATTGTCAGTGTTGTGGTTACAATTGAACAACAAACTATAAAATTCGTAGTAATCTTTTATTTCTTTTCAACAATTTAAATATTTTCCCAATGAACTCGAACAGTGTTATTCGAGTTCAAGTTCGAGTTCAGAAAAAATTATTTTTCAAGTTTAAGTTCGAGTTCGCAGCCCTGCTTGTAAACATATGCTTCGTCCGCAGATCGTTTGACAAATTTGTCAACTCCTTGTCAGATTGTATTGTAGAGATGGCATGGGCCGCGAAGAGACCCGCCAACGAGCCGTTTACCGGTCTTTTTACTGGTCCGCTAACGGCCCGGTTCTATCTTTGTTTATTACTGGGCCGCTAACGAGCCGCTAACACTTCTTGAAATTCCTTTAAGTTTGATTAATGTGATTAAAGGTTCGTAAAAAGAATGGGCTTTGGGCGGGCTGGGCTTTATTTTTAGTATGAGTTGCCGGGCTGTTATGATTAGGTCTACTGGGCTAGAGGTAGGTTCCGGGCCATGGGCGGTCTGGGCCTCAAAGAAGTCAGCCCGAGCCATCTCTATTGTATTGGTCAACTTTTTGTTTTAAGAACATAGGCTTAATGCAAATTTTCGATAAGATCTTGCTCTCATTTTTGTCATCAGTTTCGTAGCCTACCTTTTGTCAGTAAATTTTGCAGCAAATTCATTCTGCTTTTCAATTTTTTGCCAGAGAGAATCTCCACAGATCCTTTTACATGGGCTCAGTTCTTGCCGCACCTCACTGCTGCAAAAAAACACAATATTTCAAAAATTCTTGGATCCGCCTTGGATACTGTCCCCCTCCCCCCCGGTAAAATTTCGTTCCGCCACCCCAGCCGTTAAGTCGAGTAGAAATGTGGATCCAGTGCAGAGAGCTACGATACTTTTGTATTGTATTTAATTTATTTGTTTTTAGTAGCACATGTTTATTCTCTTATCACGAGAAAGCCACCAAAGCTCTATAACAGGGATGGCGAACCTTTTTAAGTGGTGGGTCAAATTTAAGGTCGCATACCGAAAAAAAAAAAAAAAACGTGGGTCACGGATGTAATCATATTAACGAGGGGCTTGAACGCAAGTTCTGCCGAAATCTGTGCAAAGAGCAAAAAAAAGATCTTCACCTCAGAAATACCCAGTTTCCCGTCATCAATGCCGCAGTATGGAAAAATAAGCTTTTTTTTACTAGGTTGTTTTCGTTACCGTTTTTTCGTAAAATTTTCCAAACTACAAGTGGGTCTCTGAAATGTGCAAGTGGGTTACTTAGTGACCCGCGGGTCAGTGGTTCGCCATCCCTGCTCTATAACGAGCTCGCTCAGGAGTTGCCGGCCCTCGATCTGTCCTCCACTCTGAGATGAGGAATCACGCTAAGTGCCTTTCCCAACGGCATTTTTTTATGAATTTAAGCAATAAGCATGCCCCGACTTTTGTTTCTGTATGTGTTGGCACAACCACAACAGGTTTTGCTTTCGACCAAAAATAATCCAATCCATCTCTTCAGTTACGTCTATCCTGTTTTCAGACCATCTAATCAGCTTATAAACAACCATTTTGAAGTCAGTATAACGATGATTGAGCATAGATTAGAGAAATCTCCTTTTTTGACTGACTGAAATCACTCTAACTTTTCTGTTAAACATATCTGCGCTACAAGTGCTAGGCCTACATAAGAAAGCTCATATTTTAACAATTCATTATAAAATTTGAAATGAACGACAACTCCCATACACGTCTTTCTGGTAACCGCGCTTTTGGTTAATGGCGTATGACAATGGGCGAATTGCAAATGCACAAAAAACCGAAAACGATATAGACGAGTTGTGGTGGTAAAAAGTTTTTGTTGGTTTAAATATTTAGCAGGAAATAATCAATACGCAGATGAAAGATAGTTTTTCGAAATATTTATAGTTGAAAAATTTGCTTTTAGTAGGTTAGAGAAGTAAATCAGGATTATGTATGAAAGGTGAGTTTTGCACCTGCTGTTTTAGCCTAGTCCAGCATTGTCCAGTGTACACAGGTACAAGTTTTGTTTCTAGGAATTTTGCTCAATGGTAGGCTAACTAGTCTTGATTTTGTTTTAGTTTTTGCATTACATATACCGGTAAGCTTGTTGCAAAGTTTGTAAGCAAACAGTCATATGTTAAGCATATTTTGATTAACTTGCTTAGCCTAGTTGTATCGATATTGTGCAGCTCGGGTTGGGGATTGGCCATTTTTCTACGTAAAAACTGTAAGCCAACCAGGGTCCTTCTCAGTTCTGTCGATGGACTCTCTCAGCCATTGCTTTGCCTGTTCAGTGTTAGCGGTGCTAGTCAGTTGTTCACATGCAGCATGGATGATTACAAAGACAGTGGAATATTCCAAACTGTTAGGCTGCGCTACCGGTGCAATACCGGTAGCAATGATTAAGCTGTTAGGTATTTAGCCAGTGCTCCAATTAATTTAATTATGTTAGACTATCAGTACTTAATCTGGTTGTCAATAATCCCTCTGAGAGCAAAACCCAAGACAATTGCAGGTCCAGAAATTTTGGGAAAATTTTTTCCTTTTTGAAGGCTTGGACAGCTGGACAGTCAGACAGTTGGAGTATCAATATTATGTTTATTGACCTTATCTCTAGGAATAGGTACTGTTTTGATTTTTATCTGAAATTAGTGCATCTTTATGAGTGATCCTCAGGTTATGATGGTCTTGTCTTGACTTAACGATATGCTGTTTTAAGGTTATAAACGACCCCACAAAAACACATAAAATTAAAAAATCATTACCATTCCTGTTTTCCCTCTTTAAAGGAAAATTGCCCTAAATTTCTTAATTTTACTAAGTTTTGCATCATAAGAGGGAACAGTGTCCTTTACTAGCGGTACCTGGTAGCGCAGTGCGTTGCCATTCTAATTGATTATAACAACCATTTGATTCTTCATTTTTAAATTTTTTAATTTTTCTAAGTATTATTTTGCATACCGGTATGCCTTGGCAAGAAAAAACGAAATGTTTAAATTTTTAAAGTGGCTATTTTTACGAACCCTTACAAATAAGGACTTTGTTTATTCTATTACTTCGTCACGCTCTCTGGATCGGGGTTAGCATGAAGCGATAATAGAATAAACCAAGCTCTTATTTGTACGAGCCTGTACAAATGCCACTGCTTTAAATTTTTACAAAAGCAATTGATTACCGGTATCAGTTTAAAGTTGAATACTCTGTACTGCATCAAAGTGTCATTAATCATGTGTTTGGATGCATTTTTAATTATTACTACAAACTCATGGAGGTATTGAAACAAGTTTACATTGCAGTTGCCAGCCACTGTGTATGAGAGTATTTTCATTTTAGTGGACTGACAGATACTTTGTTATTATCACTATTCCAAAGCGGAATATCACAGTAAATTTTGCATCTAATGGACAAGTGGGGATCAGCAATATTTGTCTGTTATCGTTTATGCAAAATCTGTTATATGCAAGATTTACCAATTCAATAGGAAGCCATCTGGACTTAAAATTTTGTCTGTTATATCGTCGCGTTAATGCAAAAACTGCGTAAGTCATTTTTTAGCAAAATTGAGTTTTTGGCACCAAGTTGTTATGCTGGGTCAGCGTCAACGATTGTCACACTGTCTGGAAAAATATATTGATGTTTTTGCGAGTTATGCTCCAGTTTCAAAATTGCGTAAGTCAGTGCATGGAATTGACATTTATTTAATCATAATAACACTGTATACGATGAAACCATTAGTCTGTCGTCTGTTGTTATTTTGCTTGGACGCAATAGTAGATACATACAATCACTTGTTTTTTGCGTTTTTCCCAAAATGCAAAAAAATGACTTATGCAGTTTTTGCGTGAACGTGACAATATGCAAGGTTTACTGTGTTTGTAAGTACATTTTTCCCCAACAGCAAAACAATTAAACTGGCTAACTTATTTTCGATGATGTTCTTTACTGGAACTGCTTCTGCTTATACATTAAGCAGAGAACTGTGACTAAAAATTTGTTTTATAGGCCTATGATTTTGGATCTAACCTCAAGTCTAGAGCTCCAGAGGCAGATGCTTTATTCACTCGTTATCTGGCTAATTATTTAGCTTTCTCATTACTAAGAAAAACCAGCTATCTTTGTAGAAAATTTTTTATTAAACAGTCAAATAACCAAAGATATGCATTACCAACTATTCGGAGTGACCGACTTGTTAGGACGATTCAAAGAAAGTATTAAGCTACCCTTACCCTAATATCACTCTAACTCTAACCCAGAGGTAAGCAACGTACGGCCCTCTGGCCAAATCCGACCCGGGAGACAATTTTGTGTGGCCTGCCGGCAGTTACGGAAATATATACTAGTAACAACAAGTCATCTGAAGACCTTAATTTTTTTGCTCTTCACCAATCCTCACGGTGGAAAACAGAGCATCTGAGGACGTGAACAGAGGCGGATCCAGGAAGAGGGGAGGGGGTATTGAAGAGAATGCATTCCCCCATTAGCAATTTTCAAACATGTTTTTGATGAATACAAGTTTTTTATAATTTTGAACTTTGTCCAAAACAATAAGCCTTATGCCCTAAGCACGCATAATTGGAAATGTACAAACAACATGCCTCCATCATATTTGGTGAAACACTCAGACTTAGAGACAAAAAGTTCAATCAAAATGTGCCTGAAAATTGTTTGAGAAGTACTAAAATGGCCACTACAGTATGTAAATTTTCAAAAAATTTCCTGGGGAACATGCCCCTCAACCCCCCCTAGGGCCTTTTTATTCTCAATATGCTTCAAAATAATTCTGCCCGAAAAACTACGCTTGAAATATACGTCGAATTTGGACACCCCTCCCTGAAAAAATTTCTGAGTATGTCGCAGACATGAAAACATTTTCAAAGGGTTTATTTACACCTTTTTTGGGTCTAACGTCTTTGTATTCAGTTAACATTTAACCTAATTCAAAATTTCACCCCCTCCCCACCAAAGTCTTCTGGATCCACTCCTGGTCATGAAGATCTTTTCTTATTTTTGCTCATCACCAATCCAGCCCGGGAAGAACGTTGTCTACTTACATATGGCCCACCGACTAACAAAGTTGCCCACCTCTGCTCTAACCCTACCATTAAGTTGTCCCAATGATCAGTCGGTCAATGCCCAGTGGTCTCACGTTGAATCGGGTCACGCCAAATAGTCCTGCCCTGCCAAATATGAACTAATTGTTGAAACTATGTTTATCATATAGGTTATGATTATTAGCACATTAAAATGAAAGTAGCAGCGTCTGAAATTTTCTTAAAATTACTTCAGTAAGAAAAGTTTGGATTTTCCTTCCAAGGCATCTAGGAGGTGGAGATCAGTTGTTTTTTGTATTTTTTTAGCATAAGCGTCTTAGGCCTATAACAAAACAAATTTGCTTTAAAACAACATTCAAAGACAATCAACTGATGACAGAGTCACTACGCTGTATTCTGTCAAAGTAAGGAGAGTTTTATCTTAGAAATAACAGCTAAGCAAGGTGAAAATGGAAAAAAAATGAAGTATGAAAAACCTTATTAAACTGCATTGAGAAAACTACTGAGCATGTCCTATGACTTTCTTGATAGCTCCAGTTCAGGCTCTGTGCAGACATGATAGTTAGTTTTTAGAAACACAACCTATGTAATTAAGGTAAATTTATTTAAAGTCAGCTACTTAGAGCTAGTAGTTTTTGTTAGACGCATATCAATAACTTTGTACAAAAGGCATGAATTCTAGCGAAAGTCTTTGACACTTCAAGTTTTCATTATTTTTTTTCTTAAGCTGCATCCTGGCTAACTTTAACTGAACCAAAAATGTTAAATTGTGATGATTCTAAACGGACTTCGCAAAGTAACTAAGCTAAATTCCATCAAGTATTTGGTTTTAGGGTTGAGTTGTCATGCTTGAGAATGAGCAATGTTTTGCTATAATACTCTTTGCGAAAAGTTTTAAACCTAACTTGGGATAAATTGGTAAGAGATTAATGGACTCAAAACAGTGTTTGATATGCAAAAAATGTACACCTTGGCTCTTATCATCTTATTAGTGTTTCTGTTCTGCGGATAATCAAAAGATTTCTTGTGGTATCACTAGTGATGGGCATTTTAGAATACCAAATCCAGAAGGATCCAAATCCCAAACTATCCGGAATAGTTTTTGCGATATAAACCAGGTAGTTGGATTCGATTTTGTTGTTTTACATTGTCACAAAGTGTTGCTTTAGTGTTATTGTTTCAAATAAAATCATTTCGCTACTCTTACTGATTTGCTTCTGGGTCTTTCGCCAAATAGGTTGATTTAAAAACAGAATAGGATTCGGTATTCTGGATTCGGTTGTAACTATTGGTAATAATTCTAGAATAGTAAACTATTCTGAAATGCCCATCCCTAATAAGCGTCCATGAAGCCAATCTCGCATGTAAACCGACCCTTGAAAAACAGCTCTTAAACAGTGTATTTATAAAACTTACTTATAGGCTGACCCAGCATTATGTAACATGCAGTGAGCAACTGAGCATGCCAAAGAGAATAAATGAAAATGATGCCCAGTGTTTTTGTGTTTTACTTAACTTGATTTTTTTAAAATAATGGTAAGCAATGTCTTATAATAGTTTAGTCATCGTGAAACTACCCAATAAGGTCTTTCCAGTCCTCTGGTTATAGAAAAAGCCAACTGATAAACTCAAACACGAACGTAATCATGTGTATAACTAACAATCTCAGACTCTCAATGTTAACGTCCTTGCTTTGTGTGAGAGTAATCAAAGTTATGCGCATATCAGTGGCATGGAGAGAAATTTTAAAAGGTCGTAGCCATAAACTACAAAAGCCATCAGAAGAGTCTGGCGTAATTTAGTCACTTACCCACATTTGTTCTGAAAAGCAGAGTCAAGGGGGGCATGGCACAGTGCCTCTTATTAATACGCTCCCTTTGCATATAAGCCGACTCTTGGTTTTTTAAGTTTTTTCGCCATTAATGCGAGTTTATGTGGCAATGTGTGTTCTTTTAACACAGTGGTGGGCAATACTTTTCACACAAAGGGCCACAATTGACAAAATTTTTATGTCGATGGCTGCACTGATTGAAATAGCAAGAGAAAAGTCTCTGCGTTTACAGATGTCCCATTTTTTCCATTTCCATCGAAAAAATCAGTGAAAAGCAAAAATTCATGACTGCAGACAGATGTCCTTTCGGCTTGATTCACTAAAAGAGTTAATATTTCTGTATATGTGACCGCGTGTCACATAAGATAATCTCGCGGGCCGCAGTTTGCCCACCCATATTTTAACACGTTTTGCAGTTTGCCCACCCATATTTTAACACGTTTTGCATTCATGATTATGATGGTTGCTTCAATCACATTTATTCGAAACTGTTGTCAAGGTGATACCTTCTGTAGCACTGTACTGTGCTCATGCCTAATAATAGTTAATCCATTTTATTTGGTGGTTGGAAAAAAGTGTGATGTATTGACTAGTTACATACAAGTAATACTGTAATAGTTTGTAGTTTTATTAAATAATGATCTCTTGGTTCTGGCTTATTGTGAGATAAAAGTAGTGCATCATTAGGTAGGGGCGTCCACAGAAATTTTTGCAGGGGTTGGGGGCATAAAGATTTTGATAAGATCAGTTTGCAGGGGTTGGGAGCAAAAAAAAATTGATAAGATCAGATTGATAAGAAAAAAATTTTGATAAGATCAGTTTAACAGCGTTTTAATGGCACCAGCCTGACTTTTTAAACTTTGTTCAAAATAATGCAGTAAAATAATCCACTTGAAAACTGGTGCTATCAAAGATCACCATGTTTGCGTGAAAACAGTAATTTGCTCATCGAACAGAAAAACAACAACAACAATGACGTCCTTTGCCAATCGATGCAGCATTATAGTCTCAGTAATTATTGAATGCTATAGCTGTCTGTTATTTGGTACAGAGAGCTTGATAGCGTTTGCCAATATGAAAGCCTCTTAATTATGCAGGAACAGAAAACGTGAACAAACTTGTGACTGTTCTCATATTTGCCCAACTTCATCAGCTTCAAATTTTGCTTTACCAATCTGTGGTACCGTCAGTTAAACCCAGCAGCAAAGCATTGAACAAGCTAGGCCAAAGTCAATCATAGATTTAATACAAAACAAGTGAATAGAATTAAAATTTGGTATAATTTAAGTAGCAAGTAGTGACTCTGATGAATTTGTGTTGCTATAATGCAGTATTGTGCAATACATACTAATTTTTCTTCAAAAAAAAAAAAAAATGATTGTCACAAATTTTCACGGATTACAAATAAGGATCTAAGTACAATTGGGAAAAAGTTTGCTCTCACCCGTCTTGTTGCGTATGGCTTTTTGTTAATGTCTTGTTGTGGGCTCAATACGGTAAAGCAGCTTTGGGGAGCATGGTCAAGGTAGACCCACAGCATGAGAATCAATTGTGTTTGGGTCGGTGATCACTCAAGCAAACACTGTAAATAGTATTCCAAACACCACATTAAATAGTCAATTTCAGAATCAAATCTTAAAAAATGCACGGCATAATTTTCTGTGCTTTAGCAATTGGTAATGAAGCTTTGTTCAGCAGCATGGCGCAGTGATTTGGAGCAAAAGCTGATGGTTCAACTCCCCATACCTTGTTGTGACCATAATTATGTCTGTTTGGTGGAATCTAACAAGCTGCAAATTCAAAGTCAGAAGTAACACTCCAACGGAAAACTCGGAAACAAAGGCAGCTTGTAAGCGAGTGTGAATTCGTCCTATGCATAGCGCTTCCGTCACTTTCTCCTGACACGAAGATAAAAGTAAAGAAATCACTCAATCAAGATAGGGATGAATAATTTTTGTTTTTTTATAATGTATATACACAGATTTGAACTTAGATATTTTAATTTGCTGGTTTGATCTGTCTTCACATTATCCGAATTGGTTCAACTACCGTATTTTACGGACCATAAGATGCACCCGACTATAAGGCGCACTATCGGTAAATTGCTTTGATTCGTTTTTCTTCCATACATATGGCGCACCAGACTATAAGACGCTACGTTTTTTAAGGAGCATCGGGTTGCCATTTAATGCTCATTTAGTAATGGTAAGGGTACCGGTACTGGTTTTGAGTGTAAGCGATAAAGCACTACCTGATCCATACATTAGGCACACCGGCTTATAAGACGCACGATCAATTCTGGAGAAAAAAAAGGATTTTGAATGCGCCTTATGGTCCGTAAAATACGGTACTAGAGAAAACAATTACAGTAGAACCTCTACTAACGAAAGACTCCAGATACGAAATTTCCAACTTACGAAACGTCTTTTTGTAGAAATTATGTTTCGAATAACGAAAGAATGTTCTAGTTACGAAACGCCGAAAATCAAAATTTTAAAAATCAAAAATCAAAATTGTGTGTGTTTTGAAATAACCGTGTGTGTTCACTTTCGTACATTCCGTTCTGTCAGCTGTGAATCGTTTGCCACTGCCTACCACCTCCGTCCTCCTGTTCACA
The DNA here is from genome assembly GCA_964006365.1 of Trididemnum miniatum. NCBI lineage: Eukaryota > Metazoa > Chordata > Ascidiacea > Aplousobranchia > Didemnidae > Trididemnum > Trididemnum miniatum. Next base: position 14,457,459 of record OZ023231.1, read on the forward strand.
GCTGACTTTGTATAGCGTTTCTACTTACGAAATTTTCGGCTTACGAAACGGCTTCCGGAACGAATTAATTTCGTAAGTAGAGGTTCTACTGTATATCAAATCAATCTTGACATAACTGTATGTTGCAGTTGGAATAATAACGTCCATCCAAAATCTGTGGACGCCCATGGTTAGGTGCCAGATATTCTAATCATAATCTAGCTGACATGTTCATGCTGAGTAAAATGCAATGAAATGTTATCACGAAAAGACCTCTTTTTTATTATTTGTGCCCACTCAGCTTATTTTTAGAAAAAATCTTGTTAGTAAAAGCAAGGTGATAGCTGGATCAACGTAGAGAAAAACAGAAATGTGATTTTCAGTTGTTTGAAAAACTTTTTTCTCATAATGTTCAAAAAGTTTCAATTAACTCCAATTTGTGAAAATCAGATTGTAATATGGTTATATAAAAATTATCATGGTACCTGCTTTGTAAAAACGCTGATTTCAAGTTAATTGATTGAGAAATGAACATGTCTACTTCCAATTCAACTTCGGTTGCCTCATCAAAAGCTAGTGACAGCTTCGATTTTGGTGAACTGGCAGCTTATGATAGGTAAGTGTGTTTACGTTTGTTTTTGAACTGGAATTATACATTTTTGTTTTGTGACTTTTTAATCTTTGGTTATGACTGTAAACTGAACATCGTAATGTGAGCATGTGACTGATACTGACACAATAAAGGGGTTTGCAAAAGTTTTGCAGTAGTTAGCATATGTTTTGTAAACCTTTTATCTAGCAGCAATTTTTAAATTAAGCCCAAGCTGAAAAACTTTTTTTGGAAGAAAATGACGTTTGGCTTTGCTAATCTAGTTTCTACTCTGTGCAAAGGTGCTTGGCTATTGGTTTAAACAAAGATTTACTAGTGTTTAAGTATTGTAGTTAGGCTCTTCCATTATTAAGTGTCTGCTGGTACAAGTATTTTTTGTCGTGTTAGCAAAATAATAGTAAGAAAGATAAACTTGATGAGAGAAAAAATTCGTGCATTATCAACACTTTGGGAATTATATGCCGAGAAAAATATCTCTGAGGTTAAAAAGGAGATGTTGGTCTATAACTGGGAGAACATTTTTATTAGTTTCTGAACTCGTCTAATAAATTTTCTTCAGATATTCCTTGCAGAAGACGATTTTTGTTTAAATCTATGATATTAATATGGAAAAGGTTCTCTACATAAGCTGCACAGTGTACTCATACTAGCAATACTCATTACTCAGGGAAGCATTTTGGTGTTCTTTAAGATTGATTAGGCATGTAGATGCCTTTGCTGATGAAAGCAACAAGAGGCCATAATGGTTAACTTACAACAGCACTTCCCAAATAAGAGCAAGATCTGGCGTTTATCTTTTAAATTTACGTAGTGTGGTGAGGCAATATTTTTTTGACAATAATAAAAATGTAAAATTCTTCAATTTTCTATTAGGCAAATATAGACATTATACTTTGCAGTTTTCTCAGTCTTGAGTTTTTCTTTCCAAGTAACTTGAAATTGAACTAGGCTATACTCCAGTGCATCTTATGCATGCATGGATTCATTTGTGCTTAATGAGCAAGCTTTGAAGCAATTTTGCTCTTAAGCGCTTCAGTTTTCATTAGTGTGCCTTAAATTAAATGCACCTTACGCGAAAACAAAATCTCAGAAAGTTGTTTGTAGATACTGCTTCTTATGATTCAAAAAAATATTTAATCTAATCTTGAAAGATAAGTCTTAGAATTGAAAAATCTGCATTGCTTATATGGTACCACAAACACATAAATATATGAAAAACACAAATCAACAAGATAAGGAGAAGGTGCAAAATCAATGAGAACGTGTAGTTAATGCTTCTTGACAAATTCTACCACCAACTTACCAAGGCCGATGATATCATAATAAAGATGGGACAAAGTTGTCTATTCCAACTAAATATCGGTACTCGCAATACGCGTTTAAGAGTGTCCATGTTTATTTATTTTTCAAGTACAATGCATGTTCATTAGACCTGTCCAAATTTTGGACATTTTTGAAAAGTTGTCATTACTGTTGATTTTCCCATGCCTTTGGACCAAAAAATGAGCTAGCCAAATTTTTTTTTGAATTCGACCATGTTTTCACCCTTCCCAAGAGCCTTAAAGTTTGACGTGGTAATTTTGGATAATTAGGGGATTTCCCGTACTTAAATTATGCAAAAACTTGAGCTAACGCTTGAATTGGGACTAGACAAAATGATGCATGCTACGTGTATTGTTTCAAAGACATATAGTGATATCAAGGTAAAAATTTCTGACCTTGAAATACTCCCCAGGGGATATGGGGATTCCCCAGAATTGCTAAATTTCAAGAATAACTGTTAATTATGCTTTTTTTAGAATTATCGTAACAAATGGATGATTCATAAATGTACAACAGTACTGTTGCTTTCTTGCTCTCTTTCTATAGCGCCATGGTAAATACTTAGATACGGGGCATAGGGAATTCTACCAAATTCCAAAAATTTTAGATGTGCAACGCAAACAGTGTTAAATTTCATACTAAAGCAGCGCCACAACGTAATAGCAAGAAAACGTTGATACAAAGCAGGTCAAGTGTAATAACGAGCTGTATTCACTATATTTGCAATATTAGCATATGTATTTTCGCTCAAGTTTGTAGTAAAACTAAACCTAAAAATATTGAAAATCATTCTCATCAGATATCTACCTCCTGAAGACCTACAATGCACGCATTATAAGCACTATGATAGGTGTTCGACTGTTTGTATTGCCATTTATGCAAAAAACAGTATGACAATCAAAGATGGTTTGATTATACTGATTCTGCTGGTTACGATTACAATTACGCACCCGTGCTTTCGATTACTATTATTTGAAAATGGCTAGTCCCAATTCAAGTGTTAGCACAAGTTTTTGCATAATTTTAGTGCGAGAAATCCCCTAATTTTCCAAAATTATTTTGTCAAACTTTAAGGCTCTTGGGGAGGGTGAAAACAAGGTCGAATTCGAAAAAAAAAAATTTGGCTAGCTCATTTTTTGGTCCAAAGCAGAGTTGTCCGAAACAAAGAATTTTGTTCCTAATTCCATTCCAAACCTAAAGCCTTTGTTCGTATTTCGATCCGTTCCTAAATTAAAAAAAAAAAACAATTCCTTATTCCTAAATATTCCTAATCTACAACAGTAGCCAAAGGTGTCATCATTCAGTTTATGATTATTTTTAGTGCCGGTAAATACCGATTATGTCAATGCCAATAAGAAAAATGATCATACAAACAGAATCTGTAGACCTAGTTAATCAACTTTTTTAGCAAACAGATGAAAATTGAAACAAACAATCAAGGCAAGAGTTCTGTAACATTTTTTAAACAGTCAACGGATATTCGTGTTCCGGTAAGCCACAAAAAAGTTCCATTCCGGCTCCTGTTCCTAAAAAATCTATGTATTCCTGCTGGAACAAATTCCTATTCCTGTCCATGGACAACTCTGGTCCAAAGACATGGGAAAATCAACAGTAATGACAACTTTTCAAAAATGTCCAAAATTTGGACAGGTATAACGTTTACGCGTAATGTGCTCTTGTGATTTTGGATTAAAATTAGGAAGAGCAAAGCTTGCTTCTTTGGCTAGTTCAGCTTTCATCTATAACACACACCTAGACTTTCGAGTTAGTATTTTGAAAGAAAATTTTTGCTTTATATTCAATTAAATACCGTAACATCAAGTTGTTACTGTTCAGTTCACGTAAGTGAAGAGTGGTTTACTGAACTGTGACTTGCCTACCTGCTAGCAGGCATCTATTACATGGCATACACACTTACACACAGTATTTACCATAAGTAACTGTAAATTTTGATACAATATACTGTGATTCATAGTAGAAATAAGCAGTATGTTGTAATTTGTACGAAAAGTATTTAAGGGTACACTAAAATGCATAGTTATTTGTTGTGGCCCCTGTATTATGTAAAGCAAGTTTATTTAAATTCCGGTAATAGAGAGATATAAAGGAAAAAATATCTCTTATTACTTATGGCAGACCCTGTAATGTCTCATCTGAAATCTGCGCTTGGCATAGGAGCTTCGTTGTATTGCTGTAGAAAAATGTAGATGCTTATGCCAATTAGGGTGTAGTGAAGCACATATACGTTTATCATTATACACCAAGCTTTTTGTTCAGACTTCCTTGTTGCAGCATCAGATACTATCCACCTTTAAAAAGTTGGTGGAATTAGGTAGAGAATCGCATGTAATGCTTGCTGAATATGTCTCATTCCCACTGATTTGTTTTCATAGCATTATACTATTGTATACCTAGGCTATGAGCCATTAAAAATGTGAATGTGCTAATGCAATGTTATCGAGCATTTAAGTGAGTGATTTTTCAACTAATGTATAATATGTTAAAATTCTTTCTATAATGGCGAAATCTTTTGCAGCAATATGGTAAATGCCTAGAGATAATGTGGTGGTTAACAACATTTTTTTATTTCAAACAAACTGTATCTCTGCCCATGCAAAAGTCATAGAAAGAGCTGTTGAAATGACTTGGACTACTGCAGTAGGTGCTTTTATTTTGCACCTACTGTACTGTTGTAGTCCAAGTCCATTTCTACGACTATTGACTCCAAAAATGTGAAGAAATCGTTTTTATATATTCACATAAAGTCACCTTAATGAACGGAATATCGTGTGTAAAGTGTGGTCGATTTAAACTGTATGGGAAGGTCCACAGGTTTACTGTGTTCTTATGTGGGCTTTTCCTTAATATTTTGAGGAAAACTATCTGACAGTTGACTCTTGTCTTTTTTGCACTTCCTTTTAAGCTTGGTTTGAAATATGCTAAATTTTCTGAGCATTTGTTTTTGCCGTAGATGGGCAAGTTAATCCAAAACGTTTGCTTCGTTAACCACTACTTCGTTAACACAGATTATTTGCATTTAGTATCACTTCTTGGATATAGGCTACTACTAGTCAGCAAAATCAGTCAATAATTTAAAACGTAGCCTAAATCCGTAATTTAAAATCGATTTCGACCCAGCAGGTGGGTCATCCTCCAACGTTAATTCGTTAAGTTCAGCTCTAATTAACGGAAGTTAATTAAAATCATTAAATCGTTAGTTTTGACTTAAAACGGCAATTTATTTTTAAAAAAAGCTTAAAATTTTTTAATATCAATGTTTGCGTAAGCATTTAAGCAATTTTTCTGCTCACAAGCAATATGTTTTGTTGTTTTTCACTCACATTTTGACCTCATTGGTCGTATTTTGCTAGTTTATTGATGTCAAACTTAACCAACAATAAGAGATATAAGCGTTTACAAAAATTTAACAAAAGTTATCAAGCACTAATGGAAGTTGATTCAGTCCGTTAATTTCAAAAAGAAATTTAACGAATTAACTAGTTAAGGAAAAAGTTAGCTTCATTATTAACGAAATTGTGCCAACCTCTGCTTTTTGCTTTTGTACACTTTACTCACACGTAAAATTATCAGAGTTAAAATCGTAGCAAGTTTTTCCAAGCTCAGTCACTAAGTTTCCTACATTTCTGACACAAGTAAATATATATATATATATTTTGTGTAGAGGAAGAGTTATATTTTGTTGCTACGGTGCAACACCAGTACTATTTCTGCACTAATAAGCAAAAAAAAACATTCTTTTGATTAAACCCTTTTTTTTGAGCTTTTCTAAATTTTTTGAGCAGCAGCTAAAGATCTGATTTCTGAACATCCTACCTGCATAAGTTATGAATTATTAGTAAAGGACCCAGTAAGATGCTTCATTGAATGCTTTTTTGGGTAAATAGGCTGGTGGACCAAAGTGGTGTAGTAAGCGTTTACCAAACGAGCCTATTGCTGTATTATTGAAATTTAAGACACGGTTTCAGTCGCAAAGTTCAGTTTTTTCCAAGTCTCTAAGTTTCACTTTTTTCTAGAGCTGGTATGAGCTCAGTTTTATGTGAAGACAACTTATCATACTTTTTTGTTTAGCAGATTTCTTTGTTTAACAGATGCAGCTACCGGTACTTCGTTTCGTATGATTAAGCTGCTTTATTTCGTTACAATCCATGACCTTTTTACTGATTTTTCTAATTTTTTAGTTGTTTATATGGAAGTCCAGACATTGACGACTCTACGAAAAACTTATTGGTGAAGGTAAGTAGAAATCAAATAGCAACTTACCTGTAGAGTACAGGGTGGGCCACAAGTAAGCTTACAGTTATAAGAAGTAGGATTTGGGTCTGAAAGTAGGTTTATTGTTTTTATGTTGGTACTTTTTGAATTTATGGAATGCTGAATTTATTACCTGAAAATATACAATGGTTATGGTATTTATCAGGTAACATGAAGTGTACCGCAAGTCAATTAAAAGCATACAAAAAAGTTTAATAACTGTAAGCCTACTTTTGGCCCACCCCATACTGTAGATACAAATGTAGTCTTAACTATATATTTGTTCAAACATATTACTTCACCCATCTGAATGTTTTCCGTATAATTATGTATACCAAGGTCGTAGCAAAATCGTTAGATGTGTGCTTTCTCGATTGTATTGATGAAATGCTTGTTTAAATGGAGATTTTCGTTCTGATAAAAGAATGGTAAAGAAGTGGAAGATAGACTTAGGAAAGATAAATACTCCTAATATGTAAATGGATAGCTCCTGGTTAGTCTGTATAGCAAGTTTTTTGGTTCAAATTTTTACTTGATAGAAAAGAGGCATCTATTCCATTTCCAAATCAAATCGCGTTGTCTTCGCTGGCATGCGATTTACTGTGCGTAATGCGAATAATCAGTGAAGCTACGCATCCCGCGCTTTTGTTAAAAAAACGTGGTCACTAGATGTTGCTAAAGAGCGAGTTAAATATTTTGTTGCTAACTAAATCGCCTCGCTTTTCTGCGCGCTTCCTTTTTTCTCTTCTTTGCCTCTCAAACTAACGCGAGCCGATACGAACACACCCATCTGTTTGTAGTGCGTGAAAAAAGCAGAACAGACGTTTTCAACGGTTTCAGAAACTTCCTTTTTGTAAAGCTGTCTCGTTTTGTCTGGAAAGACTGTCTCGTGCATTTTGAATGTAGTGGATATCGAAAAGAGATTTACAAAGATAATGACAGCATCTGTAAATAAAGCTATGCTTAAGATAGGTCGTAAAAGTTTAATAACGCATAGTTTGGTTTTGTGCAGAAAAGATTGCAGAGGTCTTGCATCATTGACTTTTCAGATAAGAGGTTTTAGGCAAAGTACCTTGGCTAATCAATTATTTTTTTCTTGCAGGGCATAGCTAAGTGTGAAGAGTTCATTGTCAGTGATACGGATCCTGATCCTAGTCTATACTGTAGATTGGGACATCTGCATTTATTAGTGGAAGATTATAATAAAGGTAAGGTGTATATTGATTACCTCCATTGGTAAGCAACGTTTAATTGCTTTTTTTATTTCAGCCTTGTCGGCTTACAACAAATTCTACTACTTAGATAAAGAACATTGGAAGGTAGGAGTTTTACTTGTTTCTTCGATTCATTTACGAACATGTGTTAGTATTTACGATTGCTTTTCTGTGCAGAATTCACCTTTTTTGTTTGGATTTGGAATTGTTCTTTATCATTTCAGTGCTTATTCTTGGTAAGTGTTTGCTGGTCATTGGTGGTACTGGGTAAGCACACATTTGCTTAAGTAATTATGTCTTTGATTTCTGCTTTCTGTGCGATGCTTTTTGTTGCTTATGTTTAAAATATAGTAAGGGCTTTACAAGCTGTTGCCGACCTTTTGTCTTTTGTTTGGGCCACTGCAGTGTAATCGATAAATGTCACCGCATATACGCGGCTGCAGTATGCAGATTTTCGTAGGTGACGACAGCTTGCAGCTAGTTGATCAGGCATGCTAATTTACTTGTCTAACGTAGGAAAATTAGTATTTTAAAGCAACAATTAGGACGTCTTGGTTTAATTTACTTGCTCTTTTGATTGTTTCTTTTGCTGAAGAGTCTAGTTGCTAGTATGTTTGCGACAATTGTCTGCTTTGTGTTATTGTCAAGCTCGTTTCGAAAGATAATTGTTCTAGTAAAATGTGCAACGTAGAATGTTTGAATGTGGAGACAATTGAGAACTACTATTCTTTACTCACAGTATTTCAGTTGAAAGCACTTGAAAGTGTTTGAGTTGTTTTTTTACTTGGCATAAAAAACTGTCTCAAATAGGCCCAGCTCCTTTGATAGACACAATGTTTTTCTACGAGCTTTTCGCTTGTGGGTGGCAAAGTTAATTTTATCTGGTTTTCCTTTTTGCTTTTTGGTTTTGCATTTTGTCGAAAGGGTTGCAGTGTTTCAGAACAAAGGTTGGAGTCATACTATGAGATGAACTTTTGTATTTTAATCATCCAATATCTTCGCCTCTGATTACTGAGCTGCAGACTATGAGTAGTCATGACATTTTGATCGGGTTGTTTTGAGTTGTTCCATTTTTATTTGCTTTTGTGATGACTTTTCTTTTTGACACGTTATTGAACTTCGGAATTTCATTTAGCTATATTCGAAACGATATGCGTGTAGTCACAATTGTAGTCGTAACTCTATTACCACTTGCGTTAACCAGTAGTAATTACTGTCAATAGAGTTGTGCTTCTTTACATACATAGCCCAAGGCGAAGCTAGTGCGTAAAACTAAGTGTAATGTGAAATAACGCTACTTTAGAATTGTATGTTTGCTGCATTCTTGTGGTGTTGCGAGATGCAGAAGCTTTGCGGTTTTGGCTTCAGCAGAACTAAGGTGTTAAATGTTAGGTAACACGTTTTTTTTTGCTACGAGATTGGTGTGATGACCTGGCTGTATGCTGCAGTTGATTCTGGTGATTATGAAGATTGAAGAACGAGTGATGTGAATTTGCAACTTTCCTTACTTATCATTATACTGCGGCCTATTTTTGCTAACCTCTTTATGAAAGTGTCATAAATTGCCACATACTAAGCGGTGGCTTGAATAGCTCTATTTGTAAGCAGTGAAGCTGCTGGGATAGTGACGCTTTGCTGTTCGCTGTGTAATCTAATCCTACAATTCACCGGCGCATTGTAGCGTGGCGTGCTGGCATTGTGGGCCATTCTTGCCTTTGTGTAGATGCGCACGCACACACGCATATGCGGTGTTCTTCTATTTAGAAACCTTTTAAAAATGGCAGTTGGCTCTGTGAATGGCGTTTGCTTTGTATGAAGAGCCTCTAAACAATGTGCTTTGAAAGAATGCTTACTTCTTAAAACTCATTATCATAATAATCGATTTATCAGGTCTTTTCTGAGTAAAACGATGTACATGGTTTTGTAAAGTGAGAGACTTTGAAGTTTAGGCTTACGTGATCTGCTGTAGAGATATAAGTATTTCAAGCAAGTAGCGTCTATGAAGATGCTAAATTTGAAACATCTTTGCTATGCGTTCCATGTTGCACCTTCAATTCGCTTCAGATAGAAAGATATTCTAAATTAGTTGCTATTTAAGTTTTTATTACTGCGAATCTTACTGCGTGCTGTGTAGTGTTGTAAATGCAGCATGTTAGCTGCAGCCGTTTCGGCCATTGTGTTGCTCGTTATATTTTGCTTCCCTGTCGTTCGGATTTATGTAGCTTATAACAGGACCACTGAATAGAGGCTAGGTCTCGCTATTTGTGTTTTGTCTTCGTGTTATGTATCATCATCATCATCATAGCTTATCGCACCATCGCGAGATCCAGTTTAAAGCGTTTTCATTTGCCGGTTTTAGGTCATTGTCAGTGCAAGGTGGGCCCATGGGACATTGCATGAGGTGATTTATGGTTTGAGATTTCTCCCCGCAGATACACGACGCATTTTTGCTTCGGCCCCGTTTTTGCATATGATAGTCTGTTCTGCCAACCTTCAGTCTTGCTCTATTGACAGCAACCCAGTCAAACCTTTTCAAGTTTTTTCCATTTGCAAGTGTTTCACGAGGATTAGGTACTGCGGGGTAGCTATCAGTTTCTTGGTTTTTCCATCTTTCCAATCTGTATTGTGATGGTCATTCAATGAGAGGCGAGAGGCTGGACTTCTGAAAAACTATGTCGCGATTTAAGTCGTTGTTTAGGGGGTTTATGACCAAAAAGTGTGTATCTAGAATCGTGCTGTTGATTACATAGATTTCAGTATCGCGTCTAATCGCTGGGGGGGAGGGGCAATACCGAAAAGTCTATGCAATGCTGGGAGTGGGGTTGATTTCAGTGTTCCTGTTATGATGCAACATGCTTTATTAAGTTCTGCATCTTTGAGGCGTGGCAAGACCTTACCCAGACCGGAGCACAGTATTCAGTTGTGGAGTAATTAACCGCTAGGGCTGTCATTTTGAGGGTTTGGGGATCAGCACCCCAGGAGGTATTTGCCAACATTGGGAGTAAATTGTTTTTTTGAAGCCAGTTTTTTCTTTTGTTTAACAATATGTTCTCGGTATGACAATGTTCGATCGAAAGTGACCCCAAGACAGACTGGGTTCTTGTGGTGCTGTAGTGTGTGTTCTCGATCTTAAGGGTATGCTGAGCTTTACTGTTGTTTAAGTGGAAGCCACAAACCTGTGTTATGTTGGGGTTTGCTTGTAGCGACGAGGCGTTGTAGTATTCTGTGAGATCGGTCAAGGCATTAGTGAGTTTTCACTCAATTTTGTTGAAAGATTGTGATTGGGTGGTGATGCATAAATCATCGGCATAGATAAACCTTCGGGAGTTTGGAAATTCTGGCTGGTCGTTAGTGTATATATTGAATAGGATGGGTCCCAAAACGGACCCTTGGGGTAAGCCGTTTTTCTGGTTTCTGTGTGTATCGTGCAGCATAGACGGACATCGATTCAGAAACATTGTAGTGTAGTAGTGAGTAAAATCGACTTGCTGTGTGTAGTTGATTATTGATTTCAAATGTTGGTGTCTGTTAATGCACTCAGCAATTGCAGCGTCTTTTTTCAATGAGCAGTTGCGATCGATAATGCCGGTGCTAGTCGTTTTATGCAAGGCAGGATCAGTCAGTCGAAGAATAATTGGCTTTTTTTACTCGATCGGAGACTGATGGTTGATCACCTACTTCATCTACTTGAGTGCACTTTTGATTCTTGTCGGTGCCATTTTCGCTTAACAGACTACAGTACTTTAGTTGGTTTTTCTAACGCTTTCTTGCTTGTAGGTCAATAAAGCTGTTTCAGCAGTTACTATACAACGATCCAGGATTTAGTAAGGCTAACGAAGTCCACTTCCGTTTGGGTCTTGTTTCAAAAATCACTGGCAATCATCAAGCTGCTGTGAAGGTACGTATCATGTCAAGTTTGATTGTTTGCATGTAGTGGGGAAATGTTGCTTTCGATTAGACTACTTTTCCGTATTGAATCTTTAGCATTGACTGATAAAGGCGGCTCAGTGTACCGGTAAATCTTTAACGTTAACGTTGACCTTGCAAAAAGTCTGTAGTGTAGTGCTCAGGCATATGACCAACCAAGCTACACCTATCTAGATGATGATAAGATTGTAGTGTTGCGATTCAGATGCTTGAAAGCGTTGTTACCGTACCTATGTGCAAGTCTTGTGTTGGTTGATAGCGCGCTGTTCTTTAATTTTAACACTGAGCAGCAGCTGCGAGTGCCTAATGTCTTGTAAAAGCTATTGTAGCAGATGGCATTGGTGCTTGACTGTCTTTGGGAAACGCACAGCGGTGATAACACTCTGTGTTCACTCTAAACGGCTAGAAGTGTATTGCGCTGTGGGCGTGGCCGCTTACGAACTGACGGTGAAAAGAAATGACGTTGCATACTTATGCGGTCGCTGCTATTGACCGACATTTTATTTCCCCTACTTGCGTTGCTATCATCGACTTTTTGCGTCATTTCGTCCTTAACAATTTGGTCATAATTGAAATTAATGCGTATGTGGTGCTTTCGTTATCATTAGAGCGCTTCATTAAACAAATGGTAATTCACTTCATTATGAACAATAATTTAGACAATGCACTAAAATTATGTCTAGTTTTGTCTTTCTATTGATCAAGATGCATATTCTGCATGAGTTTTTATCATGGATAGAATGGCATTAATAGCGCATAGTTAGAGGTGGCCTTAGCGTATGTTCATCGTGCTTGTGGTTTTGTCACACTGTTCTGCAGCGCCATGACTGACGTTGTTCAACCAGTATTATACCGGTACATAAAGCAGTGTGTTGGTTTGATTAGGCAATTAAACGTCACCGGTATATCTCATTACTCACTGAGCGGCTGCTCGTGCTTTGTCTGATTCATAGACTTGTTATCATTAATCATTGCTCTCAATGCTTGTTTTGTTGCAGCACTTCAACCAGTTTCTTTCTGACCATCATAGTAACGCTGCCAGCCAATCTGAAGGTAAGATATACGGCGGGACACTTGAGTTGATAACAGGTTTTGTGACACACGTTACGTCGCCGTCGCTCGTAACAGAACGAGGTATTCCGGAACTACTGTCGCTTTTCATTGTGTCGCGATCGATCTACACAAATATTTCGTTCGCCGCTGTTTTTTGCGTAGTTGCTGCGCAGTTAGGTTTTCTTCATGGCTTGTAAACTTTGCCGTTATACTGGCTATTGAAAATTGCTTGATTCTGGCAATTTATCTCGTTTTCGGCGTATAATTAAACGGTTTTGTTGCGGAGCTGGTACGACCACAAGAAGTTACAAATTAATGGAACGACGTTTATTGGCATGAGTAATGATTAACTAAGATTCTTGTGGTGGAAAGTAAACACGATATAAAGCTGGCTAAAGACAGGCCAATGCCTGCTTCCTGCATCTAATAGCGTTTATTGGTATGTCTATTTAATTAAATCTGTTTAGTCTTAGTTCTTAGCTTTTTTTGGGCAAAGTCTTGTTTTTGCTTGGGTTATTGATCGATTAGGAGTCTGGGATTTATTTCAAATATTTTAAAGATGTAAGAGCATGGGGTGACGACGTACTCTTGGCGTGATGCGTTCCGCTGACGCGCTGCGAAAGTTGCTTTGTAATATTGAGTTTGACCTTTCAAAGCCGGGTGAACTAAATAAATTCAATTTTAAGTCAAAGAATTTCACCAAAATAGCACACTTTTTATCTAGTTTCACGGTAATGGTTGGTTAAATGAAGCGTTAATGTTGCAATGGGCAAAACGTTGAATTATGTACGTTGATGTCTAGAATTTTTTTGCTATGTGTTGGATGTTATGTTATCTGAAACATAACTCGCAAAATAAGTAGCAATGTTTTTAGCTTATAATCAATCTATCGCGAAAAACTACAAAATCGTTTTATAAATAAGACGAGTACTCCACAATATTCACGCCGTTTTCTAAGGTTTGTTTTTCAATTGACTTAGTTCGAAATTTACTGCATTGCACCTTTGCCTATGATGGATTGGTAAAAATGAAGTTTCGTTGCTGAACAATAACATAAAAATTAAAGTGCAAAATAGTTAATAGGATCACGTAAAATGCGTTATTCTTCCAGTTACAGATGGTGGTGTGAGCTAAGTCGTTATTTTTGGTGTTCTAACAGAACCTTTTATGTTATCGTGTGGTTTTGGTAACCGAGTAGTGTGCTGTTAACAAGGTAATGTCGCGTGAATGGCACTTAAATATCACATCCATTGATCGTGCAACTAAACAGCATTGTAAAGTACAAATAGTTATTACGTAGAGTTATTTTGATCTTGCTATTAGTTGACGCGACTGCCGTCTACTATATCGTGCTTGACTTGCTTTCAAAAAAAGCAACAAACATTAGCAATTGTAAACCTTTTGAAGCGACTTACTCTCGTGTTAATAACATTTACAGGCGAGCTAGTGGCTCCATCCCGTCACATGCGTTGTTGTTAATTGCTAGAGCCGCAAGCGTACGTCGTGGTGATAATGACCTGCATTTTTTTACACTACGTGGTATTTGGAAATTTCGTATTTCATTCGGTACCCAACTCTGCGACCCTGCACCAAAGCAACATAGTCAGAAGCGCTAAGAATGCTTCATTAATGTTTAGTTACTCAAAGCTCTGCTTGAATATTTATTTGTTTGCTGATGCGGGTCATTTTTTACAATCCCTTTAAATTGCTTTCTCACCGACACAGTGAACAAACTATGTGACTTCTTTCTCATCTACTTCTTCCCTTTTCCTTTAAATACCAACCATGCGACGAGCAGGAAAGCTGCGGATATCGGTTTACCCTTCTCAAAATCAGAACCGAAGTCGAAAGCTTGTAGATGCAGATGCGGACAGGGCCGGATTTAGACAATGAGAGGCCCTAGGCTAATTTCACTAGAAGTCGGTGGAGATCAAAAAAATAGGTCTTCATGTGCGCAGACTCCTATATTTGTCACTAGAAATCGGTGTAAACCAAAAAAAACGTCTTCGATGTTCGTGATGAGGCCCCTCATTTTCTCCGAGGCCCCCATTTTCTTCGAGGCCCTAGGCTTCAGTCTGCTTAGCGTATACGTAAATCCGGCCCTGGATGCAGAGTTATTATCTTTTAGTAGATACAGTCGCGTTTTGCGCTGTTAAATGTGTAATTGCAATCGAATTCCCTTAACAACATTGTATCGTGTTTTTTCCATAAATTATTGCATTGCAGACATTTGTTGTAAAGCTATTGATTTTTTTTTTTTTTTCAGTTCGTTTTCATCTTGGACACTTATATGAGATTCAGAAGAAACCTCTAGAGGCTTGCAAAGAATACGAACGTGTGATCGAATTTGCTGCTGCCCAAGTCGAAATTTCTGTACCGGTACTTGCTGACGCGTATAGACAATTAGGTAAGTAGACCAGAATAACAGTTTTTCAAGCCTAAATTTTTTTCACTTGACTTAGGAAAAGCTGACGTAGAACACAATCCCCTTAGCTTTATGTGAGATAGCACTTCAACCTGTGGGGCGTGAAGTTTAGTTTAATATGGTTTTGTTTAACGATTAGCTGCTCAATCGTGTGTTAACTGTCAGCTTTTTACATACTGGAGCTCTTTTTACTTCTGTAGCTGCAACCAGGTTTGTGTGTGATGGAAGCAATCAAGCGATTGCGAGCTTTCCGGTTTCCTTGACAGAACAAGGTCTTAGAAACAAATGCTTACTTTCTCGTTTTTAGCAAAAAAAAAACACATTTGCTAAGTACAGTTTAGTTTTCTACTCGTTTAGAAGACGCAATTTAATTTTTATTTCAAAATTCGGTCAATGCGTTCATTAAAGTGCTGCCAGAATTAGGCTGCTCTGGTAGCAGCCTACTAGAAAGCTTAGGTGTACAACTGTGTCGCATTGTTCTTTGCCGTTTTCATATTACCAAGTCACATGATAACCTTTTCTGCTTCCGTGTGCCCAGTCGTAACGTCATGTCATACAGTATCTTGCTACTCCTTCCGATTGTAGCGACTTCGTTATTGTTTTTGCGTGAAACGTGATCTCTCTGTTGTGTTGATTCCTTTCATGTTCTGACTAATGTATTTGCTAGTTTATTTGTGAATATGAGATTAGTCGTCAGTACGTGCATTTTTTTCTGAAGTTAAAGGTAAGCAATATGACACTAACAGATCAAAGTTACACGTTTAATTTTATTATTTTGACCTGGATATTTAGCAGATTTCGACGCTGTTTACCTGCAGCTTTTTGCATAAACATAGTGTTTCACGATTGTCATGTTCCAGGTTGGTTATATCATACATTTGATGAACTTGGTGAAACTTCAACTCGAAACAACACTGCCCTCAAATTTCTTCAACGTTCAATTGAAATTGATCCCAACAATGGACAGACCTGGTATTTTTTAGGAAGGTATGAATGACATCTGCAACTTCTATGTGCTAGCTTATCCAACTGCGCTATTCGCACTGAATGGTGGTGGTGTGCAACGATGTATAGTGTGCCTATATCCACTGATAAAATTTTACTACCCCCAGAGGAATCTATTAGATTTTTGAACTTTGCCTACATCTAAAAGACATGTATTTACCCATTTCTGTATTCATTGATCTATTTATAACCTCCTTTTTTCAGATACTATTCAAGCATGGGAAAGGTTCATGACGCGTTTGTGTCGTACCGGCAATCTATAGATAAATCGGAAGCGAATGCAGATACGTGGTGCTCAATAGGTGTGCTATACCAAGAGCAAAACCAACCAATGGACGCGTTGCAAGCTTATATATGCGCGGTGCAACTGGACAGAAATCATGCAGCAGCGTGGAGGGATTTAGCTGTGCTGTATGAAGCATGCCAACAACCAAAGGATGCCCTTGTATGTTATCTCAACTGCCAACGCTGCTTCACGCTGAAAGACGTGAGTTTTGTTTTTTGTGTGGTTTTCACAACTGATCAGTAACTAGAAAGTATTATCGCTACGATATTCAGCTTTGAAGTTGTTCATATTCAATCGGTTTAGCCCCTTTGCAACCCTATGAATTTGAAGCAAAGTGACTTTAAAGACATATGTAAAAAAGTTTTTCCCGATTGTTTTCTAGGTGTAAGCTAAATCTATGCGATTTTGTGATTGTGATTGACGAAATTGTGAACGTTTTTTGTCTGGCTGTTGATGCCAATTGTGATTTATTGCAGTATCACAGTTACCTCTATTGGCCGGATATTCACGCCGTTTGTGAACGTCGCATTGCTTAGCGTGGTAATAGGTACTTTTTAAAAATCCGACATACAAATACGTGGAAATGTAATATATTTTTAGATTAAATGGGGTAACTGAAGTTAATTGATCGAGCGAGTACGTTACCTTTCATTACTCTCCAAACAAAACAATGAAAAGTTTGTAATTTTGTGAGTTTGCTTCGAACACACCGCTGCTTAGTAACACTGTTAGCCTCGTCTGTTAAGCTCTACCTAGTGATACAGAGTAACTGAAGCCCATCGAACAGTGTACTGTTCTTTATAACAACTGATATTAAATACACCATACTTACCATCGTACCAATGGCGCGCAATTTCAAAGCTATTGTGCAAACATTAGTATCCCTATTAGAATACTCAGAAATGCGGCGATCTGCCGGTACTGCTAGTTAAATACCACAACACCGCAGGATGTTTTTATTTGTGACGTTTGCCTGCAGCAAACCAACCATGACGAGTCACTCCAACAACGAATCAAATTTCTACAAGATCACGTGAGCACGCACGGTGCTGATACGTCCAACAAAGGAAGGATTTTACCATGTTTAGAAGATGCTTGGACTCTTCCTATCCCCGCTGAATTAACGCAGCGACAAAGTGCTTTTAAGTATGTGTATATTTTGAAAATTTTTTCCTGCAGCAGCAGTACATTTGGCTCAAGTGCAATTGTGCAAAGTTCGCGCCCTGTTGTTGCAACAAAAATTTGGCCATGTAATGTAGTAATGAGATTGACTTGGAAGCATTGTCAGCATGAATTTGCAATAGCATTTTTTTGTTAATTGACTAATCATATGGATATCTAGTTTCTCGCCACATTATTTGTGGAATAATTCCATAATTTTTCGATTCTTCGACAATTTGCTGCGATGTTTTCCTGTCAAGCTGAATTTGGCTTTTTTTAACTTGCTCTTTGTTCACATGACCTTTGCGTTGCTACGCAAAGTGTAAAAGCAATAAACGTTTTTTGACAAAAACCAAGTCGGTTGGAGATGAACGTAGTTTGTCGAGTCTTGTAAACTTCCAGCTGTTTGGTGATCATTGATTAGCAGTATTCTCTGTCCAACACGCTGATTACTTGAACCTAATTGTAGATGGCGTTTTTTTGTGGTCAACCAATCGACAAGAAAAAATGTTTATGCAATTCAATTTATGGACTAAATTTGGTTTACAATATTCAAAAGTTTAACGACATTCTGCTTTAGGTGCCCACCTTCGTCTCAGGTAGCAAAATTACCTTCATCTAGTGCTCTTCCTGCTCCTCCTGTGGAGAAGGAGCAGCATCCTGCCCCGACAGATGCGACAAACTTAGCGAATTTACCAGGAACTACGTCTGTAAATGGAAGTGACATTTCAAGGAAAATGTCGAGTAAACGACACCCACTGGAGTCGGTGAGTTAGTGAGAGATGGTCAGTCCTACCGTAATAAATAAATGGAAAGATATTGAGTTAAATTCTGAACTGCAATAATTCTGCTAGTTCACCTTGAGCTTAGGCTCAATATGTGATGTCCAGAATTATCCGGTGTTCTCCCCGTCAACGGAGGTGGCCGGATTCACCCCATTTGACTGCATTTCCATACCGCCCGTCTCCATTTCTCTCGATCCAAGGCATCTTCCTTTTCTAACCCCAACTTCTTCACTTCTTCTTCAACTTTTCTCTTCCATGTGCTTTTTGGCCGACCTCTTCTTCTTTTACCCATAACTTCCAAGTCTAGAGCCTTTCTATGCTGCTTTAATATGCTGCTTTTATTTTGTAAAATATTTGATTTGTCAATTTTAATCTTTATACAGATATCAGATTTGCCGTTTTTATACAGCCTTAATCGAAGAGCGTGAAGGCAGCATAACCTTGACCGTTTTCGATGCTACATCTCAGTTTTTTCAGTGTATGATTTTACGCTCATCACTAAGCTCATTGTTTGCATTTTGTTCTCATGGTGACTGCAGTATCGTGAATAAGGGTTGAGCACAAACTAGTTCTACTTGATTTTAGTATTTCTTAGTTTTCGATCGCACTTTGTTATGCTTATCCATGCATATATTAAAAGCGCTTCAGCCCTTATGCTTATGATGGTATAGTCTATACATAATGCGCATATGATAGCATGTATGATTATTCCTTGTGTTGAAAACGAGCTATTAAAAAAATCTGTGCTTTGTTATATAGATATCTCCAAAATCTCGAGTTGCACCTTTTTGGTATCTTACACCGCAACAACTCAAAGTGTTGAGTAATCTAAAACTAAATCGTTCGATTCTGTCCGGTCATCAGAAGATGGAGCTTGAGAAACTGGAACACGGCCATGCTATGATGATGAAACATCAGAAAGTAAGCGAAGCAATATTTTCAAGTCGCGCAAAAAGCATAAAAATAAATAAGTATTTTTCTTATCAGCGTTAGCTATCATTGTCATTAAACAATAAGTAATTTAGCAATCTTAGTGTTTTTTATTGTAGAAAAGTTGATTTCGGAAGATTTAGGAAACCTAACGAGCAAAATAAAAGAGAATTTCGAAGCGATGTGAAAAACAATGAGTGTTTTTTTACAATTTGACTTCAAATTCAACATTCTTTCTGTTAACAGGCTATCAAAGAAGCTGAGAAGTTGGAAGCTCAAGCGACGCCTTCAAGTCGCATCCATCCGAATGCAAACATCCCCAGTACTGCTGTTTCGTCATCATCAGTTATGAATGGGATCAACACAAGCCCAGTATGGACTTCTCCTCCTCTTCCTAATGCGAGTGTGAGTTCGTCTGGAAACCACTGTAACGACGTTGTTCCTCCCTCCTCTGATCTTCCTCCTCAATCAATCCATCTCAGCAATGGCGAAGTTCTTTCCAAGCCTCTTGGAGAGAAATTTTTGAAAGAATCTTCTAGAAGCCGACTGATTAATTGTGATGGTGCTTTATCTCCTGCCTTATCGACATCATCAGTTAGTTTTTCACCCGAACGCAACAAGCAATTAACAAACGGGCCCATTCATTCGTCTCCATCGGACCACACGACAACTCAGTATCACAAGCAAACGTGTAACAATTTAGTCAACGATAAAGCACGAGTACAAGAACAATGTAACTGCACATCAGACATATCAAAAGTAACCTACTCTAATCTCACAACCACATCTCATCCCGTGCAAAATCATATATACGATGGCCACAATGGTCCTGTACCGGCTTCATTATCGGTCGCACCGTCCCTGCAATCAACTGATCGCAAGGATTCGGAGACGCTGTTGAACCCTGATCCTAAACTTTCCACTTCTACGCAGCCGACGTGTAATGGACTTGAACCGCCCAAGAAAATCTCCCTTCACGATGACTCTGCCATTCCAGGCAGAGGACTTCCACCTTTGCTTATGACTACAGGAATATCGGAAGACCTTCCTGCCCGAGATGTCATAACAATGTGCAGGTAGGAACGACTATCTAGTAATTCAAATCAACACAATATTCTGCATATAATTAATCAGTGAAGAAATGATTCCAACTGAAACTGCGTGTCGTCTATTTACGACGTCTCGGTAGGTTACTACAGGTTTCCTATGCTTGCTCCTTCAAATGCTGGATGTCTTAGTGTGCTTTGTGTTTAACAGTATTTTTTTTTTTGGCATTGGTAAACATGTCTTTTTTACTATTTGCAACAGTAATGTGAAAACCAATTTTTAGTGTAAATACTGACATTTTGGAATCTTCTCGGTGTGCAGTTATTTCGTTGGTGGTTTAAAAATACCTGGTAAATTAATTGGGTCATAACTACAGCAAGTCCTTGTAGCTTTCAGTGTTTATGATTACGCAGAAAATTAACGTGCAATGGGCTTCCTTCCAAGCACTTATTTCTCGATAAATGTCCTCCTCCCTCACGACCCAAACGACAAATGCAACAAATTCCCAAGGAAGAACTATGCCCTTCAGCACCGACCATATACGTAAGTGCATGATGCTTTTTAAGCGGTTTTATTTTTTTGCTTCTTCCCTGTTTGCATTTTGTAACTTGTATAAAGTGTGACTGGCTGACTGCGTTTCAGTTCCGCTTTTGAATATTTGCTGAACGGTAACGATTACCTTGCTTTGCGCGGCGAAAAAAAAAGGCTTTTAAAGTTTTTGATTTCCTAGAAGATGGTGACAAAATACTGTGAACATTCTGGAACGGAACACCACTTGCAAACCTGCTGCCCTGTTTCGCTGTTTTTTTTTTTAACGCTATCAGTGTTCCATCATCTGCCTCGTGGTTGAGTGTCTGACTCTGTATCTTGTACTCTTGCATCATTTGTTCGTTTTCTACACATCATTGGCGAAACTCTGCCCGATTGTTAATACTGTTAATATCTAACTGTTGCTTGTTTTATTTGCAGCTTGAAAATAAAAAGGAAGCTATGTCGCGTGCTTTAGCTGATTTTTGCACAAATCCTAAAAACCCAGTCACTGTGATTCGAGGATTAGCATCCGCGCTCAAACTTGATCTCGGATTATTTTCAACAAAAACTCTGGTGGAGAATAACCCTGATTGGGATGTTGAAGTAAGAACACAGGTCGGTAATTGAAACTATATTGGCAAACGTATGAAGTAAACTTTCATCGTAAAAAACTTTTTGTGCAGTTTTAACGTCCAGAGCTGCAATTTTCCTTTCATTAATCCTAGTCATTTGGCATTGTGGCTGTTTTCTTCATCATATCTCTCGTTTTTCGCAAATTTTCAAGTTATGGGGACTTGATTGAAAATGAATTTCATCCTTTTTTTGAACGTTTTCCTCGCGATTCTTGCTTATTCCAGCTACATTACTTCTAATTCTATTTCTGTAAGCGCCGTAATTCGCTTTTATTTACAATGCTTTTTTGATGCAACAGTTGCAACAGCCTTCTGAAGAAAATTGGGATGCAACTTTTACAAATCGGGTCTGGTTGTGTGAGAGCAGCAGGTCGTATACAAGCATTGCCAAGTACGCTCAGTATCAGGCATCAACTTTCAGAGAAGCATTACATGTAAGTGCTGCATTATTATTATTACATTGAATTATTCCAAGTTTTGACTTTTAGTTTTGCAAAGCAGTACAAGCACTTCGGTTTCCTTGGGTTCTGATATGATTATGAAGTTCGAAGCTGGCTACAAGCGTATTTAAAACGACATTTGTTTCGGACTTTCAGGTCGTATCGGTACAGTTAGTTCATTTCATATTCGGTACACAGAAATACACATTGTGCAAGATACTGCAGTACTTAAAGCTAGTATAATAGTCGGTTTTAATGATGAATAGAAACAGTTGTAGGTCACGCATGATTTTATGTTTCGCGATTGTCGCAATCGTGCGGCGTTTCAAATCTGTATTTTTGCCTACTTTCATCTATTGTTGGGTAATATTTACGATGTAAGTATCACTAATGTTAGGAGGAGGAATCCAAGCGATCTGGCCAATCAGGAGGCGGTAGTGGCAGCAAGAAGTCAGATCCTGATGCTGACAAATCCAACCCGAAAAAGAAAAACTTCAAAGCGATTAAATTTGGCACCAACATTGATCTTTCAAATGAGAAAAAATGGAGGCAGCAGCTGCAAGAATTATCCAAGCTTCCTTGGTTGTTTCGAGTAAGATAAAACATTTAAGTGCTGCGCTTTTGTAATGAATATAGGAATAAAAACATTGTGCTGGGTATGAAATTAATTATGTTTCAATTTTAGCAATGTTAGTGTTTGGTGAGTCCATTTAAATTTTAAACATCATTTGCATTTTTACCTCTATCACTAACTTCGGTAGTCGTTAATTAGTAGAAAGCAAGGAAGTTGCGTTCACACTAAGTTGCCAAGACGAAAAGCAGCTTTTGTAACTGACAATTATTGTTTGGTGAGATGTTTTGATTGATAAGTACAACGCGTTTTGCGATATCATATCATAGTTGACAGATATTAAGAAGTGTAGTGGTAATTGTTTTGTGTTTCAGCTTGTGTCTGCTGGCAACATGCTAAGTCACGTGGGTCATAATATCCTAGGAATGAATACAGTTCAACTTTATATGAAAGTACCAGGATCACGAACCCCCGGACATCAAGAAAACAACAATTATTGCGCTATCAACATCAACATTGGTCCAGGGGATTGTGAATGGTTTGCCACTCCTGAGGAATATTGGGGAGAAATTGATGAGCTCTGTGAAAAGTAGGAGGCTTGGAGATGCACATTTTCTAGATCTGTTACAGAATCTTGTTGTTTATAATCCATTTGTGCGATTAATTTAATCTTATCATCCGATATTGCGTTTCAATTAATTTTGCTTCAGCTGAACATACCACCAGAACGTTTAATTTGTTTTTAACCAAAAAATTTTGTAGCATGCAATAAGTTTTCGGCTTGCGCAATTTACAAATGAATAAAGAGAAGAGTTTGCTTTTTGTTTGGATCTGTTGAATTGTGGAGAAGAGCGATAATTTATTGATTTGTTATGATGGTTATACATTACGTAGTGTGTTAATTAAAATCTTGTTTAGGAATGGCATTAACTATTTATCAGGATCATGGTGGCCAGTGCTGGAAGATTTATTTCAAGCCAACATACCCGTTTATCGATTCATTCAAAAGCCTGGAGATTTAGTCTGGCTTAATTCTGGAACCGTACACTGGGTCCAAGCTGTGGTAAGTTAACTCTTACAATTGAAATTAATTTTGAAATGCGTGTTCTGTTGTGAGACCATTGTGCGCACTTTTTATGTACCTCGTTTGCTGTTGTTGACAGTGCCCCAAGTTTTATTGAAATTGATTTTGAAATGTAGATGCAGCATTCGTTTTGCACAGTTGTTTGTGTATCTCGTTTGCTGTTGTTGACAGCGCCAAGTTTTTTTTATTTTTTAAGTTTTTTGAAGGGAGAATTTCTACTAAAGAGAAGCGGTTTATGGTAAATTTTCGTTTTGCAGGGCTGGTGCAACAACATAGCCTGGAACGTTGGTCCTGTGTCCGCTTATCAATATCAGATGTCGATCGAGCGATATGAATGGAACAAAATGGCTGGTTACAAGTCCATTGTTCCACTGCTACAACTCACGTGGAACATGGCACAGCACGTCAGAGTTACCGAGAAACATCTCTTCACAATGATGAAGTAAGCACGTGATTATGATGTCATGATAAAAGTTGCTAATTATTCCGGTAACTTCGTGAAGAAGACCTGATTGCTCGCGATTAGTTTTTGCCTTTAAATTTTCAACGTTAAAATTGGATTGACATTGTGAATGGTTGTCAGCATACATAGATGCCCGCTTTGTCTGTGCTATCTGCAGTGAACTGGAAATTCATTTCAAGTTTGATGCCTTGAAATTCACTTCCAAGGTTGTATTCCGCTAACAGAACCTCAAACTACATCCAACTTTTTATATATGCATGATCTGATATCAATAATGTTTAATACCTGTTTTTCATATTGGCAAATGTCTAGAAGATTTATTTCATATTTTGAATGCTTTTCTCTTTCAGGACTTGCATGATGCGCAGTATGTGGCAATGTCAGCAAATTCTGGATGATTTAAAGAGGAAAAACATCGATGTCATCTGGCATGGAAGAAACGACAACGAACCCTCGCATTATTGTGAAACTTGTGATGTAAGTTCGGACCGACAGCTGCACATTTTTAAGAGTTTGCTGCTTAGCATCGCAGCTTTGTTGTTAAATGCTGTTTGAGTTGCAAAAAGCTATGAATTGAGTCGCTTTGCATGCTTCTGTGTTGCTGGTGGGAAATTTTATAGCAATATAGTCATGGGAAAATCTTTATTAGATGGTATTTAGTATTTTACCCGAGTACGAAATGTAAAAATTACATGTGGGTTGCTGATTACTGAATACATAAGGTTTTCGTGTATAGTAATATACTGTAGTTGCAAAGATTTCGTGATGCGATTAAGCACTGATCCTCAATCCTGGTAACGGTCTTGTAATCAAAGCTCTAATTCTGCGTTGCCGTTTTTACCGGTTAGATCAGTGGTCGTTAACCATGGTTGCGCAGGTTTACGATTTAGAGCTCGGTTCATATAAAAATTAATGCACAGGGTTCCTCGGGTTTCTGGAATGTTTCATTCGGGTTCCGCTTCATCAGAAAGGTTGAAAACCACTGGGTTCAATGCTTCACGGTTTAATGTGTTAACAAATAATCGGAAAACAAGTGTAGAAGGACAAACAATATCATTGGTTTTCCTAGCATGCATTTATCGGGGCTAAAGGGAGATCAAAAGATGGAATTTCTCTGTAATCAGTGGTTTGTGCATTCAGGTTGAAGTCTTCAATCTTCTGTTTGTTCGTCGATCTGACAACTTGCAAACGCACGTAGTGCATTGTGTCAACTGTGCTCGCAGACTCAGCGCTGACCTTGAAAACTTCGTCGTTCTCAATCAGTATCACACTGATGAACTGATGAGGATTTATGATCAGTTCACCCTGGTACGAAATGTTGGGATGTAATTTAATCACTTGACTTATGTAAAATAGATATTTTAATTAAATCACCATTTTAAGCTGCCCTGTGTTGGTTAGCTTTAGTTTTTTTGTCGAGGTGAATCATACCATATTAGCGAAGTTTAATTTCTGAGTGAGCTGAAACCAATACTGGGTGCATAGTGACTATCATGGTATCATACTGTAATTGCTTGTTTTTCAGGCGAAAAGATCGAAGAGTTAAAAGATAAGGAACGGAAGCGAGCTGCTTTGTTCAAGAAGATTATGAAAGATATAAATCTCCGAAGATGAAGAGAAGGTGGCGAGAGGCGCCAGTGCAATAGGAACATGTACTATGTCGAGATAGGGGTAATCTCGCCCCACATTCAATCGCTTTCTATCTTTTTTTATTCAGATTTCCTACAGAGAACGATGTTATTTTCTTATCCATTTGTTTTCATGCTTCACGTGCGCATGATTTGACGATTGAATAAATCGCTGTTTCATCGAATGTCTGTCATAACAGTATTTTGTATTCAGCAAAAAGCTCTCCCTAACTGCTTGCACAATTGCACATGTTGATCCGTTAATTGCAACGTTGTTAGGTTATCCGCTGCGCTTTATCCAAATTGGTACCGGTGCTTAATAAATAATCACACAATCTCGTAGCGTTGCGGCAAATATTAAAGTGGGTAAAAGAAATTTTAGCTATATTTTTGAATTCTTTGAACAGTTTTCCGTGATTTTTGCGACCGGAGACTTGCTTGAGCGCTGCTAACTACAAAGAGGATGAAGTAAATTTAAAAAGCCCTAAAAACTAATCTGTACGTGTAACAAAAGGTGTGACTTTGCGCCGACAGGCTATAACTGAGGCTTTATCGTTTACAAAACGGGCACTTTTGCGCTATCCAACATATCCAGCGCCACACAATTCCTCGTACCATCTATTGCAGGCAATAGACTAGTCTACATGTACTTACCTAAAGCCCATAGACTTTTTGCAGCATGATATAATTTTGGACCTCATGATGAAAACAAGTGATTATGACATCTAAAATTTAATTGTGATGAAGAAGGGCAGTGGGCCTGTGGATCGATTTAAACTGGACATGTGGATACTGGATAGGGTAGGCTTAAGTGTTTCAGTTTCAAAGTTGCTGTTATTAAGCGATAAAGAACCGATTTCAATAAGTTACTTGCGCTAAAGTAAAATTCGCGCGTGGTACAGAGTGTGGTGTGATTAAATTGCTTCAACGTCTCAAACTTCATCTAACTTAACACGTGTAGGCTAAACCCAAAGATGAGCGGCATATTCTTATCCAAGGTTTCACCTCAACCGAGAGCAATTTCTTAATCTGATTAAGAAATCAACCCAAACTCGCGCAGAATAGAAGCAACCGCCAAATGAATCACTTTCTTTGCAAGGCCGTCGTTAGGTGTCTATTTGAGGCTAATTAGCGTCTTCTTGTTTTTTCTGTCGTCGCTCTTCTGTGTATTACCTACCTGAGGCTCTACCTATAGTTTTTGGAAAAGTTCTTTTGAATAGGTTCAGGCAAACCTCCGATGCAATTATTTTAATTGCTCCAGCTATATAAATGAACACCAGACCAGCATCAGCTTAAATTGAAAATGACAAGTTGTGGCCCATTAACATTTCCAGCGGCAGTTTGCTAACGCTATTTAAAAGAGTTCGCGCTAAAACATGGTGAACCACACAAAATTTGAAAGACCTTCCGGCACCTTGTCTTCACACTTTGTCTTCTTTAATTTCAAGTTCGATTTTCTGATTTTGCTTTCTTTCACTGATACTTTTATCCAAAAGTGTTTTCCCGGAATCATCAACTGATTTGAAATCGGAAGAACGCGTTGTTTGGTAAGAAGGAGATTGAACATTGGAGCTCTTTGTGCGCTTTCCTCCGACCCATCCTCCACTGCTTATATTGCGGGTTACTTCGTATTGTGGTCTACCACATATAAGGTCTCTCCATGCAGAACGGACGGCCTGAGGGCGTAAAATGAAAACAACGAAGATCCACAAACCCTAAAGGAATACCTAGGTTAGCTAATACCTTTGAGTCACTCCAAACAATACTTTACACTTTTGCAGTACCTTAGTAGAAGCGCATTATTATCAGTACTAATTAGTGCTCATTTCAGGGGTGAATGTAAGAATTTATAGGGTGGGGGGGGGCGCGTGAAGTTAAAAACCGCTTATCTGGCAGCTTTGTGAGTCTGAAAGTGCTTTAGTACTACTGTACTAATTAACTAAAATTTGAGGGGGACGTGAGCACCAAAAACTCGGGGTCCACCAGTGTATTTCTGCACGTGACACAGCCAATGTAAAATGGAAAACATACGGTATTAGAAATGAGAGGCCGGAACAAGGCGATAAACGTTGAAGCCAGTAGTTAAAATAGCCTACACTGCTATACTGCGCAGGAAATGGTTTGATACTGCACAATAGAGGGAGCTGTTGGTACTTGATCAATATTTCTTAACATTATAACGCAATGATGCTCGTCTCTAATGCGAATAAAGGGCAAAAAAATAAAATATCTTACATTTCTTCCCTCTCCAGGGACCAGAGGTTACAGCTTTCGCATAAATTGATTATAACCTATTTATAATTTGTTAAATGAAATCCACAGCTTGGAATACTCATCATTTAAACTTTGAAAGTTAAGAACCACCAGCACTGCAGAATGTAAGTAGGCCTACCAATCACAGCAAATTATAATGCTTACTTGAAACACATTAAAAATAACAAAGACATATGAGAGGATTCTTCGAAAAGCCCCATCAGGATTAGGGTCTATGTTTATAAAAAATCCAATTACCCACGTGGGACCAGAAAGAACAAGGATGGCAAATGCATTCACTATGTGCTCACGAACCTGTAAAAAAACGAAATTGCAGAAACGTCACGTCAAGTCATGGTTGCATGCTAACCAAAAAAATCAAATTTTCATATGCTCACGGTATTACGCCGAAGCTTGTATTGAGCGGAGGGGCCCATCTCCGTGGCTTAGCGCCTGGAAAACGCAATTTGTACTCCGAAGAAACGTCGCATCCATGGCGAGCGGTCACTTGGTAAATCGAGACCTCTCCCACCGAGAGCGTAACCACAACATACCGGTATCAAATATGTAGCAAATATGTTAGAAAGGGGTGTTCCTCAGTAACCTTCTGAAAGCTATACACTAATCCTTCTTCACTACAAATCACCATCCCGATAAGTCCTAACAGGCCAACCATATCACAAAAAAATCTGCCGCCGGTTTACACGATCAATTACGTCACTACGTGCGTAATACTGAAAACACATTTTTAGGTTTCAAAACCTGGTTTTCAATTAGTTTACGAACTCAGTTTTCGATTTGCGAAACCTGCATGAAAATGTTTCAAAATTACAAAGCTTTGATACCGGCGTCCATGAATAAACAAGCCTTTAGTTCGCGCTTATGACCAGAGTTGGGCAGTACCGCGGTACTGCAACGCGGTAGTTTTTAGTACCGCTATCGGTACCGTCGATGCTTTTTAAAAATGTATCGTTTTTGGTACCGTCGTTACTTTTTAGCCCGTTCTACTCGATATTTCGGTAACTTTTTTGAATTAACTAAGAGAGCAAAAGCGGAATATTTTCCGGGAGTTTCCGCGAAAAGCATCTTCGAAAAGTACCGCGAAACTACGTCGTTGTAGATCTATGGTCGGCAACCACTAGGCTGCAACCCCCTGCCGGTCCGTGCGAAGTTTGTTACCGGTCCGCATGCGTTTTCAGAATATATGCTTTCAATTTGAAACATTTTATAACATTAGACGCTATTTGCGGACGTTGTCTTTGGTTTGACGTGACTGAGAGTAGACAGGGTTCTATTCTCAGTCGGGTCAAACCAAAGACTTTAAAACTGGTATCTGCTGTTACACTTGCTAAACGCTCAGCAAGTGGAACGCCGAGGATGAAATAAACAGGGAATAAAAATACGTCAGTGAATTCTTGACAAAATTTAGTCCTGGCGCTGAAGGACCTTAGTAGTTATAAAGCGCCATATAACCACAAACCACATTTCACTTTAAATAAATACTTGATAGCTCGATTCTGGTGACCCAGTATGGCAAATTCAATCAAAAATCATAAAATTAACCAAATTACAAAAGCAAATCTTTTGATTTGAGAGCTAACATTTGAGTATGCTTAGTGTTGTTAAAAAACCGATTTTTTTCGCTTCGTGTTTTTTTTTATTGCTTTTTTGTATTTGTTTTTTTTTCATGCTGTGTATCATTTCATAGATAATTGAGTAGTCTACCCAGTTTTGGCTTATTATCAGCTCGAGATTGAGGCAAAACAAGGCTGTTTTTAATACCGCTGTTATTTGCGATGTCAAGTTACCATTAACTACACAAGTACAGCGACTACTCTTTTACCAACATTGCTGAAGATTTGGGTTTGATTCTTAGTGCAAGGATTCTGTGGCTAGCTATCATTTTGACATTTCGTAGATAAAAATTGAAAATCCTTTTTGTGTACCGCACGCCTGCTGACTGCTATCATAATGAATCAATCACTTTCGTTGTTCATCTCTTATTGCGATAACTGGTAAAGTCGTAGCTCTCTGTAAAATACCTTTTAGAAAGCAAACTGTTTCTCCCGTCTTGATATTAATTAAAAACAGCAAAGAATGGGTCCTTTAATTGGAAGGTTACCTATTTTCCGATAGTAACAAGCGTGCCCATGTAGTTGGCACAGTTAATAAAAAGAGTAAGGTCGTATTTAGGGGGGGTTCACCCCCAAAAAATATTTTTTTAAGTTTAAACCAAGACAGTCCAAGCCCTGAAATCGTCAAAACATACAGCAATGTAGCACGCTGTAGTAGGATAAAAAATTTTGACCCGCAGGTCATTGTTGTGGCATGCGTTTCTTGATAAATCATAAAGGTCAGTGCTTCAGGCACGGAATGCCGTAGCATTTGGTACATCTGCCATACGGTTCATCAAGGCCGTATTTAGGGGGAGATATGGGGAATCAAACCCCCTCAAGACATTTTTGTAAATTTCAACTAAGACACTTACAAGTCCACCAATCATCAAAAATGTAGTATGCAAGTAGAATGTAACATTTTGTTTCTCGAGTCATCGTTGCAATAGTGCGTTTCTTGATAATAATATTTAGCGCTCCAGGCACAGGGTGCTGCAACATTTCGTACATTTGTTCTATAATTAATCCAGCTATGACCGTATTGGAGACGGAGTATATAAGACACGAACTCATAAAAAAACTGAAGCCTTTGTGTACTGCTCATATAAATAAATTAAAATAAATTACGGTAAAGCATGGAGACTGATTTAAAGATGAACTGTTGTTTGCTAAATTAATTGCTATTATTGGTGGTCGCCCGTCAGCGGCGTAAAAGGAGCAGGCGCCTAGCTTGTGCTAAAACTGTCGCCGTATGTGCGCTACCAGTTTACTGCAAATTTTGCATTAACGTCATGTTCACCTAATAGCAGTGGCGTAGCAGGGGGGGGGTGGGGGCGGCATTTTAGATAAGCTTTATGTAATTTTTTTCCTAATTATTTGAACAACCACTACTTTGCTATGTCGCTTACTTGCTAATCGTAAATCATCTTACTGTGTTGCTCAATGCCCTGGCTCAAAGTTGCGGAAATGGGCCCGTCATCTCGTCTACGCTTCAATGTATTCCAGCGAGTAAAATAAAGATTTGATTTTAATGTTTATTACCGGTATGTCACAATTGCAAACTGTTTTCTTCTTCGTCTTTGCATTATTTGATTCGCCATGCCCCCCCTTTGACAATGTAATAATTAAGGTGTTAAAACCTAACTTGAGTCTACAATTTCTTAAACTAATAATGGTTGCAGCTTCCTTTCACTTATTTTAGCCAAGCCTCTGCTTTTAAACATTAAGCTGCTGAAATATTTTTGCATTGCTCATATCAGGAGCGTATTCATGCCCCCCCCCCCCCCCCCCTTTTGACTCCGCCTTTGAGTAAAAAAGAACAACTAATGGTGCCAAGTGACTGAAATATGCCAAACTCTTTCGATGGTTTCTGTAGCTTATGGCCAGAGGTAAATCTAGTGGAGTACGATGAGGGTTATGCATCCTCCCACCGGCCATTTTCAAAATTTTTTTTTGATGTATACAATTTTTCCATAATTTCGAACCTCTTCGATAGCGATAAGTCTTACAATAGCGATAATCCTTGTTATGAGAAGGCGCAGACTCGGCGACCATGCAGCCGTTGGCTGCAAAATAATGGTCTTTCGCGCTATACCTCGACGCCCGTGTTATTGTTTCATACGCCTAATTGCTAAATGAAAGTGTGTGTCTTGCCGGCGTCTACTAAAAAAGTTCTGTTATGTTCTTACGCCTTAAGCACGCATAGCCTAATTGAAAATTTGCGCACAAAAGGCATCATATTTGGTGAAGCACTCAGAATTAGGGTCAAAAAATTTAAACAGAATTTGCCTGAAAATCATTCAAAAAGCACTAAAATAGCCATTACAGGATGTAAATTTTCAAAAATTTCCGGGGGAACATGCCCCCGGACCCCCCCCTACAGCTTTTCTTGTTCCTTAATCAGCTTTAAATTTGTCCTGCCGAAAAAATTTTACACTTGAAAAAAAGGTGGAAAATATGGCCGCACCCTCTTTCAAAATTCCTCACTACGCCACTGGTCCATAGTGACCGCATCACCGCATGCCCTTTTTCGATAAAAAAGTGCTAAGCTGAACGTTTTTTTGTGAAAACCGTAAAAAAACGTTGGCGGCTGGGGGCTATGCCCCCACACCCCCTTGGCCTGCAGAGACTGGGGGTTTCACCCCTTTTGCCAAATCTTGAGTACGACACAGTTTGGACCCCCTTTGCCAAATCTTGAGTACGACACAGACATTGCATCTCATTTTTGCGTATTATTGTTATGTTGACTGCGCGGAAATGAAAGGCACTAATTAACTAACCTAGTTAGTACACACACTATAGCTTCGTAATCATTGCTGTAGTTTGCGAGTCAGCGAGCTTATAATTGACGCATATTTTGTCATGCAGAATAGATGACCGGATTTGAAGCTGATTAATGCTTGAAACATTATTGCTCATTTGGGGGCGGCAATTTTTTGAACAGCCCGGGCGGCAGAACCTCTAGCTACGCCACTGCCTAATAGATAGCTTTGATTATGTGTCGGGTGATACTGTTTGCTCGAAAAATAAGTCACATTCTGCATAATTATGATGAACAAAGCTTGATATTTACAATTATTTTAGTGGGCTAGTGCAGATAGAAACGTGTTAAAGGTGCAAACGTTGCAAATAATTTTCTTTTCTATTTCCCAAGAGAATTATCGTATTATATAAAATCAATGCTTGCTCACAGAAGAGGATACAAGTTTACATCAATGCAAATAAGAAAATGATATAATCCCCCTTACTCTTTTTCGAAACTCGTTAATTTTTTCTCATTTAGTGCTCACAGCTGCAGCGAATCCTTTGCAGTGAGAATTAGTTTAGATACAAATACGGTGATCTTTAACCAAGGGTTCCTGCTCTGCATGAATGCAACAAGCTGAGGGTCTGTTCCAGTTTGATTTTAAGTCTACCGATATATGAAAATTTAATCATCAGTTTAGTAAATATCTGCCACTTCCTGTGCAGTACCTATAATTATGCTCCGTACGGAAGCTATGTATTCGCTCTCTGTAAGCATCAAGGCACTGTATGCAGTTGTATTTGCATTGCACTCGAGAAGTTTTGGTCACAGGAAAATAATTTTACAAGAAATATACGCAATTGTGGCAAAATTTGCGCCTTAAGGTTCGGAAAATCGCAAAATTTTGGGTTCGGATCCGGGCTAAGATTTTGCTTGAATTTACAGCCCTAATACAACAAGTAACAACCATGCATACAAGTGTAGCAGTGACTGTAGTGCATAGTGAATTAACGTACCCTCACTGCAAACCAGATCTTTATTGTGAGCAACGTAACTCACGCATTTCTCACGCCTTTTATGAAAAATACCGCGATTGGTTTTTATTTTGAGTCTTGCACACTGGACCATTTAAGTTTAAGACTAGGACCAGCGGCATATTGGAGCATTCAGGGAGAGCCACGGCGCCATGCCCCCGCTGGCCCTGTCGTTAATGTAGATTATAGAACACACCTACATGCCCTTCAATCAAATGCGCCTAAGCTAATAAAGTTGCTCCTTTCATTTATTTTAGCCAAGCTTTTGCTTTTTGGACATACCAAGGCTTTTAGGTAGGCCTTCTAGAATATTTTTGTATAGTCTATTAGAGACTACACTAAGTGCAGGTACGGTACGTCCTTTTTCGATAAAAAGTGTGCTTAAATGAGTGTTTTATATGTGAAAACCGTAAGATTCTGTTGGCGGCTGGGGGCTCCGCCCTCAAACCCCCAATTTTGCGCCACTAAACAGCGTTAGCAGTGCATGAGAGAGAAAAAAATTAGCAAGCATTGTAATGTTTGTGCTAGAAAGCGTTGATATAGTGCTGACAACTTGGTAAAAATTTACTTTAAAAATTTTGCTATATCATTATTAAAATCTAACCCTGATTCGTTTTCACTTATAATTTCAAAAATAGTGTGACTGAAACATTCTCCCCATAAACGTGCTTTTCAGCATTTCAGCTTTTCAGCATTTCAGGGTTAGATTTTAGAATAAAAAAAACAAGTTTTTTTTTTTTTTTAGATTTAAATGCAGAACTACAAAATGCAATATCAGAGTATGCAAAACTGCATACACTAATACTAATGCAAAAAACACTAATTATGCTCTTATTTTATCGTAAATCTTGCGTAAATCAAATCACGCTAAGCTAATTCAGTGCGTGAGACGCCTATTGGCGTTGCGACATTTAAAACTTTTAATTACACACTTTTCCCTCTGTCTTGCAACCTAATTTCGCTACAGCAAAGTTGTCAGATAGTACGTATCGTGCAGAGACAAAACAGTTACTTTTTTTGTAGACAAAACGACCTTCCGGTACTTTTGAGGTAATCATGAAATGAGACAGATAAATCTTTATTGCGCTTATGTCTTAGTGATTCAGATCGAAGAACTGGCAACGGAACCCTGACTCCAAGAAGGTTTACAACAAGATGCAAACAGAGTCAGCTTACTGCTGTTTTATTCGCAGTCAGTTCGAAAAAAGCACACAAAAATCAAATCTTCATTATACTCGCCGTAATACGCCCAAACGCGTAACGAGTTTGTGGAACCGATCTCCGCGGGATTGCGTCTGGTCAACACAGAAGAAACGTCGCAGCGGTGGCAAGCCGTTGCCAACACTGTGTCCGATTTAATCGGCCAGCGAATCGAACCCTTGACATCCCGCACCGATAGCGATGTCGCTACCAATTCGGTTATAACGTCAATTCACCTATAAGGCTCGATTCTGGTGATTCTAGAGGTGCCGCTGTAGACGAATTCTACTACCAATATTACTAACCAGGGATGTGGAAGCGGAAGCTGGAAGCGGTCATATTTTGATGGAAGCGGAAACGCGAAAAATATGCCGCTTCCGCTTCCACATCATTCAAAAAAGCATACTGTAAGTAACTTAATAGATAAATATATTTTATTCAATTTATGAGACATTATTTTGCAATGTTAGCTTCACATGGATGCCAAATCACACCATAGGGTATTACTCTTCGCTTAACTTTCAGATGATACCAACGCAAAATCGCTTTTTCAAGTTTTAAAAAGCGCTAAAAGCAATACTTGATTCTTTTCCAATTATAATCATGTCACAAAATAAATGGAGTGCTGTCAGGAGCGTATTAAGGGGGGCGTTGTGCCATTCTCCCCCCCCCCCCCGGTTCCCCTCCTCTTATCTTTGTCTTTTAGTAAAAAATTAACAAAATTAATGGTGCCATGTGACTGAAATATGCCGACTCTTTTGATGGTTTTTGTAGCTTATGGCCAGGGGCGGACCTTGGGGGAAGGGGGTAAGATGAGGGGTATGCCTCCTCCCACCAGTCGTTTTGGAAAATGTTTTTGATGTGTACAATTTTTTCATAATTTCGAGCCTCCTCGATAGCAATAAGCCTTACGCCTTAAGCACGCATAAATCGAAAATGCGCGAACAAAATGCATCATATTTGGCGAAGCACTCAGAATTAGGGTCAAAAAATTAAAACAAAATTTGGCAGAAAATTCTTCAAAAAGCACTAAAATAGCCATTAGATCATGTACGTTTTCAAAAATTTTTCAGGGAAGCATGCCCCCGGACCCCCCAAAAACCTTTCTTGTTTTTCAATCAGCTTCAAATTAGTTTTGCTGAAGAAAATACGCTTGAACACAATGTGGAAATTATACCCTTCCACCCTTTAAAAATTCTTGCCATGCCACTGAGTGCTGTGTATCAACATTTTCCTAATGAAAGAAGTAAGTTTGGTAGCAAAGTTGTTGTAAAAGACTCCCAGGATTGTGACTCAATCATTCCTTTCCACTTTTATTTGCTTTTTGCAAATTATTATGTTTAAAAAAACGCTTGCTAAAGTGTAATCAAGAGCTTTCAGTGTGTTGGAAAAAAAGCTGCGGTTTACGCTATCGGCTACCAACGCACTGGTCGTATTTTACTGGAAAAATTTTGGTGAATTTTTTTGGAAGCGGAAGCGCTGGAAGCGACAGGTGTAGAAGCGGAAGCTGTTTGCAAATATACCGCTTCCACATCCCTGTTACTAACAATTGATTCTGAATAGAAATCAACATAATAACAATGCGAATCAGTGTCTCAAAAAGTGCTCCATAACTGAGTTCTGTAAGAGCAAATACGGTATACAAATTCACTCAGCACAGTTTAATAACATCTATTTAAAACCCGACAGTCTGTTTCACCCAAGAGAGATCATCGGGGGTATCTTATTTAAATAGAATCGATTATATTTGACCAAGATAAGGTGAAACAGACTGTCAGGTTTTAAATAGATGTTTCTAACCTGTGGTGAATTTGAAGAAGTAAATTCAGATTTATTAGCAACATATTTAATGATCTTTTTAAAGCTTTTACAAATGTGTTGCAAATAACGAAATTATATGAAAGTTATAAAAAAAATCTTAAACGCCAGAGCTGGGCAAACTGCGGGCCGCATGAAGATTTTTTTTGCTCTTCACCGATTTTCAGTGAAAAAATAGTGGATCTACGGACGTGTGGACCTTTTTTGTTTTTGTTAATCAATGCTTTGTGGAGGCAATTTGGACCCACATTTTCTAAAAAGGGGCGATTGTGTAAGAAAGGCTGAAGAACACTGGTCTTAACTATGCGGAAATTTTTATTTCTGTGTCATTGAATGAAAGTAAAACTAGAGACCTACAAGTTCCGAGAAAAATGTAGATTTTGATTCATCTAAAAGTTCTGAGTAAGCTGCTACTGATACACCTACCTTTACTGAAAGTGGCATTGAAAATAAAAACATTCTCCTTCCATGCAATGATGAAATTCACACAGCAAGAACCTTAGCAACATTTTTTCGTACATAGGCCATAAGCTCTTTCACGTCCTTTATAGTGTTGTTCGAATATAGCAACGTAGCCAGATAAGCAGGGGTGTGACAAACGTTTCTGCTCCCCAGGGCGAGTTTCTGATGGTGATACTCCTTATACCTAGCCTCATAACTAATGCAAGAAATCAACATATTATACATGTTGCCATGCATGGGAATACTTGTTTTAGTGAGCGTGCCGCTGTCGCTTAGTTGATATAACGTACGTGTTCGCTTGCAGGACCAAGATTCGCGTGCGACTACAACTCAAATCTTACACTAGCACCACATGCAGAAAAGGCTTAATAAGGTTTTAATTTCGTTGCTTTGCAAGACGTAAACCAAAACAAAATTAATCTTTAAGAAAAAAATTTTCGTTTGAAAAGTACCAAAAATCGGTATCGAGTAACGATATCGACGTTACTTTTTAGAAAAGTACCGATATCGGTACCGTCGGCACTTTTTTAGCAACGTGTCGGTACCGATATCGTCGTTACTTTTATAGTACAGAGTGCCCAGCTCTGCTTATGACTTGTTCTACACTGAACTACCTTCGTCGCAAATGAACTTTTGCAACAAAAATATACTAAACTCCGATACCAACGACCACAAACAGACATCTTGACTGCAGTATCGCGATTGATTGCACCAGTGCCTTGCGAAGGCCGAATTAGAGAAATGATGATGGGGCTCTAGCCCAATTCAAAGTTTGATTGGCATTTAGATATATAGGACCAGGTACGCGCCTTACAACTGCATTTTGAATGTTTTTTTGACCCTTCTACAATATGCATGCGGTTGCACGTGATTGGAAATATCATACGTCACATGCCAGGCTAACTGACAATTCATAAATGTTAACATAACCACTATCTTACTTTGATCTTTTTCTTTGTGTTATGCTTTTGAGTTGATTTATTTGTTTTTGCTCGTTTGCAGGTCACGTGATATAAAACTACAACAAAAAGAATCAGATTGACAAGAAAAATGATTCCAATAGGAAGAAGGAAAGCCCATTTGAATCCTAATGCTGTCATCCAACACCTGTTACGACAAAGAAATGTTGTACTATTCTTATGTAAAGAAATAGGTAGCCTAATATTTCAAACTATGTCGCACAGAAAAGTCAACAAATTGAGGGAGACTGCCAAGTGAGCTTGTCCTCTTCGAGTTAGCAGGCACACAGTAAGTATGTCAAATGCGATCGGCTTAAGACGTGAATTAAACATCACGTAGGATCTATCACCCGCACGGAATACCGCCATGCCATGTCGCTAATTTGAAATTATACAAGCTGTAGCAACGGACAACAAATCGATTTTTAAGCAATACCATTTCCTTCTATAGCCAAAGTAGATTTGGGTAGTCGGTCAGCCCAACATGTTGAAAATGGAAACTAATAAAGCACCCAACGCGAAGCATGCAATTGCGCCATGGATACAAAAACAGCTCTTGACCAGGCGATTATACTGGAAGTGGGAAATGGGTTCAATACTCTAGGTCGAGTTGATCAAGCGTCACAGCAGTAATTTTTAGCAAGCGTGTACGACGTTTAATTTCGTTAGTAGCTAATTTGATATGGTGAAATGGCAGCTGCGCAAATGCATCAAGCTTGTCAACATTTTCTTACACAGCTGTGTCTCTGTAGAGCGGATACATTCCCATTTCATGATCATCTGGATGGGTATTCCGTAAACAAAAATGAACAATCAGAGTGATCGTGGTAAGTAAAAGTGGAATACCCCAACCAAAGAGGCAAGCTTTTCGTGTCATGTGGGAAACACTGTTCCAAATATCCACAAACATTATATACATGTGAAGAATTTCCACAAGCATCCAAGAAAATGTGGCCGAGGTAAAAAAATAAAGAAAAATTCCTCCCTGAAAAATAACAGGATAAGCAAAAAGGCTTAGTAGCTACAGCTTCATCAAACGCTCGATGATCTTGAAACATTCATGCAAGCCCCCACATATACATTTTATGTCACTTCAAAATGATACGCTAATGGCATCAGTAAAGTTAAAGCTAACGAGGAAGTTGTAACTTCAAGCTTTCCTTTTCCCACAAAACTATGGACTGAGTAATTCCAAGTCACATGCACCATTAGCTACGTTTAACTCTTAGATGGACCCCATTCATCGTAGATGTTTTTCGTTTTCTTGTTAATACTTACAGCAGTACATTGAGCTTGGTCAGACGGAAGGGAAGCGGCAATATTTAGCAAATACACCACGTAAACCCCACACAAAGCAATGCAAAAATTCAGAAGGATTTGCTGTGATTTGTTTTTGCGTAACTGTCTGTGAAAACAAAGCAAACGGCCAAAATAACAAGTCTGTTTAGCCAGTGGCTTGCACTTAGCTCTCACAATCTCTTTTGACCTTTGCTAGCGATCTTTGCAAAACTACTCAACTGAAATCAAAGATGTTTTTACGAAAATTACGATCGCCAGAGCACAAACTGCCTAAAGTATTTTAAATGACTGCTTCGATAGACAGTCATTAAAAACATTAATAGGCTTTCTTTAATTGTGAAACTCAAACATATACGATTATATGTTAGACTATTTTCTAGAGCTTTTTTATTTCGAAGATATTTCAAATTAGCCACCACAATACTTCAACCTGTTAAAGTAGGCTTCTTGGTTTTCGTCAGTGTCAAAAACGAGCTGACAAGCTTATTCTTTTAACGTACAAATACCAGAGGCGGACTCAGAGCGGTAAAAGACCGCGATTAGGGTGATTATGATTAGCCCTCTAACATCTTTATAAAACAAACAACAAGCGCAGTCAGCGACATGGCCTAGCGGTACCGCGCGCAGGTGACAGATCCTAAGTGACGGGTTCGATTCGCGGCTGGAGCCGATCGCATTTGACATATATATAACGGGTGGCTGCTGACTCGAAGAGCGCGAGCTCACTTCGCAGTCTCCCTCAAATACTGTTGAATTTTCAGTTCAATATAATTTGAAAATAATCTCAGTTATTTATTTCTCGCGAGTTGATAAGTGGTTAATATTACAATAAATTGATATACTTCAGTATTGCGCATAGAGTAAAACTTTAGGAGTAAATTGAGTCAATTGCAGATTGTTTTGCAAGCTCATACCTGAAATAAGAGTAAGTAACAATGCAAGCAAGTAGACCAGTGATTGAAAGAACGCAGCCAGCATAAGTAAGCATGTCCAACACAAAATCAGTAACTTTGGTCTCCACGCTCTGCAAGAACAGCTTTAAAATTTGAAACACGGACCCACGCTAACGAGACGGTGTAGCAGTAAACGCAAATAAGACCTAATAAGCATCAGGATTCTAGTAACACTATGTGAAGACAAAACAAAGAAACAAAAACCAAAAATTGAAGATTAGATCTGTTTCTAGTCTCGTTGCTACAACGAACGAACCTTCTAAAATCCACGGCCCTATTGCTTCGAGCTAAAGTTCGAACGCCTGAAAACTGAAACATTGGAAGCATTTGGTTTTAGTTGATCTAAGCTTTCAGTTAAAATCTAAAAAACCTCACAAGCATTATTTGAGGATGAAAATGTAACGAGTTCGTTTAAATAGCAACAAGAATAATAGAGTACATCTCTCGTAAAAACTATCGAACATACCATTAGAACAGCAAAATTCGTAAGATGATAGCACAGGCATTGGACGTTTGAGAATTCTGGATTTGGTTCGATTGTGATGCAACCTTTACTTGACCAATCACCGAGACCTTTGTTGAGCGAATAATCAAAGAAAACACATTTCGGATTGTACAAAGATGTTTTAACAACGGTCATGTTATCTCGCTCTTTATCAGCTATTTGACTCGTTAGTATGGGAAGTCTGCAACAATATTGGATTCTTCAAACACATCTGACTACAAGGTCATCGTATAAGATGATTGGGTCGGCGCCGCACCACGACTACCCAGGAATGTGGGAGGTAAAATTGAATCGAATGTTAAAAACGGTAGTGGTTTCCTCTATTCCACTACAAGAAAGCCTGAGGAGTCAAGTATGTGGTGCTACATTACTTGTAACGTATCCATGATGAGTTTGAGGAATTCAATCAAACGTTTATAAAGCGATGTGACATCAATTTTGGCTAAAGCTTTTTAACACCGAAAAACGCCGTAGTTAAAAAAAATTGGGTCTATTTATGACAATTTACTTATTTTGCGTCAGCCGACAACATTACTCGTCCTTGCCAACTGAGCCAACGTTTTCAATACTAACATTCACAAAAAGCAAGCTAACGCAAATGCCGAGAAAAGTGTGACAGTCCACATTGTGCAACTGCAAGTCTTGAGTACCAAAACAAGTAGGCTATCGCCTGGGCAAAAGTTATCGATGTCAGTGCATTTTGCGAAACGAGACTCATGTAGCACTGCAACATAAATTTACAACCAGACTCATCTTACCCTATTTTTACAGGCGATTTCAGGTCCTTTATTGATTCGTGATTGACAGTTGATCCAATTACAGCACTGTTAATAACATTGCCTTTTGTTGTATCGACCGGTTTTCCCACAACACTTGTTGCGTGAGGGGAACGAAATAGCCCAGCGTTGTCATATCCAACAAATGTGACTCTCTGCAATAAAAGCAATTCGTAAACTCGGATTGCAACAAATATGGGACCAAAACACTTCAAGGAGAAAAAATACAACCACAGTAAATTGTAAAACCGAACGTTTCCACAACATAGACTCAGCTGCCCTCATCAGCAGGATAAGCAAGGCAGTATGAAACTGAAATTTTCAGTTCAGATTTGAGATTTACTCAGGCTTTATTTTTCCTACTTAAGCTAAATTCGTTAGTTGTGTTTGGAAGAAAGTAAGCATTAAATACTGTATATAAATACCACTGTCTAATTGCAGGATTGCAACGAGTGACTCATCATTGCTGCAGCGTAAGCTACTACAGGGTACGTTCGTACCGGTAGTAGAATCGTGTTTCCTAACGCTAAGTTGCAAGAAGCGAACCGCCAACTCGTGACACTTTTCAGCGTAAAACAAAGTAAAATAAAAATAAACGAATAAAGAATTGCAGAAGCCTATAAAATTTATGATTTCATTTTATTATCACCTTATATTTTTTCTTTACGCCTATGTCTGTTTCAACGCCTATGTCTGTTTCAACCCCTAAAGTGTTTTAAGAGTAGGCCAATGCGGATCCCGTCATTTGGAAGAATTTGTTACCAAGAGATTGAACCAAGTACCAAACCCGATCTCGCAGAGGTAAAATGAACCACCATGATCAAGCATTGCGCAATTGTGAGTGAAACGCATTTGCTAGGACTTACAGTTATGGACATGGCGATCTTGGTTAAGGGATAAAAGCAGAACTCAAGCAGTTTATCATGTGCAGTGGCGTAGCCAGCCCAAAATTTCGGAGGGGGGTGCAAAACTTTATAGACTTGTCCAGTGGCGCACTCAGGATTTTTAGAGTTCGGCCCCCAGCCGCCACGAATTTTTAAGGTTTTTACAAAAAAAAACATTCATTTCAGCGTAGTTTTTTTCGTCGAAAAAGGACTCACGGGTACTCCCGAGTGGTCTTAATCCGCCCCTGCTTGCGTTGTTAGTAGACTGGCGTTATAGCATTAGTATCTTTGTTTGTTGGCTAGTGGCAACTAAAAATATTTTGGGGGGCAATTACCCCCTTTGGCCCCCCCTGGCTACGTCCCTGATCATGTGCTTACATAGAGCAGATCTGATGATATTACGTACCATGAATTAGATAAATATGAAAGCAAAAATGAAGAAGAATTGAGCTTTCAAAAACGAAATTCTATACTGCGTTTACACTGCAGCGGTATTTCACAATTTACGATTGAAGTATAGTTGGCACTTTTCAATGTCGAAAGAGGTTTCAAAATCTTAAAAGACCGCGATAAGATAATAAATTTTAGCCTCGTGGGTGGTTGCAAAACCATTACCGAACATCCGTATGAATATTCTCCAGTAGACTAAGGGTTTGCTGAAATTATATAAATATCTAAGGTTATTTTCAAATTATATTGAACTGAAAATTCAACACTAACTGAGGGAGACCGCGAAGTGAGCTTGCACTCTCTTCAAGTCAGCAGCCACCCGGTAAATATTTATGTCAAATACGATCGGCTTCAGCTGCGCGCGGTACCACTATAAGCCATGTCGCCGATATTAGCTCAGAATGTTAATACTCACTTGGTTTGGTGAAAGAAGCGACGAAGGCAAAGAAATAAACGAAGATTCCACATCTTCGGAAGAATGGAGTCCACTGGATGAAGAAAATGTCAAACCTAAACAAAAAATTATATTAATGTTGATGGCTTATTGTAAAATGCGAATGAAGCACTTAAAAACGCAAAAAAATGAAGATAAAATTGCCTGTCAAGTTAAAAATATTTATTCAAAATCAGAAATATTGCTTTGGGTTAACAATGAAAGGAGTCAGTATCAAAGATCAGATTAAATTCTGTTCCTCAGTCGAATTTAACAAAGTAAATTTTATTCGAATATTAGAAATTGCAACTTGCTCATTATAACCTCCTCATGAACCAACACATCTCACTCTCAGATATCTCCACTGGAAGATCAATTGCAGCCACTGATAAGTTTCCACTGCGAAGTTGAAAGCTTCCATTATTCAAGATCATTGAGTTAAGTAAAACATCAGTGAACGTGGTTAATTTCGTCGTAACTTGTGGTTCATATGCATCTAAAACCATTTCAGTTTATGTTGCGCCAAACTGAATTAAAACACAAAGGCTAAGCTGTTAAGACATTGTTATCGGTGCGAAGGTCATAGGTTCGAATCCCGAGTCGGTCAAATCGGACACAGCGTCGCCAACCGCTCGCCACCACTGCGACGTTACTTCGGAGCTGTGTTGCCCAGGCGCTAAGCAGCGGAGATATAGTAGGACCCGCCCCTCGTTACACGCTTCGGCATAATAACGCGAGTATATAATGAAGATTTCATTTCATTTTTTGAAAAGACAACATTCACAACATGCCAAAAGAAAAGCATCAGAATTGATCGTCATTCACCATTGTTTTTGGAATTCTATGCTCTTGCAGCTGGCGAATTGGTTAAGAGCGTTGACTTTAGAGTTCAGGGCTTGATACTCGGCAGAGTCGCAAGAAATACTTTGAAAAACGTTAGTCACAGTACTGCCTGTAAAAAATTATTGCTGCAGCAGTAGTACTTTGTTCTACCAGGGTGACAAGCCGCACGGGTGGATACCGCAAACTTGAAATAAGATTCAGACTATCGTAATATTGCAATTAAAAAATAAGATCATAAAATGTGAAAAACTGCTTGGAAAAATACATTCTTCCTTTCTATTGAGTTCCGATGCAGAATTTGTTGCAAGATATTATTCAATTCTGTAATGTTAAATCAATTTACCGGTTGAAGACGATAAATCTCCGAAAAATTTCAGCACCACCGTAGCAGAATCGTCGTCCAGTGACGTATTTGCAATAATTGACGTTAAGTTAGTCAGAATATCAGTTAAGCTTTCGTTGGAAATATTATCTAAAAAAAATACGTGAAATCAATCGTAAGTAGCAAATAGCTCAACGCCAAGCAGTTTCGATTTAAAGTCACTACTCACCACCTTGCTTTTAAGATTAGTCTAATGAAATTACTTGAAAATTTAATGACTCGATATGTTTTATTTTTATGTATAATTTATGCGGGGGAGGTGAAGGTTCGAAAAATGAACTCTAGAAAAATCTTAATAGGTGAACAAATCAATTAACCTGGCCTGTTTCGTAAAACAAATTTTTCGTTAGTTTCATTCGTCTTCATCTGAGTTATCGCCGACCCGGTGCGCGAGGCCTGCGTGAGTTCCAAGCAGGCGAAGGAGTTGGCGGCACACATCGTGTTTTCCGATTAAATTTTTTGCATGTTTCTCACTAATTGAGATAACCGCGGCAAAGCTTGTTTTGATTAACTAATTCAAACGTTTGTACTCACACTTACGCGAGAGTTGGCGCTAATTTTGTTCACTTGTAGTCGACTGCGAAACAGTATTTTTGCAAATATTTCGGTCAATTAATTAGTTGCTAAATGGAATTTTGTTATTTATCACCTGATTGCAAACCATTAATGACGAAAAAGCAAAATTGGTTAGAACTGAAAGCTGAAAATAACTCTATGCTCAAACACTTGGCAGTAGTTCAGTAATCGCATTTTTACCAATTCGCCCCACGCTGTGGACAATGCACGCACGAGAATGCAGTAGCGTAGTGATGATAAAATTTTAATGCTCACCATTGCTTGTATTTGGTGGAATTAATGCGT
Organism: Trididemnum miniatum; assembly: GCA_964006365.1. Classification (NCBI taxonomy): domain Eukaryota; kingdom Metazoa; phylum Chordata; class Ascidiacea; order Aplousobranchia; family Didemnidae; genus Trididemnum; species Trididemnum miniatum. The sequence goes on from OZ023231.1 coordinate 14,502,296, forward strand.
TGATAAAATTCGGAACGTTTCCTTTTGCTCGGTGCAGCTGAAAACGACGAGAATTTACACAGTATTTTCTTTCGCACATACAGTACACAATCACACAACGCAGACGTTTCATTTGTTCTTATTGTCTTTAAGTTTATGATCATTAACAAGTCCAGGGATAGGAGGCCAAAGTCTTCCCAGAATTTTGTAGTGACACGTACTAAATAGATTAGATCTCCAATATTTTATAAAGCACAAAACTGCACTAAAATCATTTTTGATTACGAGACGATAAAATGACGGTAGGCATATAAGCATCGCGCATTTAGTTTCGGTGGTATAATAGATCGCTGACCATCATTGTAAGTCGTCTGACTTATTGTATAGCTTACCGGCGTAGTTGACGTGGCAGCGGCTGAGGTAGTCGTCGCAACTCCTAAACTGGTAGACACACCTGAAAAAAATGGTATACGGGTTGGTAGTAACATGCTTTAAGCGACTTGTCCAAGCGGTACTACGCGCATAGGTAACAGATCCTACGTGATGAGGTTGAATCACGGCTAGAGCCGATCGCATTTCATGGAAATGCCGGGATGGCAGCTGACCCGAGAAGCACAAGCTCACTTCGCATTTTCCCTCCATTGCTGCTAAATTTTCTGTTGCTCTCGAAAAATGCACACATTCAATTCTATCACAAGAGTCAATAAATTACGCATAGTAGAATCACACTTGCACAAATGAATCTTTTGTGGAATCGCCATTGAAGCGCGCTTAAGCTTTCCTCGTTATTCCAATTTGTTTTTTTCAATAAACACGTGTTTAATTGCTGGATTTCATAATGATTTTTTTTTACCTTCGCAATCTGCTGGTGATCCTACAACAGCTTCGTCGTCCGATTCCAAATCGCATTGACATTCGTTGCATATCTCAAAAAGAGAGGCTGCATCTTCCAAAAATATTGCACAGATTTATCAAAGATACAGCACAGTTAGAAACAAATTTCGAACTTAAAAAATCAAATCTTTACTATACTCGCGGTATTGGACTGAATCGTCTAATTTTAAATTCTAAAAAAAAGGTCGCCCACTTGAGCTGGTCAGGAATCGAACCCTCGATCTGCCGCATCAATAGTTACGTCGTCAATTCCCAAATCGGTTTCGCTGTCGTTAGGATTCATCAGGTAGATGTTGGCGACTGAAACTAATTGCTGTTTGCTCATTGCTCTTTTCTTCGAGCGTTTTTTTTTTTTTTTAACGAAAAGTTAAAACACCACATAATTATTATCAAAAAGACTTTCGGAAGAAAGAATGCGTGTGCGCCTGAGCAGCCAACTTGGCTTTTTCGAAAAGCGATAAACACTATATGGAAATTGGCGAGTGTGGGTTTGTAATTTGGACGAAACATTTACACTATAGAATTTGATTGAGCCGTGACATTAATAAAGCTGAATTTTTTATTTACCCAAAAATACTTCTTCAAGATTTTCTTTTTAAAATGAGCGTGGGATTGTTTATGTATGAGTCAATATAACATTACAGTACTTTATGAGTCATGGGGGTTACAGTAGATTTTAAATTCAAGGGGTTCGTTCTGCTGATGATGTAATTATGGTTTGAAATCCGCTGACGTAATGGTTTAAGACATCACTATCCGTGCGTAAGGTCATGGCTTCGACGCCCCGGGCCGGATAAATCGGACACACTGTCGCCAACGGCTCAAACCGCTGCGATGTTATTTCGGAGCTGTGTTGCCCAGGCGATAAGCCACGGAGATGGGCTCCGCCACTCGTTACACGATTCAGCGTAATGTCATAAGTATCATGAAGATTTGATTTTAGATTTATTCGCTGTGTTAGTCTTCATTAAAAATTATGATTCAGCTTGAAGTTCAACAAAAACATTAAACAAATGGGATTTTGTTGTGCTTCTGGTCGTTTTTGAAGCCAGTTAAAGAGTAAAAATGATACAAAAAGTTTTCTTAATAAAAACATTTTCAATAAAATACCGGTGAAAACTTTTTATAAACCGCACTTTTTGTATAAAAAGTGGTTAAAATTGTTTCAATAGTGTATGAATTAGTCAATAGCTTTTAAAATAGAACGCCATAGTAGCGAAAATAACTTGCAGCAAAAGGAGGAGGCTATATTTAGTCTCAACAAGCAACATGGAATCAACTTTTTTCTGTATGTAAGAGCCGAGTTAGTAAAGTTTCTAAACAATGTTCGCATTTATCAATATTATCATAAACTTTCTGTACTGTAGTTGCATGGACTACGGAAGTGGTTTTCAAACTATTTTTTCTCTCGTACCATTTTGAGCTTTTGTACAGTATTCGCCTACCACTTGAGTTATGTCTGACCAAAATATCTCAAACTGTAAACTACTGGTATACCTCAAAACATGCAGCGGCGTAGCAGCCAGGAATTTTGATTGGGGGGCAAACTTCATCGTCCGAACCGCAAAGAAAACGCTGCATAAAATTATTTCTTACCACAATGATTCCGACGAGGTCTACGCATTTACCCGGTCGTTTGCAAATCACACAAATAACATACGGTGCGTGATTTGTTCTAGTCAAAATCAAGTCTTAGAAAACACGTAATAACGAAAATGGCACAACGATGTCAGCAAGAATCGCTAATACAGTATCACGCATAATATCATATTCATACACTTTTACAGTAAATGCAGCAGAAATATCGGACCTTCAAATGAAAAAGTCATGAGTTTAACGAAATCGTGTAATTTAGCCGATACCGGTACAGTGAATTTGAATCTTCTGCAAGCATCAGGCTTGCGTTTAGTTCATAGCTTCACAATACAATGATTAAAATGTGAATGGATTTGAAATATCGAAGAAATTCTGTCAAATATTGGGAAAAAGTGGTGGCTAGTTGCAGCAACAAACTGGCACAATTATCAAAGAGCAACTAAGCGTTCTCGTTGAAAAAACAGCAGGGAATTTTTTTAATCTTCGAAGATTTTTATCGGGTTGAAACTCTGGGGCAAAATAGTCTAAATAGCTGTGGTATCAAGTGTAAGCGTCTGGCTTGGGTTGAAGCCAACTTAGTAACAACAATGTCAAGTGAGAGTGTATATCACCTCTGTGAAGTTGAAACAAAATCAAAGAATCTTAAACGCTCTTCACCCACGCTGCAACGTATAGCAGTTAATGTTCTTTTGGTATTCGAAAACACCCTCTCTGCTTGTGCTGTCGTATGCTTTGTTCATTTGAGATCTGATATCTATTTCCCGGTGTTTTATGACAGTCATTTCAAAACTTTCCATTGCTGATTTTGCATGTTCATGATATTTAAGCGTTTGACGGCTGGAGAGAACTCCATTTTTTCCCGTAAGCTTTTTAAATTAACTATAGGGCGTGTCATCAATGCACCAGGAGTCTGATTATGACTATGACCATTGCTACGGCCTCTGATGCCAGTACTTCCCAAATAAAACGCAAGGCACACAATATAAGCTCCTTCACTAACTTTTATTGACTGCAAGCAGAGCTGCCGAGAGCCTGTGAGGGCCCCAGAGCAGGACACCATTGTGGGCCCCCTCGTGTGTCTCCAAACAAAAAAAGGTCATCACGTCTGCGGATGTCCTACTTTCCACTCAAAATTCAGTGAAGCCCAAAAAAAAGGTTATCACGTCCGCGGATGTCCTATTTTCCACTCAAAATCCAGTGAAGAGCAAAAAAAAAAGGTTTTCGTCTTGCGATGGCGCTTTGTCTGGCCAAACTGGCCGAGCCCCTCAAAACATGACGGGCCCCGGTAATTTGTATCCCCTGCCCTGGTATCCCCTGCGATGGTTTCCCACCTCTCAACGCCACTGACTGCAAGCCAAGGAAACTTGTTCATGTAACTTTGAATGAGTCTGCGTACTTGCCCAACGCGATTATTGCGCAACGAAAATGAATATTCGTCTTCTGTGGATGGTTTCCAAGGGTCTAAAAACTGATTATGCTTTCCTCACTTAAAGATTTTCCAACCGTCAAATCCAACATCGTTAGCAGCAATACTTGGTACATTTATTGGAGCAAGACTTTGACTTGTAGAAGCAATACTTAAATTCGAAACTTCGACGTTACGTGGTGGTGAAGATAATTAAGCAGGTGGAGGTGAAATCTATGAATCTTAGGCTTCAGTTTCAGCACCCATATCACTGCACTGCTCAGATTCCGGCAAATGAGCCCGCAGCAGGTCTATCAAGCAGATTGGGACTTTAAACTAAAAATTTAATTTAAAGTACATCAAAACATTGTATAATTTTTGTTTTAGTTGTGACATGCTTAATCAATCTTTTCAACCACGTTCGTTGGTAGCTTTTTCTTGAGTCTTAGCCTGTTCTTATTTTCAACATTACGAATGTTATGTACCGTCAAACTTCACCTGCACAAAAAGCAGCACAATGTCGTTATAACCAAGGTTTATTACGCTGACAAAAGGTTATTATTACAGTCGTAAAGCCGCAAAACTTGGTGGAAAATTGATTTTAAAAATTCAATAAAAACAGCTGTGGTTGGTTAGGAATTTCAATATAATGTTTTTTTTCCGCGTACCTTGCTTTGTTGCTTATTAGGCAAATCATCGCTGTGTGAAATGATTGATGCTCCCATAATAAAGGCTGGTCAACCCAACCATGATGAAGGCTGCCGAGTTTTTTTCTACTGTTATTTAGCTTTTTAGAAGTTAAACATAATTGGGACTCCTCCTGACTACGCCCCTGCCTCAGTAAATACAAAAATGATTATTTTCAATAGCTATGAACCCAAACTATGTATAAACTAACTGTACTGTACTTTGGTTTCGTTTAGACATGTGATGCTTCCAATACTAAAAAAAAATGTTCAATATGATTGAAATCATCACTACACTGCAGCTGCCATCAGTTTATTGTTACAAACAATTTTAGGCCAGGAGCATTAAGATGGGTTTTGGAACTCAACTTCAATAAAACGATAATAGCCAATATATTTGCAATCATTTCACAAACGTTTCGGTAAAAACTTATACCATCATCAGTTTAAAAAACTACAGGGGCACTAGGCTAGAATAAACAGCGCAAGAAGGAAATTATTTTGAATACGGCATAATTATGACGACATAAACAGAGTAGTTGAGATTTAAATAAATAGAAGTAAAGGGGTAGAATAAAATTACATGCAATTGGAGAGGAAAGTTTAGCAGTGAGAATATAGTGGTTAAACACAGTAAAACACAGTTCAAATACTGTAGGTTGAACAATTCAAATACTATCGGAGAGAAAAGTTTAGCAGTGAGAATATAGTGGTTTAACACAGTAATACCCAGTTCAAATACAAACACAATTGAATATAGACGATTCTTCCAACCCCATCTGCTTATTCAATATTTAGTTCAGTTTTTCGTGCACTCGCAATACTCGTGTATAGGCCTAACTCTCGATTAGTAACTTGTTTCATTAATCTTACTTCATATGGAATTTTTTCATGCTTGTACAACTTAAGCAGTCCTACAGTATTTGAACTGGGTTTTACTGTGCTTAACCACTATATTCTCACTGCTAAACTTTCCTCTCCAATTGCATGTAATTTTATTCTACCCCTTTACTTCTATTTATTTAAATCTCAAATACTCTGTTTATGTCGTCATAATTATGCCGTATTCAAAATAATTTCCTTCTTGTGCTGTTTATTCTAGCCTAGTGCCCCTGTAGTTTTTTACACTGATGATGGTATAAGTTTTTACCGAAACATTTGTGAAATGATTGCAAATATATTGGCTATTATCGTTTTATTGAAATTTTAAGCCAAGTTGAACAAAGTGTTACGTCATAAACGTGTCAAACCTGATATTAAACGTAGGGTTACTAAAATGCAGCACTGGAAATTACTCGATCTGAAAGCTTTAAAAGTCGTTCGAAAGTTTTCGTGAATTTATAGTATGCTGAAATTAGATGCGTACCACCCTAAAAAACTCTCAGTGGTACGCGCACCACTGTTTGAGAACCACTGGTCTGCGGCTTCAGCAAAAACAATAGAATATCTTTTTGTCTCAAAAGCCAGAATATCTTTTTGAACACCAGAATGCTGGGAGCAAGAGGTTACTACGGTACGGTGCGGAATCATTTTCCGTACTATATTCCTCTAAAAACATACCGTACCGTAATTTCGTACCTCGCACAAATACCGTGCGTAAAGTACGGAATTTTTTCCGCACCGTAATACCGCACCTTTCCGTAGCATTTTTTTTCAACCAATTTACGTCAAGAAAAATTCAGCAGGAAACTTTTGCCATTGCCATGTCAAAATTCAGATTTATCGTCCTTCTACTTGTACGATTCGTATTTGTAGATTGGTATTTTGCTATTTCCTATTTGTAGATTCGTATTTTGCTTTTTTTTGCTTCCTCCTTTTACGATCATTAATTGCTCTTTACATAGATCGGCACAACTTCGTTAATTGTTTGCAAAATATTGTAAATATATTGTTTGTTTGAGGACTTTGATATTGTTTGAGGACGAAAGTTTACTTGCACCAACATTATTATTATTCCGAAAGCTTCCGTTTCGGCCTAAAAATTGGAAAAAACTCAAAAATTCAAAAAAATCGGTTTAAATGCGTTGTTCAAAAGCTTTCAAATGTTTAAAAGTTTTCAGATGTCCAATTAAAGGCGTAGCATAGACCTCTGAACCGTTTTTAGGCTTGTATTTATAGTCACACCCCTCAATCTTACAAGCAGCAGAATCAACTCCAATACTAAAATATTTGTTCCCAATGAAATTCCTCGAGCGACCCATGCTAAAAACCAATTGCACAATCTCCTCCCAATTGTGACAGAAACTCAACAGACTAGGCTACCGGTAATACTGTAGATTTCGAAAAATATGACAGGCCTTTGGCAAGATCATTAGATGAAGACTTCACTATATGCATCAGGATTATAATTGAACAATCGAATTATAACTATGGCATAACAATTCAGCTTGTTCACGATATTGTAAGGTGAAATTGTGTGAGGTGACTACTGACTAGGGGTGAGTGGTGAGCGGCGAGGGCAATTGACGTGGTAATGTTACTGCAGGAGTTCTTAACCTTTTTTGTCTTGTTTGCCCCTTGCCGAATGAAAAAAAGTATAATTTATCCCCATTGCAACACTATCAATTTTTTTATACATACCGTAAAATTAAAGTTTGCTTCAGGTTATAACTCAGTAAATTTACCTCGGGTTAAAAACCTCTGTGTTATAGGCAATAAGGAAAAGTGCAAAAAAGGAAAAGTGCTGTACTAGGAAGCAAAAGTGCAAAGCGTGCATTACTGGAGTACGGAAAGTGTACGCTACGATACGGAAAATGTAATGACGTATTTCCGTGCCGTACTTTTCCAAAAAATTCCGTATCGTACTTTTCACCAAAATCTAACTGTACGGTACCGTAATTCCGTACCGAACAGTACCGTAGTAACCCTTTGCCTGGGTGTTGTAATACCTTTATTGAGAATATTGCAGGTTTGAACATCGAAGCACGATGAGTCCATAAATATGAAACGTTTAACATTCGAGATAGTTCTCATTTTTTCTTGTCCTTAGAAAGTGTTTAAACTGCTAAACTGCCTAATTTTAAGCTCTGATCAAGCTCGGAAAATAATAGTCATCCAGACATTTATAGAATACATCACCTAAAACCGATTAGGCATGATTAAAAAAGGAAAACGGAAAATTTGCATTTACAAACCCAAAAACGAAAGCGCAGTTTTTAGAAGTTGTAGGTTCAACAAAAATAATTTTTGACAAAATTTTTGGATTAGTAGATCTACTTTTCTTTAGCTTAAAAGTATAAGATTAATCACTGAATTCAACTGGTAAGGCTAGACTGTTCTCTTGGCAAGCACACTCACCAAAATCACCAGAATTATCCGATCCATCAAAGAATTCGTCCATCCGGTAAGAAGACCAAAGTAAGCCTTCGTCATCAATTTCCGATGCTAAAAAGATAAAAACAACTGCACAGCAAACTATAGACATTTTTAAATAAACAAAATCCGTTGAATTCACACCTGCAGGCCTAACATCAACTTTACGGAGATTAGGGGGAAAGTCTTGTCGCTTTTGGGGGGATAAGGGAGCAGAAGTCCTCGAATAAGCTTCTAATAGCGCGCAAAGCGAATATAAACCTCATACTTTTTGCATTTACATTCGCGATAAGTTCTTACCTTCGAGTACGCTTTTAAAGGCAGCCCGTGACTAGTTAAAATCCGTGGCTTAAGCGGAATAAAAAGTGCTTGATGTATATTGAGCTAATTTAATGCTCTTGGGTATCACCTTTTGTCAGTTTTAATGTAGCCAGTACCTATCTTCAACACCATAGTCGAATCCTGCTTTGCGCATATCTCCTAAAGCATCTTGCCTCCCCAGTTTTGGCCAAAGACTATGGCAAAGCTCATCACAATGATTTTCATAACCGCATGATCAAGCAGTACTGTAGATTCATCGCATTAGCATTTTCCTGCTTCAACTATATGTTCGTCACCGTCTATAGCACCAACGGGATACTTCTGGGTTTAAAAAAAATTAACGGGGCCGATGTCGGCAGCGTGGCCGAGTGGTTCTGAGTGTCGTTTTTTACGACGACTATGATCGCAAGGTTGATGGTTTAACTCCCATCCAGGCCTTGTTGTTGCGTCCTTGGATAAGACGCTTAACGACAATTATCTCTGGTTGGTGGAATCTAACAAGCAGCAAATTGAAGAAGTCAAAAGCAAAATTCACGCGGAAAACTCGGAAACAAGGGCAACTTCTAAGCGAGTCTGGGTTCATCCTATGCATAGCGCCTCCGTCGCTTTCTCGTAACGGGAGGATAAAAATGAAGAAATCAATCAATCAATCAAAACCTGATTTAGCAGTGATTTCAGAGTTGATTAAGTTCAAAGCAAAAATTCAAATTCTGTTATGTATACGGCTGCTTCAATGCAAATACAACTAGATCAATATTCACCTCATCCTTAGTCTGGTGAAAACTATGATTCCTCATGGTTTCTGGAGTTAAGAATAATTTTTTATTCTGCGCATTAGCTGTCCACCGGGCGCAATGACAACAAGAAGGCTTGTAAGTTTTAGATTCCAGTACTTTTGGCAGTGCCGCAACTAAACCGAATGCTTTGGAAGGCCGAAAAATAATTTAAGGGGGGCAAATTCAGCATGTATCATAAAGTGTTTCCTGCTCCTCACTTTTTCTTAGTTACTTCCAGAGGGCAGAAACAGTATAAGTTCTAGTTGTTTCGGAGCAAAGGAGAAAAAAATGCGGTTCTAAGGGGGTCCGGGGGTATGCTTCTCCGCAAAATGTTTGAAAAATTATGTGCGATAATTGCAATTTCAGTGTTTTTAGAACAACTTTTTAAAGCATTTTCTTGTAGATTTTTGCCCCTAATTCTGACTTTTTTACGAAATATGAAGCATTTTTGTTCGCACATTATTTATTTATGTGTGCTTAACTGGTCATATTATTAGTATCTAAGAGGTTCAAAAGTGTGGAAAAATTGTATCCGCTGTTTGCACCTTATTGCTTTTCCGCATTTCTTTCCAGATAACATGATAATTTGCAAGAGGCATAGGGTAACTCGCCTACATTGTAAGTTGAGTATAGACTATAGGTGCTGATAATCTTAACTCTGGCCATTTTTGGAGTAGCGATCGAGATGTTTCAAAAGACCGAGGCCATTATAACTGCTTTTTGCGCTGTTGGAATGTCTTTAAATACCGGTATTTTGTGCGTTGCTGTGCTTGTTCGCGATTGAGCAACTTAAACTGCATTTTTTCAACTGCGCATATTTCAAGCCCATGGCACAAAATCAGAAGCATTAAAACCAATCAATTGCATTAACGAAAAATTTAAGCGCCTGCTTTTTGCCCCTTTTCCAGCGCGGACTGATCGCTTTGACGCTGGCACTGGCAGGGCAAGGTGTTTTTTTGCCTAGTCTTAGCTATTTTACGGAGAAAATGAAAGTTTCCGTAGTGGTGAGAGGGAACGCTTCCAGAGTGTCCAACTGTCCACTACCTCCTCGAGCATAATGTGTTTGTAATGGTATAGTTCATTACGTCTGTTTCGATAGTGGTCAAATATTTCGGGTTAGGGCTGGTACCTTACTTTCTGGTGATCACTGTGGATGAGCGATGAGGTGGGCGCTTTTATTGCGTTGGCTGATGATTTAATCAATGTTTGGTGAACACTGTCTAGAAATAGCTGGTTTTAAATTTTTCCCATTAAGGAAAGGGTATGGGGCAGGAACCGCTTATCGATCAACTTCAAATAATTATTGCTTACGTTCGGTGCTAACTTGCTCGTTGCGCTGCGGATTGAGAGCTAAAGGACGTCGCGCTTTCTGTTCCGCTTTACGGTAGTGTGTGTTGGTTTGTAAGCAAATGCAGCAGGGAACCTTAAGTCATGAAGGATTGCTTTGTAAAGTGGGGAAGCTTTGCGGAATTCGTCGTGGACGCTAAAGTTTGTGCTTTACCTATCAGAGTTGTCAACGGGCCGAAGATTTTGAGTCCGACCCGACCCAAACCCGATTTTTCGAGCCAGCAGAACCCGACCCGACCCCGAATTCTGATTTATCGGCCAGTCTGAGCCCCATTTAAACCGAAATCAAAAATATCACATTAAATTTTGAAGAACTTTTCATAAAAAAGAAAATGAGTTTTCCGTAGTCACACCGATGCAAGAATGCGACAGATGCGACAAGGTGTTCTTTTCGCTTTATTATAGCAATGGCGAAAACCTTATCACTCACTGACAATCGCGATTTTGCTCCGGCGAACGGCCCGATTGAAGCCCGACAGTTTTTCAAAATCCAAGCCCGAACCCCACCAGACAAGCCCGAGCCCGATTGACAACTTTGTAACCTATCATGGGGAGGATTAAGATATGTTTCCTAGTGCTGAAGGATGAATAAAACGGGGATCAATAGAAAGTGGTGCGCTGTTTGGTTTTCGTAATGGCCAATATTTTCTAGAGTTCAGGCTAACAAGGGGAAAGATCACGAGAAGCATTTCATATTCACGGCGGGTTGGGGTTAACATAGTAATTTGAGAGCATCTAGCAGGTAGAACCCTAATTTGACATCCAAATTTAAGCTACAAAGGCTTATTCTTTTTTGTGCAGAAGCAGTATTCGCATAATGCAAAATCAGTTAAAAGATGCTAAGGGGGGAAAAATTTTTGCCAGGGGGCCTCCCTGGCCCCCCTTCGTTGCGTCCCTGATTTTTGGTCGTTTCATCAGAGATGTTGCATGTAAAATAAGTCACTGTATTTTCGCCTTAGTGTTAAGAAGATCAACATCCCAACTTGAACGAAGTGCAGCTTTAATCGTTGTGGTGTCCCTTCTACGTAATTATGGTTTACTTTTCACCTCATATTGTTATTATTCTCAGCTTGTTAATGGTGCAAAAACATTGCAAAGTTTCACAACTTAGCAACCAGTGATTTAGCTTACTTAACGGGGGCACTGTGCAAAGCAAAGCATGAAGAGGTATAACGTAAAATAGCATTTTTGAATTTTTCAGGGCAATGCATCATGTGGAAGAGATATGCATTAACACAGTTTGTACATTCTAAAATCAATACTGATTAGTGATTACACTCACCAGATCCTTCTTTTGAGCACAAATCAAATGACGAGTCCTCATTCCAGTCAGATCGATCATAGGCTTGTTTGTAGATGCATCGGCAAGGCACGTGTTGAAAAAACACATCACAGGACTTGTTGTGAGCACAAAAATGCAACGTGTTATTACATCTGTATACGTTCGTTGCTGAAAAACATCAAGCAGAAAACACGTATAGTTAGATTTTGAACACGCTAAAAATCCTGGAGGTTCTCTTGTTGTGCCGTTGAGAAGGTACTTAGCGGGACTCCCCATCTTGGAGTTGTAGACAGGTGGCTGGCAATCTTGCAAAGCACGTTGAGGATATTATAGTATTACTGCGCTGTATGAAACCTTGATATAGCAATGAAAAATATCAGTTTCACGATTAACGCTTAGGCTCTGTGCACTAATTTTCAGTCACGGTTTCGCAGGTTTTCGTTCAAATCCGAAAATCTGTATGATGGTTATATGCCACCCACTATTGACACTCTATAAACAATGCACAGTGGCGCTTCACTACCAATTTTTGTAAATTATTATCAGTTGCATATTTATCCTCCCATCGAGAAAGCGATCATAGCGCTTTTAACGAGCTCGCGTAGCACTTGCCGGCCGCCTGTCTACCACACCAAGATTGGGGAATCCCGCTAAGTGCCTTCCCTACGGCACAACTAGTAAACTTGTCGGCTTATTCTCCATACTGTCCCTTCAATGCTGAACGTCGAGCAGGGAAGCTGTGAATACCACTTCTAAAGTCATTGGTTTAACCGGACTTGAAATCAAACCAGAGTCTACAGCTACCGAGGCGGACACTCTTACTACTCGGCCATCTGAGCAGTAATAAGCCATAAATAAAAGAGAATATGTTGATTCATCATTGTTATCAATCAAACGATGTTCATAGCATGAGACAAAATTAGTTACTGCCCGAGAATTCCTTGGCTTCTGGAATGCGTCATCAGGGCTTCACTAGACAAAAAAGTTGAAAACCACTGGTCAAAAAGTTGAAAACCAGCTTAACAATAGTGACCGTAACTGGCCAACCTACCTTTAAAAACATCTCCTTGAGGTGTTAGCGTGCTGGTAGCTACAGTTCCAGAGCCGCTTTCTATCGTCGTCTCTTCTACAAGTTTGCATCGTCCGTCACCGTCATTGCACCCCAACAATTGAGCTGGTACTAAACAGTTACAGTCAATTTTACTGATTTTAATTATCACTGTTATTATATTATCGCGGCATGACCAATTTCCAAGGCTTGCTAAATGCAAACGAAACACTACGAGGCATAATGAGCCATTTGGCGGAGCAGTAGCAATCCAAACGCATCAAGGATAGAAATCTTCAGCAGGAGATGTTGAAATGAAAAAAGATTTACGAGTACTCACTAGAAAAGGATTCATTTGCTGGAACGAAGCAAAGGATTCATTAACTGTAATCAGCATAATATACCGACAGCCTGTTTAGAACTTTATAATCATGAAGATGACACAAACTTATTGATCCATGAGGGATTTTAAATTGGCCCACAAATTCACTGCCTCAATTCGACATGTTATAGAAACTTCATATAACCATAACAGACTTAACAGCAGCAATATTGAAATCGTTCAAATTATTTTCTTGTATTCAGTAACTTCAACTGAATTTCGCAACTTGTCAACTTCTTTCATAAAAAATTTCTTCGAAACTCTCAAGAAAAGAAAAACGACTTTCTCTGACACGAATAACCAGCTCACGTAATTGTATTTCGCTCAGACACTTCAGGTTAAACGAGCTATCAGAAATGATCACAATGGTTCATTTTCGTATTTTTAGAATGAAGTGAAACTCCATAAAAAATGAGATCTCAAAGCTAAAACCCACTTTTAAATCACCAGCTTATTTGACAATGCACTTTTTAACTGCGAAAAAAGATCATTATACTCGCGGCATTACGCCGAAGCGCCAAGTGCTCATCTCCGCGCCCTACACTACTACAAACTCCGAAGAAACGTAGCAGCGTTTTTTTATTCTTTTAGCGGCTGCGATATCACTTCTTAATTTTCTGGAAAAGGAAAAAAGTCATTCTACGACTCATGGAAAAACTTCCCAGAAATAGGCCTAACGCCAGTGTTCGCTTTGAAGCTATCTTCAATTAACAACCCTACTCAAATCTCTGAAGCCAATGTCCAAGATTTGGAGCAGTTTGTTGTAAGTCTTTACAGTCAATGCTAATAAAGTAAACAACGCCACAAGAATACTTTTCGCTTAAGGCAGTCGAACCTGAAGAAAATATACCACCAACGTTTGATCCATTAAAACAGCACATTAAAAGATCTGCTTTTCAAGCCATTATATGGAGACAATATTTAAGAAAATTGCCACCTGCGATGGATCCTCTTCAAGTCTTCAATGCATGCCGCTTACTTGTTGAATGTGGGTGCAAGAAGTCTTGCACAACGCGTTGTAAATGCGTTAGAAATGAATTTAATTGTACAGAGCTATGTGCAATGTGCATGCATGGGAAACTGTACCAATTGACAATAAGTGTGACAACAAAAATGGCCAAACGCAGAAGGAGCTTTTATCGCATTTATAAAAAAAAGAAATTTTATGATCTTTACTAAGCACCTAATAATGATTGATAACTAAAACTTGCCAAAATTGCTGATGTCACAAGAGTCGCAAACAAGCAAATACAAAATTCTGGATTACGTTTATCATTAACTACGCTTCCAAGTCCCAATGTCATTTAGCATGGCATTATATTTTGAAAATTTTGCAAAAAGGCGTCATGATCAAATCATTTACAGCGTCAGTCTGTAAAAGTAAGCATTACATTCAGTAAATAAAAATTTGACAGTGCAATATCATCAATCCTATTTGTTACCAACTGCTTTTGAATTTTCATCAATTTTGTGAAATTTAAAAAAAACAATACGTCGTAATGACGTCATTAATGACGCCACTTTGACGAAAACAGTATTGAACCCGTAATAAAAGTTTATCAGTGAGTTTGCCGTCAATGCAATGCAGTATCAATGGTCCTTTAATTTCCATCCTTTTCTCGCAAATTTTTATTATTATGACGTCACTGTGACGTAAAAAAGTGACGTCATGAATGACCAAAAATCAGCGAAACCTCCAACTAACAACTTGAGAGTCGTTTAAGGGCCGTAGTAACCTCCCAACTTGTTAAAAATGCCAAAAACTAATTTCGCCTCAAGGTGTCGCTAGAGCACAATTTTAAACCTCATTTCTGGGAGTTGCCCAAGCCCGATTTTTTGGCTCCACTTGAAAATCGATGTACTCACCCTAGGGAAGGTTTGTGCCAAGTTTCACACTTTATTCACGTTTGAACGATTTTTCGCTCCGTAGCTCTGCTAGCAGGTTTATTGATCAATGAGCCTGAATACTACTTGATTAAAAATCTTTGTGTACTATTTAAAATGCTATAAGCCATTGCCATCCTGCACAATTAGTTTTTGTCGTCTAATAAATAGGTTCCCAACCGCTGGGTCTTGAAAAGGAAGCAACTGGGTCGCGAAAACGCTCAAATGGCGGCGAACTGCGCGAGTAAACATGCAACCCTATAGCCATAGCACATATTGATTGGAATGAATGCAAAATAAAAAATGTGAGACTTTCATACTTCCATTTAAGATATTTTGTGTACAAGCAACTACTACGAGTAGGCCTACCGACATCTGAAAGTTTCTGCATTTGAAATGCTGTAAACATTGGCAAAATTGTAGAGAAGGTTCAGACGTAAAAAAGCAATCTAAAACGAAGATGAGCAGCAGATTGGACGTAAGCAACACCTTACGTGTCTCTTTATCAAAGATTGCCCCTCGTTGGAATCATCTTATTGCCTACAAACAACCCCAGGGTTCTCATTGATAAAATGATTATGGTCGTCTTATCGTGTTTTTTGTTGAGTGGAGGCCTTATTTACAGTGATTACTTCAGTTGCCTTTTGACGAATAAATTTTTGCGTGTACTAAAAGCGTAATTAAAAAGCTACTTAAAGAAAAAGACGTATTTAAATCGCAATTAAAAACTTAGCAGTCTAGCCTAGATATCAAAACGACAAACTTCTGTTTTTGTATTGTGGGTCGCGATCGGACCGCGAGACTGTTTTCATTCCAAAACCGGTCCGCGAAATAAAAAAGGTTGGGGACCGCAGTATTAAATGAATCACAATTGCAAATAGGCTACATGTAATTACTATACACATTGCTCATAATGCTCATGTTAAAAGTGCATTTTTATATTAAAAAGTTAAAATTGGAGTAGCCCGAGTTAGGCGTAAATTCATTTTGCTTTAAAATTCCTCTGTTACACTAATTCCGATGACCAGGCCCGTGCTTGTACAAGTAGCTTTCGCCTAGCTTTACGCACAAACTGGTTATCTATTCGACTTTTGGACAATTTGTAATTCATTCGTGCAAATTTCGTATCCCCGAAGTAGATTTGTAGTTTGCACTTATTGAAGCACATCTATGCAAATTGATAATTAATTTGGCTGAAGTCTGTGAAGTATTTACACAAGCAAAATATAAATAATAGGCTACTCATAATTTTGGGCAACAAGTAACCTTAGTTTTCTTGTCAGCAATAAAAAGAATCTAACATAGGCCAGTTTACCTTTACATCATCCCCGGTGAAAATGTGGGTGGCGGTAAAAAGCGTAATACCACGTACACCTGTAAGAATGCGATGGCTGAATTGGTAAAAACGGCTGAATTGGTAAAAACGTCTAAACTCGAGTTTCATTCACAAATCGCAATCAATTCAAACCAACCATATTTACAATTTTCCTGATGATTAACATAAATAGCGTGACTACAAACCGCATGCCCAGATGTTGTGTCATTTAAAAAGGCGTATAATTATTCTTAATAATCAATCTTTCCAAGCCAGCGATTCCCAACCTTTTTTTCTTCATTATCCACATTTGATGTGACTGACCCTCAATTACCCACAACATGGATGTTGTAAACCAAGGGTCGGCAAACTTTTTTGCATAGTGGACCGGTTTAAGCCAGAAAAATTTTCACGGACCGGCGTTAAAAATATATATTCAGCAATTAAATTTTATTTCAGGCCATATTACAATAGTGATTCAACGGGAACCACGAGCTTGTTTTGCAGCAACCAGACTCTCCCATCTTGGAGTGATGGGACTCAACGATATTCGTAATGTGTCCCTTATCGTTTTTTAATGTCGAAGGTCCCTCGTGATCAACGTCAGACTCTTGAGATAGTGCCGACCTATTTCCAAAAAATCTCAGCAAAGATGTTTGTTTTATGTTGAAACTTTAAAACGGTAGTATTTTAGGTTGTAAGTTTCAGTAGGAATAAAATTTATTTTAATTCTGACGTCAACTTGCCGTAATATTTTGGACGCTATTTTCTTACTTATCTCCCTCATCAACCTAACACAGCTGACACAACAAAACCACAACAATTACTGCTATCACACACATAACAAAGATATTAATTAGATTTATTGCTCTTTTGTCTAGTTATGTCATAATATGCAATAACGCTTCAATAAACACCATTCTAAGCCGATATTAGAAAACACTTTTAGGCACCGAATGAAGTCTCAACGCACCCAAAGTGTAAAAAATCGAGCAATCAAATCTAACAAAACGTCCGAAAGCAATTGGGTCTTAAACCAATAAAAGTAATAAAAATGTAATAAAAATGTTTTAAAGTAGCTAATAAAAATGTTTTAAAGCATTTATTCTGGAAAAGTACGCGGCCCGGTACCGAACCCCACGCAGACCGGCACCGGGCCGCGGCCCGGTGTTTGCCGACCACTGTTTCAAACCATGGCTTTTATTGGAGAGCAAAAAAAATCTTCACGTCGGCAGATGTCCTATTTTCCTCTAAAAACATCAGTGCAGAGCAAAATAGAAAAAGAAGGTCATTTCTCTACAGTGTTTAATTCTTGAGAAGGTATTCAATTCCTCACCCGAAAACCTTGAATTCCCCACTAGTGGGTAATTCCCCACCGGTTGGGAACCGGGGCTCTAAGCTGAGCAGCCTCTACGTTCTAGTTGTAAAAACAAATAGCGTACTATGGCTATTTGCGAAACTATAGCGAGCTGCTCTTTGTCCTTTATTTGATATCGCTACTAAAAGTATAAAAGGTGTACGACAGCAAAGTGCTTCTAATAGGCTATGTGCTGCATTTACTCTGTCCACATGTCCAATTCTAGGCCCGCGGTTTACCTTTTTTACAGTAACTTATGACGTCAAGAAAGTAATTATGATCCAAAATCTAGAACCAAGAACCGTGGGCCTAAAGCCTACTAAAATTGGACATGTGGACCGGGTAGGCCTATAATTGTGCTAGCCATTACTTCAGTCGGAGGACCGAGATGCATGGAGGCTACAAATCGACTAGCTGCCTCCGCGATTCCTCAAGGATAAACGGGTCTAGAAAAGTGAGTGAGTGCAATTAGAAGATCATTCTTGAATGATTGAATTCCATTAAAAAACACAAGACTTGCGCGTTGCGACCCATATTGACTAAACCTTTTTCATCACATTCCTTACTTATGCCGAGCTGGTAGCGAATACTACTTTTGAAAACTTTTGTATAACCCCCACCAAGAATAAAATTCCAGTCGTCCGGTTACGAAGTGAACGCTTTCGGCCTGATGAAGGTGGCTGATAAATAACTAATAAAAAAAGCGAAGAACTATGTGAGGTCATCTGAAATTTTATACAACCAATGCGGCAGGCAAGCACAAACACATGACTGCAGACAGTGAACACTGTTTCGACCAATGAGGTCTCATGTAGTTTTAGTTGCATACTTATCCTCTTCTCATGAGAAAACGATCATAGCGCTATAACCAGCTCGCTTAGGAGTTGCCTACCACTCTGTCCACGAAGCTAAGATGGGGTAATCCGGGTAAGTGCCTTTCCCAACGACACAACGAGTAAACTTGCGGGCTGTTACTCTGCATTCTCTCCACAATGCTGAGCGTCACGCAGGGAAGCTGTGAATATCGATTTTTCAGTCATCAGTTGACCTGGCGCGGAATCAAACACAACTCTACAGCTCCAGAGGCGGGCGCTTTTACTACTAGACCAGGGATGGGCAAACTTTTCACACGAAGGGCAACATTTAAATAAAGTTGAAAGCCGAGGGCCGCACTGATTGGAAGAGCAAAAAAAGGTCTGCACGTCCTCAGCTGTCTTGTTTTCTACTGAAAACCAGTGAAGAGCAAAAAAATAGGTCTTGATTCACGGTAGGAGTTTACATTTCTGTAAGTGCCCGCGAGTCGCATTAAATGTCAATGATCTCGCGGACCACATGCGGCCCGCGGGCCGTAGTTTGCCCAGCCCTGTACTAGACCATCTCAGCATTAAAATGTATATAGCAAGCGTATACTATAAGGCACAAATCACAAGCAACAAATCCTATTCGGCATACGCATTGCATTGAGTAACAAACTTATCATTCTGTCCAACTGCACCAACGAAACCTGATAGTGATACGTGAAAACAGCGTTCACTGTCCACCATTATTTATTTGTTTTTGACAACTCAAAAAATGAACAAAATCTAAGCACACGTTAAACATAATTTTGCTACACTTTTATTTTAGTCTGCTATGCAGCGATGGCGGAAGCATTTCTAAAGTGGGGAGGCCCAAAACCAATGACCAGACTTTCTTTATCTACAACCAAGGACGGCAGTGGCGTAGCGAGAAATTTTAAAAGGTGGGGGGCATAATTTCCACATTTTTTCAAGTGTATTTTTTATTCAGAACTAATTTGAGGCTGATTAAGAAACCAGAAAAGTTCTAGGGGAGTCCGGGGGCATGCTCCCCCGGAAATATTTTGAAAATTTACATGCTGTAATGGCTATTTTGGTGCATTTTGAATAATATTCGGGCAAATTGTGTTTAAATTTTTTGACCCTAATTCTGGGTACTTCGCCAAATATGATGCATTTTGTTCACACGTTTTTAATTATGCGTGCTTGAGGCGTAAGGCTTATAGCTATCGAAGGGATTCAAAACTATAGAAAAATTGTATGCATCAAAAACATTTTTGAAAATGGCTGGTGGGAGTATGCATATCCCTCATCCTACCCCTCTGGATTCGCCCTTCGCCATAAGCTACAGAAACCACCAAAAAACTCTGGCATATTTTCGTCACTTGGCACCATTAGTATTGTTCTTTTTTACTAAAAGGCAGAGTCAAAAGGGGTGGGAGGGCATGGCACAAGGGCCCCGCCCCTAAATACGCTCCTGTGGACCGGATTTGGACAATGAGGGGCCCTAGGCTATTTGATCACACTGATTGGAAGAGCAAAAAAAGGTCTTCACGTCCTCAGATGTCCTGTTTTCACTGAAAATATCGGTATAGTGAAGAGCAAAAAAAAGGTAGCCTATACAAGTCCTCAGATCTTCTGTTTTCCCGTGAAAGTATCGGTGAAGAGAACAAAAACAGGTTTTAATTGTTCGTGATGAGGCCTTCATTTTTTACGAGGCCCTAGGTTTCAGCCTGCTTAGCCTATATGTAAATCCGGCCCTATGCCTACAACCCATGTTTAGCCTGTCCACATGTGACATGTCCAATTTTTGTGGGCTTCAGACCCACGGTTCTTGCTTCTAGTTTCTGTTCCCCCACCGCACAAACAAAATTTTAAAGAAGACATCTCTGGATTTAAGCTTTTTCCTGGGTTTTAATTTCGATGGTAAGCCTATTAAATTTCAAATGAATTCACGCAGAGGCAACATTGTAGAAACAAACGCGTAAATTAGGGCCCCCCCTGAATAAAAAGTGGGGGGGGCCAGGGCCCCCTCGGTTCCGCCACCTATGCTACTATGCATATCAATATTATCTTTATTCATAGCTGTAGAGTAGTAGTACTGTAGTAGATGCCACATAAACCACCAAGGGTATATTATTACCAAATAGCTTTAAACTCACCTCTGTTTAATCCAATTGCAAGCAAAAACAACAGCAAAATTTTAAAATTCATCTTAGAGATGCAAGAAGTACCTGGCTACCGAGTCGCTAATGTGAATTCGAGAACATCGAAAACTCGACCAAGACTTACAGTTTATAAATCTCTGCCATATCTTTACATGTAGTAATTACTGATATGAAAATAGCTTCAGGCAAAACTTCAAGACTTTTTCTATCAGCTCTGTTGACTGTCGAGAACGCGCAATACTCGAACTTCAGCAATGCGGAACAGAGCTTTTTTCAGGCTGAAAGGTTGATCTACGCTTTTGAAGTAGTTTCTTCTTTTCTCTTAGTGTGCATTTGGCGCCACCTGCTTTTGCAGTTATGTCTTCTTTTTTCGAAGAGCTCAACTGTTCAATTGTCTGCTCTACACTTCTAACAGGCATCACTCCATTGGGATATTTCTCTTACTTAATTATTGTTACTGAGGGTTGCTGTTTCACGCAAAACATGCGAACAGAACATGAACCCAAATTTTTCGGAAGGCATGGTTGATTGGTTGGGGTGTTGACACGCGTATTCACTAATCAAAATAACTTCAGACAAAGCACATGGAGCTGGCTCTGTAGTTAGCATCGAATTGCAAGGCAAATGTCACAAGTTTGATTCTTGTCTTCTATGATTTATGTTCTTCGAAAATCAAAAAAATTGCACCGTTAACAGTGAGAAGCTGCAAGAATAAATCGCTTAAGATTTTAGTTATGTCTTTGAAATATAATCGCGGCAGGAGGTGTTGTTGACTTGTTTCTACTTGAACAAAACCGACCAAAGTAGGGGACACGTCTTTTCATACAACTTCAAGCGCCAGGGCACAATAAATCATTAATTGTAGTGTATACCTCCCCCCAACAGGCGTGCAAGAAGTGTTGCTGGGGCTGTGAGAATCCAATCGGCAAGCAAAAATATGTAGCTTAATGCGGAAAAAACAGGGATGCAGGCAAGCAGAAGCATGCATCAAAAATATGTAAAACAAGTGGTGCTGGCCTTATCCATCCAATGGGGTGGGGTATAAAAGCGAATCAGGATAGCCTGCACTGGTCTAGTCTAAATGAGAATGCTTCAGTTATATTAGGTTTAGACTCAGGTCATGTTGATTTGTTTTGGTTGTAAAAGACTAATCTACTGTACGTCACATCCATTCTCTAAGAGCCTAATAGATTAAAAAGTGAGAGGGCGAGATCAAGTTTGATTGTGCAATGTTATTGCAATAAATAGCTCTGGTCGTAACTTGCAATTTGAACGCTGACTTGAACGTGAAGAAGCTTTTTTCTCTGATCCTAACTTCATTCATGTGAAGGCAATTTTCAGCTACTCAAAAATTTTTTTTAAGTCCCGGCCTTAGCTCCAAAGCACTGAATGAAACCCGCCTCTTTTACCACTATTTTTTGTATTGCTTTGACACGACATGCTAAATTTTAGACATGCGGTTTCCAATTTTGTTGTCTCTGCAAAGCTATTCGCTTGCAACATCATAGTTTTTCATCGGTACTCTGACAATATCGTTTTCTCATGCGGTGTGATGTAACAACATAACAACGAACAGAACAGAACATGTTTTATTCGGCAGGTACAAAATATAGCATTAACACATCACACGTTAAAAATGTGCTACATAATCTAGAGCCGTGGAATACAGCGCAAGAGCGAAGCTCACCGAGGCAACTGCAACTACAAACCTTGAAATTACAATGCGCTATCTTCAAAAATTATCCACAAAAACAAAAAAAAAGCAAATGTGCAATGCAAAATCATTGAACAAAGTGAGTTTACGCTGAAGCAAACTGTTTACAAAAACTATATACAAAATACACTCCCAAGTTTGGTTTAAACAGAAAGCAATTGTCTAGGGATTTAACACACTGGTAACGTGAAATAGTTTGATAATTTTTTTTTCTTCTTTTTTAATCATACTTGGTAATTGGAATCTGTCAACATTCTTTCTTGAATCGATAAAATGTACATTGTAAACAATGCTTTACATTGCCACAATTTTTTACATTGAAACACCATATTTACCAAATGCTGTTGAAGAAGGGAGAGTACAGTATATACAGTAACTGTTGTGTTCTCACTGCATTTGGGTTTTCTGGGAAGCAGAGACAAATAATTTGACCACCAGCAGAGATAGCAGAGGTTGCGGTTCGATTTGCTTTTTCTCAATCAAAGCTTAAATTGGATAGTTAGTTTTAATACACTCGCATTGCAATTGGCTTTTCAAACTTCGCGCAAACTCGCATGCATCGCGTGATTTTCCGTTTGCCATTTGATCTTCAGTTTGTTTAGCTGGAAATAAGATTTGCAAATTCAACTACAGTAGTTTGAATTGCGATGATTCGCTCTGCGCCGCATATTGCCGCACTATAATTGCGTAAGATGTAACGGTATCATTATTTTGTGCGCTAAGCAATGCGTGAGTTTTACCCAGGGGCGGATCAAGGGAGGTGGATGTGGGGAATGCATCCCCCCCACCTGCCATTTTCAACCATGCTTTGGATGAATAAAATTTTTCCATAGCTTCGAACCTCTTCATAACAATACGCTTTAGTCGCCTTAAGCACGCATAATCGAAACTGTGCGAACAAAATGCATCATATTTAGTGAACCACTCAAAGTTAGGGCCAAAATTATGAACTAACTTAGTTAGAAAATTGTTCAAAAAGCACTAAAACGGCCATTACAGTATGCAAATTTTCAAAAATTTCCGGGAGCATACCCCCGGACCCCCCTAGGATCGTTTTTTTTTACTTAAGTTGCTTAAGACTAACTCTGCCGGAAAAAACAACACTTGAAAAAGTGACAAAGGTTGGTGTCCCTTCCCTGAAAAAAATTCTGAATACGGCCCTGACATGAAACATTTTCAAAGGGCTTATTTACGCCCGTTTACGAGTCTAAACGTCTTTGTGTTTAGTTAACATTCAACCTAACTCAAAATTACATCCCTACCCACCAAAACCAGGGCCGTAGCCAGCCGGACCAGCTTGGGGGGGCGAAGCAAATCTCAGGGGGGGCGAAAAAAATGACCTTTTTTTCAACGATATAGCCATCCTAAGGTGTTTTTTGAAAAATTAACTGGGCTACGCCCCCAGCCGCTGACGGAATTTTCGAATTTTAAGCAAAAAATACTTCATTCTAACGCACTTTTTATTAAAAAAAAGTACTTGTAACTGATTCAATAATACTGGTAGCAAAAGGACCAGAAGCAGAAATCATCGCATAAAGCTGATACAAAAGTTATTTTTCATTGGTCTCATGGCCAAAAGGGGCAAAGGGGGAGTTGAACTCTTCTCGTGCACACGCCACTAGACGTTCATGATGATTTAGTATTATCAAACAATCAATTATTCAGCTTGGGGGTCTGGAAGAGCGTTGTAAGCTCCCCCAGCGGGGTTCGGGGCTAAGCCCTGGAAGCTATTGCTTTTTCTGCTTTTAAAATTACTTTTCTTAATCAGCTTTGAGGTTTTGAGGCTATTAGCAAATTAGTTATTTTGCAATCAGTGCGCCTACAGGCCTCAGAAAAGGCTATTAGGTCCTCTCAAATACAAGGTGTTAATATAGTCAATTTATGTTGTTCATTGTACGCTTTGGTAAAGTACTGGAGTTTCAAAAAGTTCTTAGCAGTAAATACTACATGCGTAGAAAATATAAGCACCCAACAAGCTAGTGTGTTTCAAAACATCGGCTTCATGTTCTGGTTGGGACCCATTTTCAAGCTTGACTCCAGACAGGGGTAGGAACGTAGGAGGGTAGCCAGACCCGAGTGCCAGGGGAGAACAAAACTATTTCCAGGGGAAGCAGAAAATCTTAATCTTGCAAATTATTTTGCAATAATAAGCTACTTTGGCTCAAGAACTTATCGTTTATTAGGCTAACACTCAAATCGGGTATCGACGATAATGTGCTCACTTACTACTAAGCGCCTTGCCTAACGGTTTACAGTATCGAACCATATGCTTATCAACCAACTACTACAAGGGCCCACCTTACGAATAACAGAAGATATACAAACAATATTTTTTCAAGCTTGTTACATCATTGTACTATCGGCCTTTTAGAAAATATGCTTGAATAGCGATTACAAAAAAATGAAGCCAATACAGGTCAATCAATGTAAGATTCATGATTAATTTAAGATTCTTACAACATTTAGAGCAACATAATTATGATAGCTTAAGGAACACGTGCAGCGTGCAGGAGAAATAACGAAGTACTGTACATTGTAGGCCTATAGGTAGGTACTTTATGCAGGTTTAAGAGAGATGCCCACTGAGCAACGATACAACCACAGGGAAAACGATTGTAACATAGATCTAACAATATGGAACACCGCATGCTCTTTCTGTCGTTGTCGTATCATTCGCCGTTGTTCAGTCGGCATCTCGGTTTACACGTTATTTGCCGAAATACATCAAGGAACCTTCAACCATGTTAAAGTGTGTATTATTCTGTGTTAAATTCCGATAAAATAATGTTTGGTTTAGTTGGCCATTAGCTTTTGACGAATATTATTTGAATGTTTGTTAACTTGTTATAATAGTCATGAGGTTAATAGTTCTTTTGAACGTTGCAATGATTCTGAATTAGTTTTTTTTCATATGGACACAAAGGCATACTCAAAGTACGATATAGAAAATACGATACAGTAGCATTTTTAAATTCGAGATATAAGAGCATTTCCTTTCTTCGTTTAGGAGATTCATTTTATAATTGATGATACGCAAAAAGAAAAGGTATAAGTTACGAGTACAAGCACCTTGACATTGAAAATGGATCTACGTACTGTAAAATGGAACGAAAATGTACAGTCGAAATATAACAATAGCAACGAAACACTAATGGAGAGCTAGATACTTTTTGCAAGAATATTTTAGGGGAAAAATACAGTATCGCTAGCTTCTGAAAATCTAAAAATTTTAAAATGTAAAACCGTGCACCTCTAACAAAACAGCAAAGCCATGCCCTGGCTATAGGTATGCCTATTTTAATATGGTACTTTCCTATTATCAACTCGCCTTAAATGATTTTATTTCCTATCCTAACCTTAATTCTTATTCCCCGGGTTACGATACAAAGCTTATTATTGTTTTTCGAACCGGTCGGTACTAATTATTGTTCCTCGGATCGAAACATAGCCAAACCGAATACGTCGAGTTGCGGACTGATAACAGGAAAGTATCGTCTTTTTAGACAATAAATGTTCCAGTAGTTTCAAAGGATACATAAAGTACAGAAAAAAATTTTATTCAGTATCTCGGTAATACAGAAAATCTAGAAAAGATCTGATTAGCTTGCATCAACATGATAGTAGGCGATGCTAAAATTTTACATCTATGCATTACATTCGTGCAAGTTGAATTCCCCCCCATCCGGTTATCGAATTTGTGGATCCGCACCTAGCCGAGGATCAACAGAAAAAAAGTATAATTTTTTTGGTTTTATTGATAAAATCGCGATTTTCTCAGGGGGGGGGGGGGGGGCGGCGCCCCGCCTGGCCCCCGGCTGGCTACGGCTCTGACCAAAACTTTTTGAAACCGCTCCTGGTTTTACCCTGTCGGCTGTCCACATGTTCACTATCAGTAGGCCTAAAACCAACGCACTTACTGCCTCACAATTAAATTTATGATGTCATATGCACTTTTTTAATCATAACGTCAAAAATTTAATTTTAATGCAGAAAGCCTATGGGCTTTTGACCGACTAACATCGGAGATATGAACAGGGTAAATACCTTCGCATTAAATAAGCAAGTGAATTTTAACCGAAAACAAAAAAAACTATTGCCAAGGTGTATTCGAGAGAAAAGTTTAGCGGAAACCGTTAAGCACTATCATTTAGGTAAACATTTTTCAGGTGTCATGACTATATAGGACGATTTTTGGTCACAAAAGTTACAATTTTTTGCTGTCTCCAATAAACGTAAAAAGCGCGGAAACAAAATTTCACAAGTGTGGAGTGAGTGTTAGTCTAATCAGGTTGCAAAAATGTGACGAAAAATAGACCGAATTTAGAAAAAACTACCGACAAAAAAAGTAACGGCGGTTCATGCTAAAAAGCAATAAATAGTCTAAATAGGAGCGCAAATTATGGTGCACGCACATTCATTTTTAAAAATAAAGTCACATCTTCAAGTTTTGTTCGCAAAAGATCGTCCTTGTCCTCGTGACCATTAACCATCCGCACCGGTATGCTGTCTTTTTCTCTGATGTCATTTTTCTTCTTTTCGAAAATTTTAACGTTTTTTTTCGTTGAATCGTATCTTCCTTTTCTTCATTGTTCCTTTTCTTCATCGTTCTCTCGAACGCTGTAACTTTGTGTTGTAATTCGCATTTTCTTATTACTGAATTGGCACCCTATTGATCAGATTCTTTCCTTTTGTATGGGCGAAATGGCGTAGCAAAAACGCTTCTTTGTACGCTCAGGTGCGGAATCTTCGAACCTGAAGTGTTTAGCTGACAAATGGTCGAACCTGCAGTTCCTTTCTAAGGACTCAGATTCCGAATTTTCGAACCCGATCGAACCCGAAGTCAGATTCCGACATTTTACCCATACAATGGGGAGCATGCTGATCAATAAGGTGGGATGTCAATACAAGAAAAACACCATGTTATAAAACAGGAACACTATGGACACGCATACACGTGATAAATATAAAGCACTGCAACATAAAACTTCGTTTTTTACAATGATTGGTGCAGTGGAAAACTTTTTTTAGACCATTCTACTCTATTCAAAATATAATCAGTTTACAGTAACTGACATTTATCCTGTGATTGTGCGAAACACCGGGCGTAAAGTGCGCGTAAGAGAGAAAGATTTGATCAGTTATTGCATGGTGTACTTTGATCGAATAGAACGAATAAAGCAGAAACCGAATTTCGAGTCCAGGCAGTGCTGCCGTCGAGGGTAGGCTCACATTGGCTCATCCTACCTACTTTTTCGCTAGGGTAGGCTCCATACATTTTTTCCTTGTTAAAAAACGAAGACCTGTAACCCGAACTGAGATGGGTGCCGCTCTACGTCCAAAAATCTTGAAAAGACTGTGCGGCTGTTTTGTCAAAATCACAACAGTGGATGGTAAGTGTAGATGCTTCACTATTGCATTAAATTGTCATCAATCTCACCGAAATTGAACGTGGCTTTTCAATTATATCACAAGCTGAATGTGGCTTTTTGAAAATGAACGCAACCGTGATTTTCAAACGCAACTCACTAGCAATTCATAATTAATGTATCATAGTATCAACATTATGGTTCATTTCAGTGAACCGACCACCAAGCCATTAGTGGTCACCAGTGCGCTCGCTAAATTTAGCGATGCCACAGATTGGCTACAAACAACTACATTGCTGGATTCGCGAGATAAGGGCTACCATGCGTCTTTTTTCGGAAAAGTTTTCCTCTTTCTTTCAAAACGATGAATGATCATCCTATAGGGCACTCAAAAGTCGCCAAATGTTTTCTTTTTTGTTATTAGATGGAAACCTTTTTGAAATTTTAACACTCTAGCCATTGACTTTTCTGCTCTAGCTTAAGGAACTTTAGCTTAGGGAAAATGAATGCACGTTGGAGCATAAAAACAATTAAGTCGAAAACAGAGGAGTCGTGCTACCAAAAAAATTTAAAGGGGCCCGAGTAACAACTTAAACAGATAGTAATCACAACCTTTGAAAAAGCTGTATTTAACATTGAGTAACATCTCGAAAAAAAGGATAGGTCTATGAGGAAAAGTTACGAAAATGTTTCGTGATGCCCCAAATTTTGGATAAGGAATCGAAGTTTATTTTGATGTCCCCGACCGCTTCTTAATTATGGACATTATGCGCAATCAGTTGCGCTCCACGATTTAGTAAGAGGGGCATAGCTAGAGTGTGGGTTCCCGACAATTGGGCGCGAGACATCTGGGCGCGAGGACGTTTGAGCACAGAGAAATTTGGGCGCAAGGACATTTGAGCGCGAAATATCGCTGACTCATTATTTACTTTATTCTATGAAACCTCCATTTCAAAATATTTACAAATCACAGCTGCGTTAAGCATCTTATTATCATTTTTTTATTTCGCTATCTTGCATTGCGTGGACAGTATCCTTTTAAATCTAAAACTTTGAATCACTCTCTTAGGCTTCTAGACAATCGATCGCAGAAACGAGTCTTTATCTATCGCAAACTTGATCTTTATTTTGCTCTATCTTTTTCGATATAGCCTACGTACGTTAATTAGCGCATCGTAATGTATTCTATACGATCGTTGCAACCAGAAAAAATGTCATTAATTCAAAAAAAGCTTACAAAAACTTGATAAAAAATGTGTTTGCACGCGGACGTATTTCGCGTCCAAATTGCTCTGCGGCCTGATGTCCTCGCGCCCTAATGTTTACGCCCTCATGTCACACGCCCAAATGTCGGATTTCGGCTGCGCCTTGGTCACGCTATGTCTTTTAAATGTTTTTACGCAAGACCCATTACTGTACTATTGACGCAGGCAATAAGAATTCTTGAAGGTACGATGGAGGGTCTGGGGGGCGAAGTCCCCCAGACGTTACTTTGACTTTATCGCTACTGCTGAATAGAGCCTATTCACTTATTTTTCAGGACGGCAGCCTGAGTCCAGGCAAACAAATTTAATAAAAAACCTTTCTAAAAGCCAATTATGTTGAAAAACCCTTCACTAATACTAATTTGTTTACAAATTTCGTTCATCTTAAAATGTTAATTTGTGAACTTGATGTAGTTCATGTTAATTTGTAAAATCTCAATCGACAAAAGGTTGTGATATCCATCTAATTGTATAGCCTACGAATCGATTCAATATTAGAATCTTTCTAATTATAATACACCGGCTGAATAGCAGGAAAAATTAACATTTTGTGCAATTCAGTATTCGTTCTCGTAATTTATTTTTTACTACTTTACTTTCTTGTGTCTAGGATTTGTTGAAGCTTCATGCAAAATAATACATAAATAACAAGCGACATCACTTAAATAATTAAAATTTTAATAGAATAGCATGCACAACCAGACACTTAAAGGGACTATACGTTGGCAGGGGGATCCTGAATTTTTCTTGAAGGTAGAGGGCGTTTACTTGGATAATCGTTTAGCACGTAGCACGTCTCCCCTCGGGATCTGTCCGAGCACCACAGGTTTTCGAGTTTTGAGCTTCTGTATTCGTGCAGTTATCAAAGCTCAAATGTCGCGTCGTTTTCTATTTCTAATTTTTCCAAATGGAAACAGCTTTTCTTTCCAATTCACAAAAGAGCCCGTTATAGCAAAAACATTCACAAGAATGTCCGAGTTAGCAACCAAAAACCAAGACGAATCAGGAGCTAAAAATAAACAGACGGCTGCGATAGTACCCCCAATCAGTTCAGATGCTATGGCAAATGCAGTGCACACTGTAAGTCTCCAAATTAACATTTTGGTTGATTTCATAGCCGAACTGTTACTCGGATTTACTTTCTTTAAAGGATAAATCATTAATAACAAAAGTGCTAGTTGAAAAAATACAGTACTTGTCACCAGCATAAGCAAAATGATTACCGGTACTCCATACTCCACGGCTGAGATAAATGTACATCCATATTTTGTGCTTTGGAAATGGAAAACCTGTGACATAACGACAGACAATGGAAGCATGAAGCCGTAGATTCCGACGATTATGAATGTGCTTACACATCTCCACCATTTTCCATTGTAAGCTCTTAATGATGAGGTGGCATATAAGAACTTTTGTCTGAACCAGAACAAAGTGAATGTGCTCAGAATTCCCAGAAAATAGAAAGCAACAAACACTGTAGTAAAGTAGTGGCAAAAAGCATTATTTTCTATGGTCAATGTCAAGGAAACTTGTTTGAGCAACATTCCCATTAAACCGAACAACGCAGTGCAAACGTGCAGAACAGAAATAACAGTACAAGTGTTGGCGCTTCGATGATAATGAACTATCAGAGCAACAAGAAGATATAAAGTAACCACGCAAAAAACGGATAGTATGACATGTGCAAGTATTGTATCCAGCTGCAAGTCAACTTTGTCGAATATGAAAACACTCTTGTTTGCTGTTTGAGCTTCGGTTGTGTATGTAATGTTTACATTCATAATTTCATCAAAACGTGTACAAAATATTACATAGACACACAGTTGAGTTTTCAAATTCTAATGTAAACCAAATAAATTTAGAGATGAACTTAGGTTTTTTTTATGAAAAGTAAGAGTCCAGCAAATGCCTATTTTGCAGTTTCGTGCAGCTGGGGTGGAGGTACGTATTAGCTACGGTCCATCAATGTATTGATGCACTTATGCGTAATAGTAACAGTACACTAAAAATCAAATCTTCATTATACTCGCGATATCACGCCGAAACGTATAACGACTAGCGGGACCCATCTCCGTAGCTTAGCGCCTGGGCTACACAGCTCCGAAGAATTGTCGCAGCGGTGGCGACACTGTGCCGGTTTGACCGGTCCAGGAATCAAAACCCATACTTCCCGCACCGATAGCGTGCGCTTAGCAACTGAGCTAACGGCCGGTAAAAATTTAGTGGGAAAAGAGAGCTTACGCCTCTTACCTTCTTCTCATACCCGCAAACAAAATTCCTTAAATTCGCGTTGTATTTAGATTAAATAGAACAGGGCTGGAAATTCAATAATATTGACACATTTAACTCGTCCGAAAACTTATAGTTGTCATGCTCATGGGCTCCGAAAGCTGCCAAAAAGCCCGGAGCAATTTTTTTGGTGGGCCCCTACCCTTTGCAGTCTCTAAGCACAAAGACAACATTTTAGTAAATTTAATGAGTTAGTTGGTCGCCGATTTATCTCTTTTACAGCGAAAAAGCGAATAAGGTGATGTAACGAGCTTGCTTGTTTCATCCTCGGGAAAATTTGAAGATAGTTTTAGTAACCATGATGAATCGCGCTGCGTTTTTCCAAGGTAGAAGGAAATTCAGTGAGGACAAGGCCAACGTCAAAGCCATAGTGCGGATTGGAGTCTCGCTACCAGTGTTGCGTACTGCATGTAGTAACTCCATTGTCAGTATGAGCACTTGGATTAGGGGAACTTAACACTTGCTTCATCAGCTACAATATTGAAATTAAATTACGACTTTGCTTACATCGATCATCACTCGGATTAGATGCCAAATAAGTTTACATTTGAAACTTCAATATCATTCTCTGAACTACTTTTGCTGACGCTTAACACTTCATTAACAGTTTCTTGGTCAGGAGCATCTTCACAAGATCTTTTTCTTTCACTTTCTCTCCCAACTATACCAAAGCTTTCTAGTCTTTGCTGCCTTTTACACTGTAATCGTTCTCTTCTAACCCTTTCTTTTCACTTTTGTGCACCGGATTAATGTTTTATTATTTCTCAACATGTATTTACAAAAATAGACCTGCTACCAATTGCAAGAGTAATTAATTATATTCCAAAGAAAATTGAAAACCTGTCATACAAAATCAATCAATTCGACAAGATACTGTATATTCAAAAAACACGTAGTCCAACGGTCTATTTGTGCTCATGTGATCATTAAAAATATTTGCTTCAGTCCGGGGATTGGCAACTCTTTTGACCAAGGGAGCCATAAAAGTGGGCTGTTTTAATTGCATTCTCGTGAAAGCCACGTAACATTTTTGAACATCTATTCGAGCCAAAAGTGTTTTTTCCCGTACACACGAAACTCTGCTACTCACGGATAATAAATTAAAAATTGTGTTTCGTTGACCTCGTGTCGTGCACTGTCTTGCTGTCTCGCCTTGCCGATTACTTTAAGCATATTATGCTTTAAATACCAGTATCTTTTCGCTTCAAAATGCTTTAATTTTTAAAAGAAACTGTTCTTGTGCTCCCATCAATCTCAAGTCTAGGCCTATACCTGAGCCACAACATCTACTCAATTGCTTAAAAATTCTCTACCGCTGCAAATAACTTTTAACGACTTAGATGACCCAGAAGAGCGTCCGCCTCGGGAGTTGTAGACTTGGTTTTTTTGATTTCTTAAGTCGGGTCAAACCAATTACTTTACAGTATAACTGGTATTCACAGCTTGCCTGTTTGACGCTCAGCATTAAAGGGACAGTGTGAAAAACAAGCTGGCAAGTTAACATGTTGTGCCGTTGGGAAAGGCACTTAGCGGGATTTCCCCATTTGGTGAGGTAGACAGATATCTGGCAATTTCCTAAACGAGCTTGCATAGCCCATTGATCATTTTTTTTGTGATAGGAGCATAATATGCAACTAAATACTAAAGAAATACTAAAACATTCCACTGATCTCTCCAGCCTCAAGCTGCAGTTAGTTGGAATGTTATAACTGGTCGCAATAATTGGCGCACAGCTCAGTTGCTAAGAGCACAGCCTATCGATGCGGGAGGTCTGGGGGTTCGATTCCCGGGCCGGTCAAATTGGAACAGTGTGGCTAACGGCTCGCCACCGCTGCGACGATTCTTCGGAGCTGTGTAGCCCAGGAGCTATAAGTAGCGTAGATGGGCCCCGCCAGTCGTTACACGCTTCGGCGTATTAACGCCAGTATAATGAAGATTTGATTTTGATTTTTACTGGTCGCAATCGCATACTCGCAGTTGCGCAGACGCAAATCTCGGATAAACACGTTTGTAATTTAACATTGTATGAGGCACCGTTTGGAAAAAAACAATTTAGGATTTTCACATGCTCTTTCGGCTGATTTAAGCTACATTTTGTCCAATACATTATATTGGAAATTTCTTGTATGTATATAGAACAAGGCAAAAAAGTGGTTTAAAACAGCCGAAAACATTGACGCAAAATTTATAGGAAATTTCCTACATACTGTATTATACAAGACAAATTATTGCTCAAATTCGCCAAAAAAGGCCGCGCAAAACATATAGGAAATTTCCTATATAATATAGGCCTAAAACACAAATTATTGCTCAAGTTAGCCAAAAAACGCAGCGCAAAACATTAACTCTAGGAAATTTCCTATAATAGGCTATATAAAACAAATTATTGCACAAGTTTGCCAAAAAAAGCAGCGCAAAATATGTAGGAAATTTCCAAATAATATATAAGACAAATTATTGCATAAATTTGCGAAAAAACTGCGCGAAACGTATAGGATGCTTTGCGCTGCTTTTTTTGGCAAATTTATGCAATAATTTGTCTTATATATTATATAGGAAATTTTCTATATATTTTTTGTCAGTTTTTTTGGCTATTTGAAGCCACATATTTGTCTTATATAAATAGGAAATATCCTATATAATACATTGGACAAAATGTAGCGTAAATTGGTCGAAAAAACATGTGGAAAAACCTAAATTATTTTTTTTTCCAACGGCGACTCATAAATTTCCTATATATTTTGTGTCAGTTTCTCGGCTATTTTAAGCCACATGTTTGTCTTATATATAAATAGAAAATATCCTATAGAATATCTTGGACAAAATGTAGCATAAATTGGCCGAAAAAACATGTGGAAAAACCTAAATTATTTTTTTCCAAACGGCGACTCATAAATTTCCTATATATTTTGTGTTAGTTTTTTTGGCTATTTTAAGTCACATGTTTGTCTTATATATAAATAGGAAATATCCTATATAATACAATGGACAAAATGCAGCTTAAATTGGCCAAAAAACTTGTG
Source organism: Trididemnum miniatum (assembly GCA_964006365.1). NCBI lineage: Eukaryota > Metazoa > Chordata > Ascidiacea > Aplousobranchia > Didemnidae > Trididemnum > Trididemnum miniatum. Next base: position 14,536,502 of record OZ023231.1, read on the forward strand.
GAAAAATTCAAATTATTTTTTTCCAAACGGCGCCTCAAAACATTGTTTTTAATTAAGACGAAGTCGAATTGCCAAATGAAATGCAGATGAAGCAAAAAATCATAATTTTTAGCATAATGCTCCTTTATGCACATAGCATACACATAAAAATGATGCAACTTTATATAAAGGGTTTATATGTTCCGGAAAATTAGTAATATTTGGATGCATATTAAGCTCAAATGCTGTTATAATTTTTAATTTTTTTTTTTGCTGTATTTCGTAAAGATATGGGCTAATGGGTCCTTAGAACAACCTGATTTATGCTTGGGGCCCATGCACCTTATGATATCGATTATTTCGAAGTTTCTTTGCCGTATTTATTCCGTAAGGTAAGCCTAATGGGTCCTAATTAGAACAGCATGATGATTTATGTTGCATGCGCACCCAAAAATTGATTATTTGAAGTATAATATTGAGCTCAAATGTTGTTTTAATTGTCTTTTAAACTTGCTTTAGCTCTATTTATTTTCTCAGATATGGACTAATGGGCTCCTACAACAGCAAGGGCGCCGGGGTCATTTGCCTTTCCCCTATCATGGGCCCTGGTCATGCTGTAATCGCAGAGCTTATTTAATCTAATTTGCAAACGATTTCGGAGAATATGAGTAATTATGTATTTACAGCTTACTCTGTTGAACTTGGACTACCGTTTGTTTATTTTATTTAAGTTTATTTCAAACCTATGATTATACCAGTGTTTTTTAACCTTTTTCGTACAACAGACCCCAAAAATACTCCAACGAAATTTATAGATTCCTTTACAGAAATGCATATAGCCACCAATAGCAAATAGTCGTATATGTTTGTACTCATGGCGTAAGCATATCATGACCGAGCAACCTTTTTTATCTTTTTAAAGATTCCGATCTTTTTTAAAGATTCAAAGGGGTACAAATTTAATGATTTAAAGGGATATAATGATTTTTGAAGATTAAAAGGATATTATTTAAAGAGATAAAAATCCGATTTTTAGGGATCAGTCAAGCCATAAATTAAGCTTGACGCATTAAGTAACAGCTGATAACGTCCCATGCCAAATATTTTATTGGAGCGTCTTGATGCTCAGTCTACAAACAAGGGTAGCTTTGCTTATTTACATTTTTCATACAACTTTACCCAAGTTGTACCATCCCATCTTTTGTTAGCAGTAACAGAAGAAGTCCATGGAATCCTTACTCTTTTTCCTTCCCTCTATGCTCTCAAATTGTCAGCCTATTTTATCCCGCTGCCGATTATTAACCTTGACAAACCTTTCAAGTTTCCGAAGCAAATAATACTATCCGAAATCTCTGCTAATCATCCTCCCAAAAACCTCTTCGAACTCCTGCTTCTATCAATCCGTCCAGCCTTCAACTTCCCAATTGCCTCGTTGCATCGCTTTTCCAAAAACTTCTAAACTTCTCAGACCTTTTCTCCATCCCATCTATCCACAAAAACTCTCGCTTCTCTCCATTGCTTTTGCCTCAAACAAACCTGCTGAAGGATAGGTTACACGCTGTGTTTAGTGGGTAGCAAAAAATCGATTGTAATTGATATTCGATTGCAATATGCTTTACTTTTTGCTTATCGAGTGCATTGGGGCCTGTACTTTTATGAGTATCGAATGTGAGAAAAAAAAAATGAAAGCACGGTCATATTCGAATAATGAGTATCGAATATGACCGTGTCTATATTTAATATTGTTCAGATTATCTTTATTTAATATTGATTGCTGGCTCTGGCTTAACACTAGAAAAACTTTTGAAAAATATAATGTTGCTAATTCAAATTCGATTCCTGTTGAACCGACTCCTTTTGTGACTTTTAATCCTTTAATGAGCTTGACGTGGTACTGTAATCATTTTTTGTGTGGAGAACCAAACGTGGCCTAATTTTCGTAATTTATACCTTGCACGACGGAAGGTGTCATTTTGACACCCATTGTACAGTTTTCACAAATTGTCATATCCTTTTGCTATGCAATTGTCTATGACGTCGCTTCAATAACAGCTTCATTGTTTTATGTCGAAAATGAATTGTTGATAAGTTTGGTTAGCCAGTAGCATTTATTCCATGGAATACACTTGCTTAGTAAATGGCTCAAAAAGAAGGAATAGTTGCAAAGTTTTTGTTCACTCTGCGTTACATGCCTGAAGATATGGCATAAAAAGGCATACAATGGCATAAAAAGGCATAGAAATTTCAAAAAAATCAATGGCACAAAAATTTCAAGAGGGCATTTTTTGCAATACTTGGTGGAAGAACCTGGCTTGCTTTTCGTGAAAAATTTTACTATGTCAATCAAAAAAGGTAGTGCTGGTGCAGATCGAAACTTCCAACAACCTCCATATCCTCCAACATGAAACTGCCTAGTCAAAGACAACTGTGCAAAATGAACCGTTCTGCTGGCATACGCAATAAACGCAAAAAATCTGTTTGTGGAAAATTCACAGCCAGTACACAGCGAGTGTGCAACAGCCTGCAATGGAACTACCACTATTCGCGTATTGCGGTTCTAAAATTATCGAGGGTCTGATTGCCATTATACATCGCTTGTTTCGCTAATTAGTTAATTGTTTCTCCAAGTTTGACCTGTTTGTGCTGTTTTGCTAAAAAAAAATAAAGAATAGCTGAATTATGAACTTCAAACTACAAGGGTGTCAAAATGACACCCTCCGTCGTTAAGGGTAAACAAAATTTCAGTCTTTCCAGTGTTAAGTCATCGAGCTCTCTGCTGTTCGTACTGCAGATCGGCGATACAGCGTGTCTTTATTTGTATATATATATACATTTTTTTTCAACCTAATTCAGGGGTGACGAACCTATTTGCTATCGCGGGCCACTTTGTCATTTACCAGTGAACAAGCGGGCCGCGTAAGTTTTTAGTCATAGACCTATTGCGCCTAATACTATAAAAATCCATCTACAGTCTTTCGTGTCTTTGCTGAAGACATCAAAATAAACGGCTTGTTAAATATAGATTGGAAAACAGAATAACAAATACCTTTAAAAAGCTGTAAAATTTGCATATGTGGAACTACAAGCTACCAATTTATTTCTGCAATCAGTGCGTAGCGAGAAATTTTAAAAAGGGCAGGGGGGCATAATTTCCATATTTTTTTAGGCGTATTTTTTTTTTCGGCAGAACAAATTTAAAGCTGATTGAGAAACAAGAAAAGCTCTAAGGGGGTTCGGGGGCATGCTCCCCCGGAAAATTTTTAAAAATTTACGTGCTGTAATGGCTATTTTAGTGCTTTTTGACTAATTTTTAGGCAAGTTCTGTTTAAATTTTTTGACCTTAATTCTGCGTGCTTCGCCAAACATGAAGCATTTTGTTCGCACATTTTCGATTATGTGTGCTTAAGGCTAATTGCTATCAAAGAGGTTTGAAGTTATGGAAAAATTGTATACATCAAAAACATTTTTTAATGGCTGGTGGGAGGATGCATATCCCTCATCCTACTCCCTTTTATCCGCCCCTGGCCATAAGCTACAGAAACTATCAAAAAAGTCTGGCATATTTTAGTCACTTGGCACCATTAATTTTATTTCTTTTACTAAAAGGCAGAGTCAATTGCCAAAAGGGGTGGCATGGCTCAATGCAACCCCTTCCCATAAATACGCTCCTGTCTGCAATCTTACATAAACCCTACTACTGTAAGGCAAGCTAAGCTCTTTTTATGGACCGCGAGTTATGTTATTATTATTACATAACAATGGATGAACTGCTGAACCCTGAAACAGATGAAAGGCTTGTACTGTATGATTGTGTGATTCCTGCGTGATACGCGCATGGTTCAATCGGGGGCTGAGCTTTTGATATCGTATCGCAAAGATTAGACGGGGAAAAAAGTTTAAGAGTACTTGTCTCGCCAAAATGTTCACGGGCCGCAGGAAATTCTTTCGCGGGCCGCATGTTCGTCACCTCTGACCTAATTTGATATATTCGATTCTTTCATACTTTATCTCACTTTAGTAAATTTAAAATAATTGTCAGTATGTCTTTACCTGTTTTTGCTGACGAATTTTTTTCAGCCAAAAACTTTTAGTAGAAGCAAAAAAACGGAGTTGCAAGAGCAAAGTTGCTTCGCATATGTGTGATCGCACGCAATATCCGTTGTTTGTCTGTCACCATGGATAGACTACTACATAATGGACTGGAAACTAAACACAATGCGCATTGATTGCTCAGAAATTTCACGCTTCAACAAATTGGTGCAATCAACAAACCTTTATATCGCGTAGCACAGGGATGGCGAACCAGATGTGGCACGCCGCAGGTTTTTTCTGGCACGCCACTTGATACTTTAAACCAGGGCTACTCAACTACTATGATCAAAGATTGATCCACCTGGTAAACTTCATTATTTGCAAAGGTCCAGAAAAAAAACGAAATCATACCGTAGCTTGGTTGATTCCGGCAAAAAAAAAACTATTCCAGCCGGTTGGCTGAGTGATTACAGACATTGCTGTCAGCGCGGGAGATTTAGACTACAGTTCAATTTTCAGGCCAACCAAATTGGACATATTTAGTTATTTACCCTGTCCACTTTGGTAGGCCCAAAAATTGAATTTAAACCTCCCGCGTCGATAGCAATGCCTGTAATGACTCAGCCAACCGGCTGGAGTAGTTACTCTGTCCACAACCGGACGGTTAGATCAGTTGTCAAGCGCAAGCTATTGGTGCAGGAGGTCTGGGGTTCGATTCCCGGGCCGGTCAAATCGTCACAGTGTCGCCATAGGGTCGCCACCGTTGCGACGTTTCTGCGGAGCTGCGTTGCCCAGGCGCTAAGCAGCGGAGATGAGCACTGCCACAAATTACTCGCTTCGGCGTAGTACCGCGAGTATAATGAAGATTTGATTTTGATTTATTTACCCTGTCCGCATGTCCAGCTTTGGTGGTTCCAAAGACCGACGGGCTTGCCGCATCATAATCAATTTTTTAATTCATAGTCATTTGTTGATGTCATAATTACAACCAGTGATTATGACATCAAAAATTCAATTGTGATTGAGAGAGCCCGTGGGCTTTTGGAACCACTTAAACTAAACGTCGCCAACGACTTGCCACCGCTGCGATGCTTCTTCAGAGTTCAAACGAGTGTTGCCTGATAAAGTTTTATGTTTTCATTTGGAAAATATTCGATATGCTAAAACTTTATTGTGGTCCAGCTTCAGCATTCAGAAGGTCCGGATTTGGACCGCAGTCCGCTAGTTGAGTATTGCCATGCTTTAATCCTTTTTAACACAATCGCTTTAATCCTTTTTAATACAATCGTTTTGGAAAGTGTGGGTCAAAATTACCCCCACAAAGCCTTCACGTTCCTAGAGCTGCTATTATTTTTCCCACTGAAAACAGATGAAGCCCCCCCCCCCCTACCAAAAAAAGGCACGTCCGCAGAGCTACTGTTTTTTTGCTGAAATCGGGTGAAGACCAAAAAAACGGTCTTCACGTCCGCTGAACTACTTTCTCCACAGTTCATTCAATGTAATGGCACGGCAATAGCTTGCTAAACTTTATTTTTAATATTTTGGCACGTTCGCCAAAAAAGGTTCGCCACCCCTGGCGTAGCATATTATGCAAATGTATTTAAGGCCAACACTGCACCCAAAATAATCGGTATTCGTAAATATGTGTCCTAATTGTATAAACAGGCTACTTTCGCGAAAATTCGATCACGATATAACGAGTGGCGGAACTCATCAGCGCGGCATAGCGCATGCGTAACGCAGAAACGTCGGAGTGATGGCTAACCGTTAACGACAGTGTTTGATATAACCCGCCCAGGAATCGAACTCAAGATTTCCCGCGCCAATAGAGACGTGTTTAATCACTACGCCAACCGCCCGGTCGTATTTACGTAACACCCAGCTTACTTCAAACTGCATCCCCCCACCAAAATCTTGTGGATCAGCTTCCGTCAGTTGTAATATCAAATATCGTTCGCTATGTTCTTTATTTTTTACTTTTTTTAAACTACCATCGAAATCGATTATATCTTTACTTTTTGTTTTTTGGTGAACCATCAAATATCAGATATTTCTTTACTTTATTGCCAAATATCAGATCAACCGATTTAACATTAAAACTGTTTTATTATGACCTCGACAGCCTGTTTCACGCTGAACGCGATCTTTAGTAGGTATCTGCAAGTAAGAACTGGATAAAAACTAAAATGTCAAAACAACACTAGAATCTCAAATAAAATACATCTGCGGAAGGAAGCTAAATTCTTGGGTTGTAGTTAACTCGGTGACAGTGTGGTGAACTGCATGGATTGTAGAAGTGATTGGGTACGACGTCACGGGAGGAGAGCGAATAAAAGAAACAAGATACAGAGCTCATTACATCAGTGGATATTTGCCTTTTTCTAAGCTTTTGAAATGGGTTTTGCTCCAATCTACTCCATTCACCACTATCTTGGATTTTCCTCAGCAATTCGCTTTTATAATAATTGTTGATACATCAGTGAAACTTTATTCATTAGCGCTGGGACCACGTCAGTTCTTCGATCTCAGACATACTACGCTAGTGTGACCTGATTAAACTTCACCGACATGCCCCAACGTTAGGCAAATTTTCCGAATCTTTTCGATGATGACGTCACTAAAGGGAAAGATGATTCTTTTTAATGGTCAATAATCTTCTAAACGGAGCAACGAAAAGACATCGGTTCAATGCGAAAAATTTTCAAAAGTTTTCTCTGACAAATTCTTGCATAAAATGAAAAACAATTTAGACTTCAGTGTCCTTCAGTTACAGATGAATTGCTTTTTAGGCCTATTACAGTCATCGCCGAAAAAGCCTTTCCTGACAATGTCTTAAGTAGCGTGTCCACATTACTAATTTATGGGGTCTTTAGACCCAAATTGATGTGAGCTTGTTGCTGTGGGCTTGATGAAACAATCACTTTTTTAAATTATGACATCAAAAATTTAATTGCGATGCAGAAAGCCCACAGCAACAAGTTCACATAAAAAGGACATGTGGACAGGGTAAGCGTAAGGCTGTAAGCTAACTTGTTCATTCTCTCTAGCTACGTGTTTGTGATGTCAGAAGACGCAAACCCATACGCAAACACATGAACGGTATCATGAGCTCAATGTCGCCGTGTAAAGTGGGGAAGGTTCACGCAAAGTTGGTTTGCGTTTGTTTATACGGGAACCTCCTCAAAAGGTGGATTGTCCACAGACAGACAACCTAGGAACGCATGATCTTTGGTTGCACTACCAAGACAAATCCCTCAATATAGAATAGAAGCGTCACATCCGCAAATACCATCGCATACATACACACGCAACATGTTCTCCAATGATGAAAAAGTGAAATGGTGCACAAACCATCTGCGATCCCAATGGCTTCTTCCCACTCCAAGCAACTGCACGGAAATCTCAGCGCTTGCTCATCATAACGTTCTATCACTATCCTCTTCGTGCACGATGTGCACATTTGTGTACATGATGTTAGCATCTACAGTATTTTAAAGGGTAAAACGACTGAATCAGCGGTCTTCAAATCGTTTGTGCACAATTGTGAACATGAGTATGTTGAGGTAAAATGGTAAACGATGTTAATTTCTGATGATTAGGGGAAGATTTTTCTTTGTTTCTTTTATTGCTTTTTGAAGCGTGTATACAGTGATAGTTAATGACAACATCAGACTACAAAAGCAACTTTTTTCCAAATATTTTTGATTTTGATGTAAAGATAAGATGATATCCAATCATTAGAAACACCGCTAACGCCAATTCATTGAAAAATGAAGGAGTAATAATTTTTCCATTTAGCTTGCACACAGAAGCGCACATTGTGCACGTACGCTATTTTTTTTTTAAATGTTATGGTTGTTTAGTACGCAAACCCAACCAAAATTTAAATAAATTGATAAAAAAGATAAAGATTTATCCGCTTGGGGGATTTCAAAAAGAGCATTGCTGAAACCGCACTCTTGTCTTTTTGAGCTGGATTCCAGAAAAAGTTTCAAGGGTAACACTAAGCTAGTCACTCAACTAGAACTAAAGAATTACAAAAAAGAAACTGCTAAGACCTAGTCTAGAGGTAGTTTGAACTTTGTTGGCCAATTACGTTACTTTAACTCATGATGTACAGTTTATAGATAGTGTTTTTTATAGTTAGTTGGTATTCTAGTACTATACCATACTCCAGGGATGGTGAACCACTGACCCGCGGGTCTGACCCACCTGCACGTTTCAGTGACCCACTTGTAGTTTGGAAAACTTTATCCGCGGACGTGATGACCTTTTCTTGGTCTTCACCCGATTTTGGGCGGAAAATTGGACATCTGCGGATGTGACGACTTCATCCAGAACTTTTGTGCACAAACGTGTACAATCCAAAAAACAAACAAGGAGATGACGTCATCCACTTTTTTCATGCTAGATTATTAATTGAACCCTAACTGACCCCCAAAAAGGAAAAAAATAATTTTTTACTTAAACCAAAGATCACCGTGCACGAAGAAGCTATCCATGCGCTGCGCAATCACACAAGGCGTCATGCTCCGCAACCAGTGGTAGCGTATTTTTTAACCGAAACCTCTGACATTGCGGCGGAAAAACTTCGAAATATCACCAGTAATATACAGTTTGTAGAATCAACAACTAAAAAGCAATGTCCTTCCTGGCCTACCGGACGGGAAGTCATGACGACTTCCTCTGGAAGATGAATGTTTCTTACCTGAGTCCTGGAAGATGAATGTTTCTTACCTGAGGGCGGCTGATGAAGGCTAATAGCCTGAAACAGCGCTGTCTCGCTCTACGGTACAGTTTGTAAAATGTCAGCTTCAATCCCTGTTGACTACTATGTTTTCTTTAATGTCCAGACAATGCTCGGGGAATACCTTGTTTACTCTGACTGGCCAGAAAAAAGCAGCAATCACGGCAGGTGATGTGATCATAGAAATGCACTGCCAACCAGTTCAGGGAATAGTTCTGCACACCTTGGTATACAACAACACGTTTTCATCGAGGCCTTTAGTAGAATTTTTTCTCAATGACACCCACAAGATAGGGCAGATTTGACCGGATTGTTTCTCGTACGAAGGTATCAGATTTAAAGAGCAGTACGTACCAGAAGAAATAGTCTTTTTTAAAATTAATCATTTGTTTTGTACTTTTGAAAACTACACTAAGAGACACGACGAAACATCAGTTAAAAAGTAATCACTAGGACGATTCACGCTCAATAAAGTCAATTTTTTTGGATGTAGGAAATAGCTCTAAATATGTGGAAACAAAATTTCACGGTGGTAGGGTCAGTATTGATGAAGTTATAAAGTCAATAAATGTCAATTTTTTGTTTTTTGGATCAATTTTTTTTTTATTAGGTCAATTTTTGCTTTCTTGCCTTTTTTGCAAGTTTCTACTTTATACTCAAAAGGAGATGAGTCAGATAATTGAGAGATGGAGGTTCGTAACTGTTGGTGGTACCAGGGAGGTGTATGCTGTCGCAAGACTGTTACCGGTATTACAGTTTTACACATGCTTAATTTGTTAATGTAATGTTTGATGTGATTTGATTGATTTCGATTGTAAAGATCCTTTTAGACAGCTTTGCAAGATTGCAATCTTAAACAATTGGTTTGTGGTACAGAATTTTATTACAGCAAAGTATAGTGATTTCATCTCGAAACTTTTCGTCTGTCAGACGTTCGAGATGAAATCACTATACTTTGCTATTGCAATCTTAGCAAAATTGGTTTATGATGAAATAAGCTTTTCGTCGTGTTTTCGTTTATTACATACTTTTGTCGCTACGTGCCGGTAGTCAAAAACATTAGAATTGAAAAGACAATAGCATTAGTTATTCGAACATACTTTGATGTTACAAAGATTGCAATACAGCGAATAGCAAAACACTTGAATTATATCAGCGTACATTATAATCTAAGCACTAACTGAAGTGACTTTGGTGTCTTTTTTTCTTATGGACTGGTTCTTTCATTTCATTGTTTTGTTTGGGTCAATAAAGTCAACTTTTTGATAAAATAAGGTCAATTTTTTGAGATTTTCAAGTCAATAAAAAATCGCCCTGGTAATCATCTTCGCTATGCAACCACAGACGCACTACACGTCAACTGTAGTTGACGCAGAAATTTTAGATGTATTTCCAGTACATGATGATAGGTATGACGATATTCAAAACAAGCTCTTATCTATCAATCCGTTTCAAAAAGTCCGCAATCATTTACACGATTTTTGGGAAGCGAATACAGATTCAACATCGGAGGGCGATTTCGAATATGTCGGTGATGCTTCAAGTAGCTCTACCTCTAGTATATTGTTGACAGTATTCAGCACAATATCAAACCGATATTGCGAGCATCGTTACTGCTTTGCTGTTTCTTTCATTGTTCTGGGCTCTAACTCTACAAGTGTTGGCTTTACAGCATTTTGCACCCATGTTTCATGCCTACATTCGTAGCAAAGTAAAAACTGCTTGGAAAACAAACAATGAGACTGAGGTCCACGTATAGTGAATTTCCATCCTGATATCAAATTTTGCATTAGTAGGCTATTGCATATTCATTACATCGTTTTATGTTTCATGTCGCACGACAAGATCGGGAGACTAAGCACCGCCAGAAGAAGAAGAATCCAACAACACTCTTCCAGTGGCTGCGCTCTTTACGTCTATTATGTGATCTACAACTTGCAAAAGTCCAAAAAATAAACAAATAAATAAATATAAAAAATATAAAATTGAACACGCCGAAAAGCTACGTCATTGGCGTTGTGTCAACAATTAAAAGGCAAAGACCTATGACAACAACTGTTGCAATACTGACTATGCATCGGAAACATCTTCATGAAGGACAATTGTGAGTTCGAGTAAACTGCTTATACTCCTCTTTCTTATTGGTTCAAATCTGCGAAGTCGCTTACAAGAAACTACGATGAAGAATTGCAGGGAAACAGAAAAAAATTCTGTTTTGATGAAACAACATGCGAAGATAATCTACAACCTACAAATATCTTTCCTTCATGGGGATTGCAGTTGCAAAAATTGCAGAGCAAGCTCCTGCAAACTTGCAAAGTGACGTAGACTGAACAATGAACATACGAGCGCGAATTTGACAACCACACAACGGGCGGTGACTCAAACACATACATTCTGATCTGGCCACGGTGCATTTTTCTGGTTTAATTCTTATATTTTTTATTATGTACCATTTTTATAGTTACACGGGATTTTGGTGCTAGTAGGGCATAGCTACCGATTCATTCAATTTACCAGCACAAAAAGGACATACAGATCTTTTTAAGTATATAGAAGTGGGAGTAATGGTGAAAGATTCATTCTTTAAATAGTTATTCGAAGTTGTTATTATTCGAGCATTAGTCATTTTATTCGACGGTGTTACTATTCGAGGATTATTATTGTCATTCGCCATGATTAATGACTGTTACTTCTGCAATAAAGAATTTATAGCGTTGGTAGCTATCATCACTCCATTACTGTGGGTTGCTGTTTTACGCAAAAAAGCGAACAGAACATGAACCGGAATTTTCAGAAGACATGGCTGGGGTGTTAACACGCAAATTTACAAATCTAGATAACTCCAGACAGCAAAGCATATGGAGTTGGCCGAGTAGTTGGCATTGAATTGCATGACAAGTTTGATTCTTATCTTCTTCTATGATTTATGTACTTCGAAAATCAAAAAAATGTACTGTTAAGCTTCAATAACAAATCGTTTAAGATTTTAGTTATATCTTTGAAATATAATCGCGGAAGGTGTTGTCGACTTGTTTCTACTTGAACAAAAGCGACCGAAGTAGGGAACACGTCTTTTCATACAACTTCATGCGCCTGGGCCAATAAATCATTAATAAATCATCTCTAGACAATAAATCATTAATTGTAGTGTACACCTACCTACCACAGAGGTGCAAGAAGTGTTGCTGGGGCTGTGAGAATCCAAACGGAAAGCAAAAATATGTACCGGTAGCTTAATACGGAAAAAACAGGGGAAGAGGCATGCAGAAGTATGTGATTGAACAGTTGATGCCAGTTTTTCTATGTTACGTACTGACGATATGCTAACAGGTGTGCTATTCAAATCATGTAATTTGAGCTAATTTGAGCGGTATTCGACTTTTCAATCGACAATGCCGCTAAAACTGTTGCCCCTTGATTTGCCAGAGGCTTCTCCTCCACGAGAAGAGAAGTGCAGACTGAAGGCAATTTTTTCGCACTCATCTCTACCTCAACTCCTGCTGGAGTAGGCCTAGAGGCTTTGACTAGCTGAGTACTCCCTCTGCCGCTCAACAACTCAGGAACTGTTCGCTGCGACAGTGGTTTTTTTCTTGTTAGGGGAACAAGCCTTGCTGTTTTCTTTTTTCGCTTGTTTTCCATTCATAAAGTTTTGGTTTTTCTCTCTGGCTGGGAAAAACCTAAAGACCAGATTTGAAAAAAGATCGTTATTAGGCCACGTCCATTCCCGCAGCTGGACCCAGGCAATTATATGCAATGGACTTGTCATTCAGTGCAGTGTAATCAGGAATGCCCCCCAATACAACTGCAGGCCTCCTCCCAGTCGCCAACTGAAGCTACAATTGCATGGAGATTTCCACAAGCTGACGGAGGCAGCCCTCCCAATTGGCTAGATCAGGGGCGGGACTCTGAACTATCTTGCGGTCGCGGTACGGAGCGCGTTTTAGACAGATACCCTCTACAACTATGAGATTCCATCGCAGTCATCTGAAATCCAGTCACGCAATCATAACATTTCCCATACAAACAATTTTTGGTGCTTACCACCCGCTTCCTCGTTAATGCCAAATCTGTTAATTCAAGGAGCAAATTCAACAGGTAAGGTCGTTGCTGAGACTAAGTTGGCAAACACAAAAAGTAAAAATGCCAGAGCTTCTTTAGCCAACATTACAATGTTGTTTCCACCGCACAGCTGGTGGAGGCGAGGTTGGTCTTATGTCCAGCCAGATATACCTTTAAAGCTCGTAAAAGCTAAAACCCCCGAAATTAGTGAAGTTCTAGGTCTACCCAACAATATATTATTAAAGAAAGCAGCTGCATTTCAATGGCATCACTGAAATTCATGCCACTTTTATGTGAAAGTTTTGAAAAGTAAAAAACTCAGAATTTGTTTTTCTATAGGAAAGATTCTCTCTTGCAATGTCTTGTGATTGTGAATTGCATTAAGGAATACGCTGTTTAGTATGTTGGTATTTCGCACTAAAAACAGGTTTTGCTTTAATTATTTTGTTTTAAAAAAAAAAAAAAAAAAAAAAAAAAAAAAAAAAAGAAACAGTCACGAACGTTAGTCAAATTTAAATCGAGCTCCATGTCAATGCAATACTTTCGAATCAACTCAATTCGAAGAAAGTTGTGAATCAGAGTGAAACCGCCGAAAGTGACTTGCCGTTTAAATTCTAACACTACGGAATAAACCACCTCATATTGATCAGCACGCTTCCCGTTGTATGGGCAAAATGTCGAAATCTGCAATCTGCTCGTTGATTTCAGGTTCAAAGATTCGGAATTTGCGCCCACAGGGAGGAACTTCAGGTTCAAAGATTTGACACCTGTGTCTATAGAAAGGGCGATTTTGCTACGCCATTTCGCCCATAGTGAGGGAGGCATGCTGATCAGTAGGGTGAATGACCACATTGCTTTCTACCATCATCCAACTTAGCCTACATTTTTGCACTGCTGCATGGTAGCCACTACCATTTTTGCCGTACTCTGTATGCATTCTCACGAAGCACGAACTTATGCTTGGTAACAAATCGTCAGTGAGGTCAAACGACAATTTGCCAGATGGGTTGAAAAACGCACCATTCACTGCCTTTCAATGCTCGGTGGTTAAAAGAGTAGAAATTGCAAGATGATAAATCAATCAAATATCTAGTTGTGGCAAGTACTGATTTATAACAAAAGAGCATACGATAGAGCTCATTCTACGAACAATAAAAATCAGCAGATATTGTGGTTAAGATATTCCAATGAATACTGTAACCTGAACTTAAAAAACCCGAAACTTAATAAGCGTTTTCAGTCATGTTTTCCATCAGCTTCTTACGAAGTAAAACATTTCTGAGCAAGATAGCTCTTTTGTTTAGCAATGAGGGAAGTTTGATTATTCTTTTATGGCTATATGGCCTACACTTTTAAAACACAATGCAAGACGCAACGACTTCCAATTCTTAAACTTTACGCAATGCACTACTTGATCCAAAGGATATGAAACTCAAAGTTGGAAAAGTCGTTTGGTTAGTATTTACTGCTTACCAAACCTTCAAATTGCTTCATATATAAAAAAGGCCCTTAGATTCCGACAACCTACGAATGTGCTGTGAAATCTCCGACATTTTTCATTATAAGCTTTAATTGATGGGGAGGAGTAGAAAATTTTTGTGTAAACCGAAACAAAGTATATCATTCGGAACAGTGTAAAGCAACAGCAAAAATGGTTAGTATTTGACAATGAACATCTTTTGTTCCTGATTAGCGCTCAATTTGCTCTGCAAAATCTCTCTAGTAAGGCGGATGCAGTTGTGCAAATATGTATGACTGTGATAAAAGTACAATCTGTACACGGTATCAACCATTTCAACGTTTTGGACATTGGTCTAGCCCCACGTTGAACCTTATCCATGCGTTAACTGTTGCTCTCGCTCATTTCGTATTTGTTTTCCTACTTTGCGCAACAGTGATTAGAGAGAACAAATGTTTGGTCCTTCTCTACACGAGAAGCTAAATACGCGAAAAATCATTTTCAACAGAATCGCTAAAGCGACTTAAGTATGATGCGCCGACAAAAAATCAAAACCTAGGAGGCATTGATCCCCTGCCCTGCGAGTGGCAGTCCATCACAATATCACCTACACCACTTCGCTGTTGCCATGTCATTGTAAAATTTTTGTGCTTAAACTTTCTTTACGCATCACGTGACTCTTAAAAACGCTGTTGCGGTTTTGTTGAAAATGAGTTTTCACGTATTTAGCTTCTCGTCTTCTCTAAGACAAACATTTTTAAAGGAAAGTCAAAAAAAAGTTGCACAGCGACAACAAAAAGACACGGGTACGGTAGTAGAACAGTGGGGCTTCACCGAGTTTAATGTGGGCGAAATCAAACTTTTTCAAATTCAGCATACCGGTTACATAAACACAAAAGATTCATGGACGTGATTATGTAGATCATACGTCAATGAACACTTCGATGCAATGGAATGGGACAAGAGTTCGTTCAGTGCTTTGTAACTGCAAGGTTTTCAGCACCATATGTATAATTGTATGCTACGAGGAAAAGATCACTATTGCCTGCACTAGCGTATTTATGGGGGGGGGGGGGATAAAGGGCGATGGCCCCCCCCCAAACAACCTTACAAAAAAAAGATAAAAAACGAGCAAAAATAAATGTAACTTAGATATATTTGGAAGTTATTGTGGAACTGTGTTACAATATAGTATCAGAGGGAGTGGGGGGAGTCGGTTGAAAATAACAATGAAATGCAGACATTTTTAGTGTAAACTAACTTTAAAAGGCTATAGAGATGTAAGCGGTCGGCGTTGGGTATCGTGAAATAACGAGAATTAATAAAGCGCCTATAATGTGCTTGCTATGCCTTGTTCGTTACTTATTGCAATTTAAAAGTGTTTGATACCGATTTGTATGTCCTACCTCAGATGAGCAAAATAAAAACAGATAACGCGTTCGTGACATGAGCCGAAATTTAATTCAAATCGGTTTAGGGTGCTTTTTTTGCTTCTTTACCTCATCCAAATCCTAACTGGCACGAATTTCAAAGCAAAAATTTGTCATTGGTTTTGAGTTTTGTTTATTTCTAAAATGAAAATGATTATTTTAATAAAGTTATTTCATATATTTGATTTTGCTTGTCATGGCGAAGCCCACTGCTGCTAATTCGCCTTTAAAAAAGGCTATTTTGCCTAACGTAGAAGTTAGTGCTTTTTTCAATTTCAAGGCCGGCCTCTTGTCAATGGTCATTTTTAATGCATAACAGGCTTGCTAACTCAGCTAGCTTTGGATAAAGACGATAAGATCCAAACGCAAATCAAGTTGTTGTAGCTCTGACTTAAAGTGACAAAATTTAGATCTAAATATGGATTTTATAACGACTCTATGCAACTATGCTTATAAGTCAGTCTTGACTTGCATGTTTCAGCGCCTCCCTGTTTTGTTACCCGCGCCCTTTTCTAAGCCTTCATCAATTTTAGTGTGAAATTTGTGTGCTTGTGCTATCGTTACTTTTCAGTGTATTCACGTTTAGAAATATAATGATTGATTGATTATAATAGGCCAAGAAAAAATCTATGGTAGCCAGACCCAGTAGCCTACTGGGTAAAACAAGAAAAAAATTGGAGTTAACTAGTTTTCCAATGCAAGAAATATACGACCGTTTTGGTAAAATTTCGACGGGTGGTTCTAGCTATACAAGTGAAGATGAAATTATAGATATCATTAACAAATTAAACCCGAGCAAAGCTCCAAGATATGATGATATTCCGACAAAGTTGATTAAAGCTGCTAAATTCTCCCTTGCTCCTTTCCTTAACAATATTTTTAATTCCTGCCTAAATAATGGGCTGTATCCAGATGAGCTAAAAATTGCACGAGTCATACCCTTACACAAAGGAGGTTCCAATTCTGAATTAAAGAACTACCGTCCGATATCAATTCTCTCCACTTTGAACAAGATTTTTGAAACAATCATCAAACAGCGCTTAATCACCTTTTGGACTACATATAATGTTTTTGTCCCTACCCAGTTTGGATTTAGGGAAAACCGTTCCACAACCCTCGCCATTGCCCATTTGCATGAACTGATAATGACTGAACTGGATAATGATAGGAGTGTTTGCACTATATTTATGGATTTGGCCAAAGCCTTCGACACTGTTAATCATAATATTCTTTTGTTCAAATTAGAACAATATGGAGTGAGAGGAGTTGCCAACAATTTACTTAGCTCATATCTTTCCAACCGCAAACAATTTGTACATGGTGACAGTGGCGGCTCGTGACTATTTTAAACAGGTAGGCTGCATGATTAGAAAAGCTGGCCAGAATAAATACTCGCTCTGAAATGAAAATAAACTTTTTATTTCACTAGTAAGGCGGTAAGCTTTGGGCTATACACAACTGCAGGAACACTGGCAGGTTTCCCATGAACTATTATTACTCTACATTTTTTTGTATCACGCCACTGTACCAATAGCTGATTCTGTGCGTACCTGTAGCCTAGGTAACCTGCACCTGTAGTCTACATGAATAAACACAAGTTTGGCCTAAACAAATTTTTTTATTTAAGTGCACTACGGTACTCTGCTATTGTACCTAGTCGACTACATCTAGTGGGCTACAAAAAAGCTACCACTATTCTGCAAACCTAGCTAAGCTGCGGTACCGGTCAATCAACAGCTTAAAAGTTTTTCTTTTTACGCAATCTATTAGTTCAAGTAAGTTATAACTTAAGTCTACTAGCCTTTACCACTGTATTACAAGCTTAAGCTGTATGCAACCTGTAACATCTCATATCTTTCATTAAACCCAGTATCTCTATGTGATTGCGACTAAATAGAGCCAATCTCTAAGCTTTACACCTGAATAACCACCAAAAAGGCTGCTTTGACACAGCCTTAACACGTCTCATTGAACGTAATTCAAACTTCCATAAAGCATTGATGACGTAACACTACAGGGTTAGTTCTTGCTACGAAAGGCTGTGGCTGTCTTTACGTGTTGCCATTTTTTGTAGAAAAATTATTTTTTTCAAAAAAAATATTGTCGATAGTTGTATGAAAGACAAGAATAGGTAAAAAAATTTTGCTTCTTAAAAAAAAAAAAATAAGGAGGTGATAAACTGGGTAGGCTGCAGCCTTTGCAGCCTTCACTACGAGCCGCCCCTGCATGGTGATGGTTTCTCTTCTTCGCTTTTAGACATTGATATAGGTGTGCTTCGCCTTCAAGGCAGTGTATTAGGCCCAATCTTATTTCTGATTTACATTAATGATTTATACTATTGCTCGGATTTTAAAACTACTTTGTACGCAGATGACAACGTGCTTACATTGTCACACAAAAATGTAAATCGTCTGCAATATAACTTGAACGTAGAACTATGCAAAATACATGCTTGGCTGAACTACAATCAACTGTCGCTAAATATCGCCAAAACAAATTATTATCTTTTTACCAAAAAATTGAAAAGATGACGTTACATTAAGGAGATTCTGAACTTAGACAGACTGACTGTGTAAAATATTTAGGAGTACATATAGATTCGAACATCAGCTGGAATAGGCATATTCAACAAATTGAATCCAAACTGTCCGCTGCTTCCGGAGCTCTGTATCAACTACACAAATATGTTCCCAAAAAAGCTCTTCTACCAATTTATTACACTTTAGCTTATTCGCACTTACAATATGCTATTATTTGCTGGGGAAGCGCTAACAACTTCCTAATAAAAAGTCTGCAAGTTAAACAAAATCACTTAGATAAAACTTTGTGTAACAAACTTGGGAGGAAAACCAGACTTAAACCACTATACGATGAACTAGAAATCCTTAATATTAATGGAATCTACGTACTAGAAATTGCTAAATTCATGGCAAAAGTCAGCTCAAATACCCTGTCAGAAGATTTCTCAAAGAACTTTTCCGCATTAACCTCAGTCCATACGTACTCCACACGTAGCGATCTGTCTAAAAAATTTTATGTGGAAAGAACCTCGTATATCAAAACTAATCGATCTCATAAAGTATCTGGAGTCAAAGTATGGAATGGTTTACCGTCTTATATCAGAGATAAAGCAGCTACTACCTGCTGCAAAACCTTTTCAAAAATACTCTAAAAACACTTTTTATTACGGTCATAATTCTTTTAGATAACTTCATTTTGATATATTGTAGGCCTACAACTTTTACCGAAATTTCTTTCTTTATTTTTTTCCAATTCTGGTGTTCTGTGTCGTTATTTTTGTTTTCTTTGAAGCCTTTCTTAAATTCTCTCTTTAAACTGCTGTGCCAAGAATTTACAAATTTTTTTGCTGAAGTACTTTATATCATATGTACAAATTTTTGAGGAGGAACTGACTCGGCGACCTAGTTTTCTTCTTGGCGACACCTTACGGTCTTTCGTTTCTCCTCGTCGTGCTGATCTGGGTTATTTCGTGTTTGTATTGTTTTATTAATGCTCGGCAATAAATGACTACTACTACTATACAAATAATACGATAACCAAGTGCGTAGGCAAGGGGGGTTCGTCAGTTCAAAGCCCCCTTCCCTATTGGTTCGTCAACTTTTCAGGTTTATAGATTAACCTTAGTCCTTGATCTGCGGCTATGCCGCTGTAGTAACTACGCAGCGTGAGCCCTCAAGAACCACAAGCGTTGCTCAATTTCGAAATGCCATTTATTGCGTCACAATTTCGTGAGTCTAAAACTAGGGGGTGCTGCCAATGTTCAGAACGGGCACGTGATCTTGCTCTTGCGTCTGTTTATGACAACGTGGTGGCCTGGCTGAGAGGCAAGACGTGCTTTAGCATGTAGTTCGGTCTGGCAGCTTTAAATCGAATCAAATCTGCTCTAAGCGAAGCAGCTAAGAGCCTACAGGTTTACTTTAGATAACGAGGATCACGGATGCATTGTTCTGCAAGCTGTTCAATTTTTTAGTTATTCATTGTGAGATTGATTGTCAGTTTACACATAATTTATTATATTTTTTTTAACTTCGTAGAATTAAACTTATCGACGAGAAAGCGACGAAGACGCTACGCGCAATACGAATCCAGATTTTAGGTTTAAGGTGTTGCCATTTGTTTCGAAGTTTCTTGGTTGAATTTTGCTTGTTGATGCTTTAATTTGTTGCTTGTATAGAAACCATCATGCAGAGATAATCATCGTGAAGCATCTTATCCAAGGACTCAACAACAAAGCGTATTGTGAGAGTTGAATCAGTCACCACCTTTAACGATGGTCGACGTGGAAACAACGCTCCACCCACTGCGTCACGTTCACTTTATTTGGGTGTTGCATTGTTATGACTAGGGCAGGGGTCGGCAACCTTTTGCACTTAAAGAGCCAAATAGTCCGTTTGTTACAAAACGAAACCTAGCGGGAGCCGTAAAACTATCGTCAGGTCCAAAAACTTCAGTTATTCCGAAAATGATTCCTAAAAAAAAGGTCTTTACTTACCTCCAAAAGGAGCCACAACTGGGGGTTCAAATAGCGCAGGTTGCCGACCCCTGGACTTGGGCAACCAAAAGTCGCTTACGGATTGTACGCAAACCAAATTTCAGAATGATTTTTCAGAAAGCTTTCAATGCATTGTTTCAAATCGTAGTTTCATAAGTCAAAAGAAGCCCAAATTCAGCGTTTGCGCAAAAATATTTTTACGAAGCTTTCTTCCTTTTTTTCGTGTTTCTGTGAAATCGTTCATTTATTTTCTTATTTTTGACGAGACGTGCAACAGTGCAAAGCATCACACATGTGAGCGTTTTCCAAACTGGAAGGGGTGGACTAGTCTAAAAAGAGGCGCATATGTCAGTCATGATCATTTAAAAATATGGCTGGTGCATGATTTTGTGAAGGAAAGCGTCATAATTAATATTTTGTGAAAGAGGCGTAGTAACACAAGGTTTGAAAACCACTGCTTTAATGTGTACGCTTACGGGCGATATTGCAAAGCTTGCAATCTTAAAACATGCGAGAATTGTGCAACAGAAAAATATTTTTAATGAAAGGCTTCAGCACGTCTACAAAATCTCAACACACCATAAAGAACAAGGTTTCCCAACTGGGGATGCTTGCACCCCTTGGGGACGCGAGGAAGCATTCCAGGGGTTCAAAACGGCTTATAGATTTTTATCTTGTAATAAGAGTGTTTTTACTTTCGGTTGCTCAGTGTCAATTTTTCAGCGCTGTTACGCTCTAGAAATATGTAATTCGCAAACGTCTAAGTGGCGTAAAACCCTTAGCCTCTTTGTGGTTGGTTAAAATCAAGCTCTGAAAACCAAATGCGTCTGATTCAACAACAGAGTAGTGACTGGTTTAACAATCCTATACCTTACATTAGCGACACTTTCAAAAAGGCTAAAAACTCTCAAATTGATTGCTCCGCTGGGGGAGCTTACAGCGTTGCCCCAGACCCCCCAGCTGAATACCTGCTGGGTTTTTGACGCAAAGTCATTACAGGAAAATGTTTAAGGTCAATAAAACACATGAATTCATTTCAGCCCCTACCATTACGAACATTTGGTTTGCGTGGCTGATTGCAGTCGCATATTTTGTGAGGGGTGCAGTGCAAGAACCTATCAAAAATTTTATATGAAAATAATTGGGAGTATGAACATGGTTGGGAACCGCTCTATTATATGATAATACAAAACAAAAGAAAAAGAGAGTTCCTAAAATGCTTAAATGTGAACACTTATGTTCAAATAAATTATATGAAGTTATCCTGACTTTCACGTTAAAAAATCATCCGTACTCCAACTAAAATCTCAGTTAGTGATTCAGCTTTACTGCAAATTTTTAACTTGTCAAAAGTTGGCCCCCCCCTTTTGTAAATTCTAAATACGCCACTGATTGCCTATAACAGGGATGGCGAACCCTTTTAAGTGGTGGGTCAAAATTTAGGTCATAAACCGAAAAAAGAAAAAACGTGGGTTACGGATGTAATAATATTAACGAGGGGTTTGAACCTAAGTTCTGCCAAAATTTGTGGAAAGAGCAAAAAAAAGATCTTCATCTCAGAAATACCCAGCTTCCCGTCTTCAGTGCCACAGTATGGAGAGATAAGCTTTTCTTCACTAACTTATACGTTAATGTTCGTAACCGTTTTTTTCGTAAAATTTTTCATACTGCAAGTGGGTCACTGAAATGTGCAAGTGGGTTACTTAGTGACCCGCGGGTCAGTGGTTCGCCACCCCTGGCCTATAATTTACGTAGCAATTACCAAGAAAGTGTTTTTTTTTTCTTATTACTGAAGTGGGGCACGCCACTACAAGAAACACCACGTAACAAAAACAGGAACACTGGACACACATTAACGTAATAAATATAAAGCACTGCAACAGAAAACTTCGTTTTTTTTACATAATTTATTAATTGGTGCAGTGGAGAACTTTTTTTAGACAATTCCACTCAATTCGCAATAAAATCAGTTTACAGTAACTGTCATTTATCCCGTGATTGTGCGAAACACAGTGTGTAAAGTGTGCGTAAGAGGGAAAGATTTGATCAGTTATTGTATGGTGCACTTTGATCGAATAGAACGAATGAAGCAGAAACCGACATTTGAGTCCTAGCAAACAAATTTAAGAAAAAACTCTAGCTAGAAGCCAAAAATGTGGAAAAAAACTTCACTAATACTAAATTGTTTACAAATTTTGTTCATCTTAAAATATTAATTTGTAAACATTGTACCGGTAATTCATATTGATTTGTGAAATCTCAATCGACAAAAGGCTATGATAGACATCAAATCTGGACTAATCAATACAATTAGAATCTTTCCAATTAAAACACATCGGCTGAATATCGGGAAAAAATATTATTTTGGGCAATCCAGTATTCGTTCATGTGATTATTTTTCTCTGCATTTTTTTCTTGTGTAAGGTACAGTATTTGACGCTTCATGCAAAAGTAATACATAAATAACAAACGACACCATTTAAACAATTATAATTCCGACAGAATAGCACGCGCAACTTGACACTAGAAAGGGTTTATACTAGTGGTTCTTAACCTTTTTCCCCCAACGCTCCTTTTCAGAGGTTCTCAGTGGTTTCCTGAATCTGCCGCCCACATGTTCTCATTTTCCACCAAAAATCAGTGAAGAGCGGGAAAAGGTCATCACCTCTGCTGACGTACAATTTTCCGCCTGAATTCATGTGAAAAGCAAAAAAAGGTCATCACGTCCGCAGAAGTCCTACTTTCCTTGTCCAAGCCGACACAAAATATCGTTACACCTTTACACTCTCCATAGCGCCCACAGAGTACAGTATTTCCACCCCTCTAAAAGTTAACAGCGCTCACTAGGGGCGGTAGCGCCCAGGTTAAGAACCACTGTCTCTACGCTGGCAGAAGAATTCTAGTTTCTACTGAAGGTAAAGGACGTTTACTTTCATGATCTTATAGCACGTCTCCCTCTGGATCTGCCACACTATACGTTTTCGAGTCTTGAGCTTCTGCATTTGTGTAGTCATCAAAATTCAAATGTCGCGTGGTTTTCAATTTCTATTTCTAATTTTTCCAAACGGAAACAGCTTTTTTTTCCAATTCACAAAAGAACCCGTTATAGCAAAAACATTCGCAAGAATGTCCATGTGAGCAACCAGGAACCAAGACGAATTAGAAGCTAAAACTAAGCAGACAGCTGCAACAGCACCCCCAACCAGTTCAGATGCTATGGCAACTGCAGTGCAAACTATAAGTCTCCGAATCAGCATTTTGGTTGATTTCATAGCCGAATTATTGCTCGGATTTACTTTCTTTAAAGGATAAATCATTAATAACAAAAGTGCTAGCTGAAAAAATACAGTACTTGTCACCAGCACCAGCAAAATCATTATTCCATACCCCGCGGTTGAGATAAGTCGACATCCGTATTTTGTGCTTTGAAAATCGAAAGTCTGTGATATAACAACAGACATTGGAAGCATGAAACCGTAGATTCCGACAATTATAAACGTGCTGACACATCTCCACCATTTTCCATTGTAAGGTCTTAGTGATGAGGTGGCATATAAGAACTTTTGTCTGAACCAGAACAATGTGAATGTGCTCAGAATTCCCAGAAAATAGAAAGCAACAAACACTATACTAAAGTAGTGGCAAAAAACGTTACTTTCGGTGGCCAAAGTCAAAGAAACTTGTTGGAGCAACATTCCCATTAAACCGAACAACGCAGTGCAAACGTGCAGAACAGAGATAACAGTACAAGTGTTGGCGCTTCGATGATAATGAACTATCAGAGCAACAAGAAGATATAATGTAACCATGCATAATACAGATAATACGACATGAGCAAGTAACGTATCCAGCTGCAAGTCAACTTTACCCACGATGAAAACAGTGCTGCTTGCTGTTTGAGCTTGGGTTGTGTATGTAATGTTTATATTCATAATTTTATTAAAACCTGTGCATAATGTTACAGAAACACAATTAAGTTTTCAAATTTACTTGTTAAGGTTTTAAATTCAAATTTGCTTATGTACTAACAAATTATAGTCGGCAGCGTGGCGCAGTGGTTCGGAGGGTCGTCCTTAATACGGTCGTATTTACGACGACCATGATCGCTAGGTTAATGGTTCAGCCCCCAAGTTAGTCTCGTTGTTGCGTACTGGGATAAGATGCTTCACGATGATTGTTTCTGCTTGGTGGAATCTGGCAAGCAGCAAATTAATGAAGTCAGAAGAAAATTCAACCGGAAAACTTGGAAACAAAGGCAACTCCTAAGCGAGTCTGGATTCGTCCTACGCATAGCGCCTACCTTGCTTTCTCGTTATAGGAGGATAAAGATAAGGAATAGGAGGATAAAGATAAAAATAGGCTACCTTGCTTTCTCGTTATAGGAGGATAAAGATAAGGAATAGGAGGATAAAGATAAGGATAGGAGGATAAAGATGAGAAATTCAACATCAAACAATCGATTCTAATGCATACCACACAAATGTGGAGACGAACTCAGAATTTTTATGAGGAGTAAGAATAGTTGTGTGAAGTAACAAAATACTTTTTTTACTTGAGTAGATTACTTGAGTAGTTTATCTTTCGGTAACGAGCACTTTTTGAGTAGTTTTTTTTGGCTACTTTTACGTTTACTTAAGTATTTTTAGTATAAAGTAATACTAATTGGGTAGTTTATATTTTAAAAAAGTACGTAGTAACTTAGTCCTTGAGTCACTAGTTCCCACTTGAAACCCCTCGTTGCGCCTGAAATCTTGCGTTGCAAAGTTGCGTTGCATACAATGTGTCACTGTTGTCTGTAATTACTGCATGACCGTAACCGCATGACCACAAGTTACAGAAAATGCTTTTAGCTTTTTTTTTTAGTCTTTGTTAGCCTTAAGTGCTTTTTTAGTCAATACTTTCTACTTTACTTGGAGTAGTTTTGCCGTCAGTAACAATACTTTTATTTAAGTACAGTTTCAAAATACTTTTTACACCACGAAGTAAGAGTCCAGTAAATGCCTATTTTGCTGTTTAGTGCGGCTGGAGTGGAGGTATTACCTAGAGCAGGAGTGGCGAATCTATAGCACGCGTGTCAGATGTGGCACGCCGCAGGTTTTTTTCTGCCACGCCACTTGATACTTTAAACCTTTTTTACACAATCGCCCCTTTTCGGAAAGTGTAGGTCCAAATTGCCCCCACAAATCCTTCACATTCGTAGAGCTGCTATTTTTCCCACTGAGGACAGACCAAAAAAAGGTCTTCACGTCCGCAGAGCCACTGTTTTCCTACTGAATGCGGCTGAAGACCAAAAAAAACGGTCTTCTCCTCCGCAGAGCTACTGTTTTCCTATTGAAATCGGGTGGAGATAAAAGTAAAGGTCTTCACGTCCGCTGAACCACTTTCTCCACAGTTCATGTAGCGGCATTAGCTAGCTAAACTTTATTTTTAATGTTTTGGCACGTTCACCAAACAAGGTTCGCCACCCCTGACCTAGAGTACATCAATATATTAATACATCTCTATAATACACCATACGTGACCAGAAATTTGAGGGGAAAAGAGAGCTTGCTCCCCTTAGCCTTTTCGCGTATCCGCATACGAAATTCCTCGAATTAGCATCGTGTTTAGATTAAATACAACAGGGCTGGAAATGCAATGACATTGAGTCTTTGACTCGGTTAACTAGTCCCAAAACTTATAGCCTAATTGTCATGCTGTAATCGCATAGCTTGTTTAATGTTAATTTGCAAACGATTTCCGGAGAGCATGAGTAATTACAACTTAATTATACAGCTTAATTATACTGTTGAGCTTGGACTACCCTTTGTTTATTTTACACGCTCAAGCTTATGAGTAAGCCAGTGTTTCTAAACTTTTTTCGGGCCACAGATATCTAAGATATTTTAATGAAATCTATAGATCACTTTACAAGAAAAGCATAGCAACCGATATCAAATAGTCGCATATGTATATAGCCTACTCATGCCGTACGTGTATTTGGATTCACAGACCCTTGAAGTATGAGGTTCGTGGACCGAGGTTAAGAACCCGTGGTCTAGGCCAGTGGCGTACGCAAGGGGGGGTTCGGGGGGTTCCCCCCCTTGTCGATTAGACATGCAGTGAAACTTATCTTTTTTAAAATGATACATACGCCTTTTGTCCGCCCTTCCTTCGGACTTGCAAAAATTTCCAACGTTTCGTCTGTTCTATCCAACTTTCTTATTTAATCTCGAGATACTTTGAGTGTGATGTAACAGTATAGCGTAGATTAACGTTTGCGATGTGTCGCTTGAACCGCATTTTTGTCATTTCTGTTGCTGTGAAGCAATAAATAAATAGGAGTTTCCTTTAATGGCACATAAGCAGTGGCGTAAGCACAAAGGGGGGGGGGGGGTTGAGGGTCAAGCCCCCCCACAGACGAATTAAAAAAAGATAAAAACCTCTCTTTTTGAAACGATCCGCTTTTTTTCATACAGAGTTTGCCGAAATTTCTGTCATGTTTTTCTGTGCTATCCAACTTGCCTATAAATCTCGAGAAACTTTCATTGTGATGCGATGATTCCGGTAGTTAAACTTTTTTGGTGGGTTGCGCTTGAACCAACGACTTACACAAAATGCAAGCCAGGACAAAGTCAATGGGTATTGTTAAAGCTGGAGTCACGTTGTGATGTCATCAAGCGATTGTTTTTAACGGCTATCAAGGCTGTACAACACAACGTTCCAGCGCAGGAGGTATTCTTGGAAGAGAATGGTTGCAACGTACGCGGATGTTCCGCTTGCGATGTCATAACTTTGAGTTAACCAAACCATCCAATTGGGGTTAACCAAAGACATCGCTATTGGCTCGAAAGGTTTTGGGTTCAATTTCTGGGCCGGTACCGGTCGTTAGCTTAGTGGTCAAGCACACTGACTATCGGTGCGGAAGGTCTGGGGCTTGATTCCCGGCCCGGTTAAATCGGCACAGTGTCGCCAATGCTGCGACGTTTCTGTGTTCCCCAGTCGCTAAATCGCGGAGATGACCCCTTGTGGCGAATGCAAGGGAGGAGGCCGGGAGTCACTCCCCCTTGACAATTGCAGAAAAATTTAATTCTAACTTAATTTTAAAACAAACCGACTTTTGTTCGTGCATAGCTTGCCAAAATTGCTATGATGTTTTTTCCGTTTCGTCCAACTTTCTAGTTTTATCTGGCGAAACTTTCATTACGATGCGATATGCAACAATACTGGTAGTCCAACTTTTCTGATGTGTTGTGCTTGAACTGCATTTTTGTCATTCATGCTGCTGCTGTGAAGCAGTTGGTAAGTAGGAGTTTCCTTAAATACGGTGTCTCTGCAGTAGCTATGGCTGCTCACAATTTTTTTTTTTAAATCAAATCAAATCTACACTGTACTCCTTTCATTAAACTCACTGCAGTACCGAAGCATGGTAGCGAGTGGTGGGGTCCGACCTCGCGTCTTAGCGCTTGAGCAACACAGGTCCGAAAAAACATCGCAGTGGTGGCGAGCCGTTGGCTACACTGTGTCTGATTTGACCGGCCTGGGAATTGAACCCTAAATCTTCCGTATCGATAGCGACATCTGTAACACTACGCTGTAACCGTCCGGTTTGATGAAAAATTCTAATAAACGTTAAAAATCTAAATTGACACTGCCAGTGAGGTCACATCGTGATGACGTAGTAGTATTACGTAGTATTTTACGTCATCACGATATGACGACACTGAAACCCCCCCATTGAAAAATCCTGCGAACGCCACTCGTCTAGGCTTCCAGGCGCCAACTTTCGTCTTGTCGTTATTCTCATTGAAGCTACCGGTTTACCGGATTACGACTAGAAATGGTAAAAAGAAAAAAGTTGGAGCTGCTTATTGTTACAGTAGTTAAAAATGCGAATAGTGCAGACTAGGTCTTGGGTTTTGCTAATCGGGCACCTTTTGTAGCCCGTTTTCAAAAAGGGAGTCCTCACTTTTTGTTGAATAAACTTTTTGAGGTAAACTTTGGGCCACTAAAATAAAACGCTATCTCACTGTCAGAATTTTTTAGTCGAGTTGACCGTGTCTCGCTGTACAGTTAAATTCATTCTTTGAGGCTCTGCATATGACCTTCATCTCTATCTGCTTTATCCATGGGGTAAGGATTAAGACGCTGTCAGCAAATTTTGTCACAAAACTTCTTTTGAAACGCATTTTAAGCATATCACTCACATTTGAATATTTTCTCTGTAACACTGAATAATTAAGCGATGAAATCAAATACTTGATATGCATTTAAAACAAAATTTCGCTTCGTAATAAATAAGCTGTAAGAGTTGCCATTATTACGTCGCTTAGCTAACAATGCAATGACTTAGTAACGTCATGAATTCCGACCAACCCAGACACAATTTATGAACGTCGTTCAGCAATGCAGCTGATATAACAGCGAGAAAACTAGGAAATGTACGTACAGTATTGCCAATTTAAATTTAGCCAAATCGAAAGAAAATTGCTAAATAATACTGCGGATCTTACAATCACACTACAGTAAATCAGAGCCGGCGGCAGAGCAGTCGACTTGGGGGGGGAGGGGAGTAGCGTTTATTAGGGGGAGGGGCAAAGTGTGAAACTAAGCACAAAAGCCGCTCTCTTCAAAAGAGTAAGCTTGTTGATTGAGTGGGGGAAAGCATGTCGATTGGGGAAGGCAGGCCCTTTTGCACGAGCCCTGCAGTAATTATTGGGTGAAGCAGATACTGTAGATGCTTACAGTACCACTCACAGTGCACGGATAAGGGCTTAGGAAGCATTTTTTTTAGCGTTTTCGAAAAAAGCATTTACTTTTGAAGTGATAAACAGTCTGTGCGAAACACACACAGTTTTGACTAATATTAAAATTTTGGAATCCATTTCAGCATGTCTTTCTTAATTCTTATTCATTTAGGAACTCAAAACAACGCTACTTCAATTACTAAGGGTACTACATAGTTGTAATAACTCGTTGCAAACAGCGCGTAACAACTTTTACAAGCAACGAAGAAAATCGAGTAGATCTGTCCCGGCAGTTCTAATCGCACAAGCGAAAATATCAAATCTAACCTAATAAAAAGCATCTTTGAAATCGCAAAAAACACTCTGCACAAGGTTCAGATATGCCAGTGCCACCATACGTTATTGTGCATCTAAAATTATTACAGTGAAAAAATTTGAACCTTGGTACCTAATCCTTCTCTTCCCTGATTAGCATTTGTGAATATATGCCTGCACACAAAATCATAATTTCAGGAAACTGAATGCTGAAGTGAACAATAAACATTGTAAAGGTTGGAGAGCGAAAACCTTGCGAACTCAAAATAGCTGCTTACTCCTCGTTTAATTATTTCAATATTTCAACAAAATTCTTCGCAAGAAACTTAGCACCAGAGTTTCATTGATCAGACGACTAGCTGGAACTACCTGGTGCGCTGGTGACTTAGTCCTGCGCACTGCAACTCTTGCCCTTGTGTACACGACCGCAGAGTATTGTGCACCTGTCTGGTGTTGCAGTGCCCACACTCGTTTGATTGATCCAACTATTTATAACGCACTGCGCATTGTGACTGGATGTCTGCTTCCCACACCAACAGATTACCTAACGGTTCTCGCTGGCATCCGACCTGCAGAGCTTCGTCGTATACAAGCCACACTGACCTTAGCTAGCCGAACCTTGGAGCCAAACCATCTCCTCCATCACAAGATCATCAATCTCGGCGTTTGAAGTCAAGACACTCTTTTGCAGTGGCGTACGGTGAGCATTTTTTAGAGGTGTGCTCCTCTACAATATTTGCTGCCGCATGCAGCCATTTATTAAACAAATGTGTGGAAGTGCTCGAAAGTTGAATGCAAATACGCGAACCAACATCAAGCGCCTTTTCAAGCAGCCTAATTTGCTACTTAATATATTTAATTTTGGTGTCGGCTTTTTAGCTTTTGCTGTTTCCAATTTTTCGTCGTAATTTCTGCTGCAAACGGCTTTTCAATCATACTGTCAACACTTACTTCCATTCCACTAATTTAACCTACGACTTGAATTTGACCAACAACTTTAAAATGTATATATTGATCGTCACTCTTTCAAAAATCACAAGCAATTACTCGCAACCGTCTGGCTTGCTTGTGTTGAACGATACCTGTTGAACCTGCCCTAAGAGAGAGCCATTGCATCATTCTTCTGCGATGAAAAAAGCAATTTGCTGTGGCTGTGGAGAATGTTTGCGTCATTGATCAGCGTTGAAAAAAAAGCAATTTGTCGTTCATCAAAGCAAAAAGAACGCAGATTGCGCTGATATTACAAAGATTAAAGACGAGAAAATCCAAATATTTTAGTTAAATGTAATTAACGTGTGCGCCTGAGATATCGCAGGGTGTGCGCTGAACACTTTGAACCTCTAGAGAATACGCCCCTGCTCTTTTGTGCCCGCCGCCAAAGAACTACTATCTAATTTCAACCAACTGGACATCAGGGCGGCTGATTGGGCGGAACACTCATGGAACTCCGAGTGGAACAATTACAACACCCGACTTCACCACTTCGTTTACAACATCGACACCCCTCCTCCAGGTATCCATCCTTCGAGACATTCCTGGGTGCGGCTAAACCATCTTCGCACTGGTGTAGGACTATTCCGCTTATCCCTGCACAACTAGGTAATGATTTCATCTGCGGCATGCGACTGTGGCGCCGAAAACCAAACGGCAGAGCACGTACTAGCTCACTGTCCATTCTTCTCTCCACCTCTTGGGATAACTGGATTGGTCCGACTGGATGATGACACAATCACCTGGCTGCTTGAATCTTGTACGGACATCCAAAATCATGCTCATACAACTAACCGAACGAACAAATATTTCAGGATTATTAGGAAGCAGTTATAATGAATCAAATCAACTTTGAACATTCTCCAAAATATGTCGTAAACAACTTCAACCGCGATTAACAACACGTGTAAATAAAGTCGTTTTTTACCAGCATTGTCCCTAACGGCCGAACAGTTTTAAATGCCGAAAATTTTTAATACCTAGAAGAGCGAAAATGAGCTTAGAAGTTCTATGGAACGATTTTGCTCAGATAATAAAACAAGTTCCTTGATTCCCTATCTAACCGATCGTTACTGGCCAAAACCAATTAGATTTGAGACCAGAAAGTAAATTTACCATTGTTTCTAGAATGTAAAAAGGTACATCTCTAAAAATGCTAAACAAAGAAGTCGTTACGCAGCGGCAGACCCAAATTCCCCTGCCAAAGCCGGTGTTCATCAAAAAAAAAAAAAATAGAGGTCTCAGTGTTGCCAACCTTGCGTTTTTCCCGCGAATTTGGGCTTGTTTTTTTTCATTTTGCGGGTGTTTTTTATAAGTTGCGGGTTGCTTTTTTTGGGCTTGTGTTTTGCTAAA
Organism: Trididemnum miniatum; assembly: GCA_964006365.1. Classification (NCBI taxonomy): domain Eukaryota; kingdom Metazoa; phylum Chordata; class Ascidiacea; order Aplousobranchia; family Didemnidae; genus Trididemnum; species Trididemnum miniatum. Next base: position 14,568,108 of record OZ023231.1, read on the forward strand.
ACCTTGCATATAATTTGGAAAAGATTTAATTCTTTGAGTAAATGTAAAATGTATTTTTTGCTTGCAGTTTTTATCTTTTCTCAGATGTTTGGATGCTGGTCTAAACATAATTGTGTTGAAATGAATAACAATAAATAGCAACACTAAAATTTAATTGAAACATGATAATGGCAACACTGTTTGAGGCTGCTGAGCGCTAACCAACCATGAACCATGGTAGATTCATAGAATCATAGATTGAAACATGGTATATACCAGGTAGATGACGGGACAATTGTAGAAGTGGGAGGGGGAGGAAATGACTAAATGAAGTTATTCTCAGAAGAATGTAAGTCAAAAAACTGGCAAAGTGACCGGTAGGCTTACCCAGTGTGTTAGTTTATTAAAGGCAGAGGCTAAGGTTACGTGACCGTAACATTTGTCTCTTTGGTTTATTTTATTATTCCTTCACGCTTCCCTGATTGTACGAGAACGTGACGAAGTAATAAAATAAACTAAAGAGGCAAATGTTACGATCACGTAACTGTGATTTCAACCAAGTGATTGCATGTTGAGAAAATTCAATGAGAGTATGTATCATGACAATGCTCCTGCTGAACTTTCTAGTGCCAGCAATACTAATCTACATGGACCTCTTACCGAATTGTTGTAGATTTTTGTAATTACTTATAACCTTTGGATACTTTTTGGAATAACACAACCTGTTTTTCTACATTTTGTCTATTGGTTGTGTATCTGTTCATTTAATCAGTATTGAATTTAATTTCTTGCCATTGTTTAGGATGATTTCTGTGGTAGTTTTGAATATTTTAGGATTTTGAGTACCGATATGCATAGAGAGTTAAAATTTGTTTTAGTTTTAGAAATGTCATACAAAATATTGTTTGCTTTGTTCTATTTGACCTGTTTTTTTTTTGTATATTTTTGAGACTGTTTTTTCATGTAGTGCTCAGTGCTCATGCTATACTCATCTGTTTTACAATGTTAGAATTCCTTTAATAAGATTTTGGGATTATTACAAATAATGGACTGGTGTTATTTTAGAATGTTTTTGTCTAGGTGACTACAGCTAAATTATTTCCGTCTATACTAGCAAGTAAAAAGTTGTTTGTTTTTTCAACATTTGTTAAAGTAACAAAGTCAGATTATTTAAAGTTATTAGTTGAAAGAGAAGAAACTAAACTAAATTGAAATCAGAAGTAAGTGAGCAACAAGAAAGTAGCAGAAAAGTACTGACTGAAACCAATTCAGAAGTTCGTTAGCCAGCATGATTCAGCTGTTCAGGTTAGCTGTTTATAGTTTGGCGTGATTTGTATTAATACAACTGTAGTACTGACCAAATTCCGCTATATTCAGAAGTAGTTGCTTGTTTTGGGCTTGTTTTCATTTCATTTTCTGCTTGTTTGTTTTTTGAAACCTGGCAACACTGAGAGGTCTGCATCCGTGTGAGTGAAGCTCTGGGACATTTTAGTAACCGAGACGGTACGCCGGCTGTGCCAGCCGTATTTTCTGGGACTGTTCGTTCCTGCCAAACGTGGACATATAATGTATTACCTGTGTAAGTGTATAAAAGTATTCTTTACATGTTGGCCGAAATCTGCATCGGAACTGAGATAGCGTAAAAGGGTTCATATCATAAGTTTAGCAATCGAGCTTCGTGATGTGCTGAACGAAATACTTAATACCCGTAGCTTGTGTTTAAGTTAACTAATGCGGCGTGGTTCACTGCTTTGATCTTACCTAATGCTGGGCAACTTTACAAAAAGGTGAAAATTTTTTGTATTTTGTTGCATATTTATTCTCCTATCACGAAAAAAGCGATCAAAGCGCTATGCGAGCTCGCTTAAGAGTTGCCGGCCATCTGTCCACCACACCAAGATGGGGGAATCCCGTTAAGTGCCCTTCCCAACGGCACAACAAGTAAACTTGCCGGCTTGTTCTCCACACTGTCCCTTTAATGCTGAGCGTCAAGCAGGGAAGCTGTGAATACCAATCTTAAAGTCATTGGTTTGACCTGACTTGGAATCAAACCCAAGTCTACAGCTCCCGAAGCGGACGCTCTTACCACTTGGCCATCTGAGCTGCTTATTTGCAGGTAAGTTTTGCAGCAGCATTTGACGATCACGCATTTGATATGTGGGATCCATGTTCTCCGGGTCTCGGTTTTGTCATAATGGTATCGGTGTAATAAAAACAAAAAATCCATCTGCCGGATTCTGGTCTGAAATAGTTGGACCACGCGATATAAGCTTTTTAGAGTTTCGCCCAGTAGTTCCCAATTCGTTTTAAAGCCCGCAACTCTTCGGCAATGAAAAATCATTCTCGCACCCCTTGCAACGTACTTCACTTACGCGCTGTTTCGGTACAAACAATTAAAAATACAAAAAAAAAACAGTGCAAATAAAATTACACCTAAGCCTACGATTATGTGCACATCAGGGACAAAACTCATAGACGTTGAACTACCGTAAAACAAAAGTAGCAGAGAACTGGAGAAAAAGAAATAAGGCTATTCAGGTTGACAGTATGATTGCAGCAGAAATTACGACGTTACGCCAAATTATGCTGTTACGCCAAATTATTCAAAGTCGCTTTCCTGAAGACACTCAAATTTAAACCAAAAACTAGTGGTTTTTATTGGGAGAAGATTAAAGTTTTTAAAGGAATAAAAGTCAGATATTGCGCAGCGATGACGAGACCCACATACATACAATAGTTAACGATAGATAGAACAGTGTAATTTTACCATCAATCAAGGCGAAAATCAACTTCCTTTACACTTACAAACTTTATAATATATATCACAAGGCAGTTGATTTGACGTGCTTAATTCGCAACAGTTGAATCAATGCAGGGGCAGATCTAGAACATTTTTAGAGTGTTAAGAAATGAAAAGCTGTTATCTTGTAGTTTCTTTGTATTAAAACAGTGTCAAATACTATCCGGTGATTTGGAAGTATTATTATTATTAAGGGGCGGTGGTGCCAGAGAAACTAGGTTCAACCTTCTCAGGCACATTGTGTAGGCCATTATTTAGGCCCATTACAATTTTCACCGCTTTCTCGTTTATTTAGTTTACTACTGGCCGTATTCAGCGAGTCTTCCGGCCTGCTTCAAATACTTAGCCAGTAGGTTTATATTTAGTTTTTCGACCACTGACTTTATGGTGGTTTTTTCTTTACCAAATACCTTCATTCGTAGTGCTTGGTAATAAGTGCATTCTCCAACATGATGATTTGGAGTTTCTTCTTTTAGATTACATTTAGGACATGTCGATGATACGTCATGTCCCATAGTACTTCTGTGTTTCTGTAAGTTGCAGTGACCTGTAAGGACTTGCAACATTTCATTTAACCTAGGTCTTTTGAGCCTCAAAAGTCGTTGAGTTAACTGGAGCGAAGCCCACTCTACATTTTCTTTTGTTCTCAAGCAGTCCTTTCGTTCTAACCAAGATGTTCGCCATCTTTTGACGCTCCAATCCTTTATAGCTGCACGACAACTAGTATATGGGATTGGAATAAAAGGTTCAGGCCCCAAGCAATTTAATGCTGATCCTGCTTTAGCTAAGACATCCGCCTTCTCATTACCTTGGATGCCAGTATGACCCGGCGTCCAGGCAATAGTGACATCGTTGTCCTTACCCAATATATTTAGGTTTTTGATGCACGATAATACTGTGTGAGATTTCACAATATTATTTTGGATTGCCAGAATTGCTGCTTGGCTATCTACTAAAATTATTATTTTTTCATTTAGGATTTTTTCCATAATCAGTTTCTTCGCTACTTCAGCTATAGCAAAGACTTCTGCTTGGAAGACAGTGCTATATTTTCCAAGATGGAAAAAATTTTCGTCTGTTTGATAGCCTGATGCGTATTCTATATAAAAACTCGCACCGGCTCTTCCATTTATCTTGGATCCGTCAGTGTAGCATCTAATTATGCTTGGCTCTACCGCATTCTCATACTGCACTGCGTCCTTACGTTCCATAACAAGGCATTTGTACTGTTTTCCAAATACTTTTGTTTTAGTAATTAAGTCAGCTGGCATACTCAGCAACGGCAAATTTTCCTTTGCTTCATTGCATACGTCTACATGACTTTTGGTCTTTCTTACTGAACCAATTGTCTTGGCAGGCCAAAATTTCACTCGGGATATCCGGTATGAACCCTTGACTGCCTCTGACATAATGAATTCATTAATTGGCATGATGTTCAGCAGCATCTCTAAAGCTCCAGTAGGGGTGCTGGGAAATGCTGAAGAAATCATAAGACACGCTAGTCTTTGTACTTTTGAGAGTTTTTTCGCAAGATATTTTTTATTTACTCCACCAACCCAGGATACACACGCATATGTAATGATAGGTCGTATCATTGCAGTGTATATCCATCGCATGTTAGTTGGATTCAGCCCCCACGCTCTGCCCACTATTTGTCTGCATTGTAACAACGCAACAGTCGCCTTGCGAGCAATTCGTGTTATATGAGGTTTCCAAGTAAGTTTGCTATCTAGGGTTACCCCTAGTAGTGTTGCTTCTTTGGAAATTACTAGCTGACGTCCGTTTAAACGCAAGGTTCCAAACTCAGGCCTCCTTTTGTTAGTAAACAGAACTATTTCAGTCTTTTTACTGCTGAATTGCAGCTCTTGGTTGAGAGCCCAATTACTTGCAATATTTAGCGCTTTTTGAGCCCTACCTTTGATCCACAGCATGTTGGTGCCAGTGACCAAAATTGCTACATCATCGGCATAGGCTTGTACGTGAAAGCCCCTGTTGCGTAGATCCACCAACAAGGAGTTTAAGACACAGTTCCATAAAAAAGGGGACAAGATCCCACCTTGGGGGTTCCCCTTTACTACTTCTCTTTTAACCTTCTCACCATTTAGCTCTACTTGAACTGTGCGGTGTCCCAATAAGTTCTCAATCCAGCGAATGAGAAATGGCGACACCTCCAATTCTTGCAGTGCACTGGCAATGCCTTTATATGTGATATTATCAAAAGCACCAACAATATCTAAAAATATTCCTAGTGCTGTTCTTTTCTTTGCTAGGCTAAGTTCGATTCGTCGTACAAATTCGTGCAGTGCAGTTTCAGTCGAAACTCCTGCTCTGAATCCATATTGGAACGCAGAAAATCTTGCCTGCAAATTGAGATCATCATTGAAATGATAAAGTAATAACCTCTCCAACCATTTAAGTTGGAAAGAAGTTAAAGTGATCATCCGGAAAGACTTAACTTCATGATAGTTTTCTTTTCCGGGTTTAGGGATAAAGATACCAGTCCCTTCCTTCCATGCTTTTGGAACATAACTGTTCTTCAAGCACGTCTGGAAAATCTTTTGGTATATGTTTTTAATATTATTCCAGCCTTTTTGCAAAAGCACCGGGTAAATACCGTCTGGTCCCGGCGTCTTAAAAGGCAGAAATTCGTTTATTGCTCTTTCCATCTTTTCAAGTGAGCAGATGGAATTAACCATTTCGTCTTCCATTGTTACTTCAATGTTTTCATCTATTTCTTCTACTGAGTGAATACATCTTACCTCTCGACTTCCCGGTGCTAGGGTGTCCAAGAGGCAATTTATAGTCTCAGCAGTTGATTTGGTGTATTCACCATTAGGTCTTAAAACGTTACTTACTCGCACCGTTTCGTTTCGACGCATTATTTTAGCCAACCGAGCGGTTGCACAGTGACTATTCATCGATTCCGTAAAGAGACGCCAGGAATCTCTCTTGGCTTTTCTAACGGCATTTTTAAAATGCAATTGGGCCTGCTTAAAAGCTTCCCAATCTTTTTCCAGTTTATATTTAATGGCTTTACGTTGAGCTTTACGAGCCTCCCTGCGCAGGCCGGCTAACTCTGTATTCCACCAAATATTTTCCGTCTTACGTCTAACCTTACGCATTGGACAAGCCAAATCATAAGACTTTATTATTTCTGATTGAACAGTTGCTGCCAGTGCTTCTATATCATCAATTGACGATATGTTGACTGGTACTCTATTCAATTCACTTAATCTCTGTTCAAGTTCACTGACATACTTATTCCATGAAGTACGTCTAATGTTCCTGATCATTTTTGCTTGTTTGGTACTACTTTGAACTGTAAACCTAATATACATGTGATCTGAAAAGGATGGCACATCACTGACATGCCAATCTCTTATACAGTCCCATGCATTTCGGTTAGTTAGTGTCAAATCTAGCACCTCTTCTCTTGTTTTAATTCTGAACGTGGGTTTATTGCCCACATTACAGAAATATAGATTCGCACTTGCACAGTACATAAGTAGTTCCAAACCTCTGGGATTGACGTTTGTGGAACCCCATACTGTGTGATGTGCGTTTGCGTCAGTTCCTATCACTAAAGGAATTTTTTCTTTATCACTGAAAGCTACCAGCTCTTTCAGAATTTCTGGTGGAGCTGGTTCTTCCTGAGCCATGTAAGTCGATGCAAAGATAAAACTATCTCCTTCTCTTCTCACACTTCGAGCTCTCACTGCTACCACATCTTCGTTAGAAAATTGTGGCATGAGGGAGCAAATAATATCAGGAGTAATATAAATGCCTGCTCGGGGACGTTTATCCTTGGTGTTACCTTGAAAGAGTTTCCATCCCCTGAGTTTACTTCTGATTGAGCCTCCATACGTCCAGGGTTCCTGAATAAGGACTATACCTGAACGAATGTTTTTTGTTACTTCACATAAGTTGTAGCTTGCTGCCCTACTTCTGTGAAGGTTAATTTGCCAGCATTCAAGGCCAAACGACTTGATGTTATGAACTGGGATTTGTTTTTGTCTAGGGGAAATGTCTGTTGTAAGTCTATTATTCATACAAAATATGAACTTTGGAAATACAACAATTTCACTCTAGTGAGTTGATTGTCATGCTACTTCAGTTGGAGCTGGTTTCCCTCCTACCCTGGTTAGGGTTCTCAGGCTCCTCAGCTCCTCCTGAAGCAACACTGACATCCTCATTCTGTGTTGCCACATGAGATGCGGTATCCATCTGCACCTCTGTGGGTACTTCTGAACACCGCTCTTTCTTTGATTTCTCACTTTGTTTTTGTTTCTGGAACTGCACCCTCCTAAATCCAGCGAAAGGTGCCCAGTCCCATTTTTCTAGTGATTTCAGCGAAGGTTCTTGGACTGCTACAACATGTAGCATTCCACCAGAACCTTTCGCGTTATATTTCAATCTAATGTCCTTGAGGTGGATGTCCGGATTGCACCGGTCCACCAGTTCCAGAACATTTTTGATTTCCAGTCCTTCGTTGTCTGGAAGCCAGACTCCGAAGGTTTCTGTTTTTACATCTTTTGGGCCTCTTGCTTCGTACCCTCGATGATCCATCGAGGGTGGAGGCACTGCCCGCACAACTTCTTGTGCCCATTCCAGAGACTTCTCGTCATAGCATATCAAGAGAACTCTACCCGAATGGATAAATGTTCTCTCGATACGAACCGAGAAATCTAGTTTTGTCCTAAGAATCCTCTGATTGATAGCCCCCTGGATTATCCGTAAATCAGATTCTTCCATCGGAGTATCACCATTGGATCCTTTCCGTGTTACCACAAGCTTCTGGTTGCTGGTTCTAACAGCTCCAGCATATGATGCTGTAATGCTAGCCCCCGCTACCTCTGCTTGCTTTGTTCCCTTTTGCTCAGCATGTTCGGGTTCAACCCGACCACGCTTTTGCTTAGGGTTTGATGTTGGGGTCGATTGAGTACTTGAGGACTCCCTCGACCTTTTCATAGATACCGAGTTGGAAGCAGTTGGGAGATCACTTCCTGGATCAAGAGTAATACTCTTAATCCCTTTCAGCAACCTCTTTCGCTGCTTCCTCCTCTGATTTCTTTCATAGTTTTTTCCTGGACGCCACTCAGACGTGCTACCAACGTCCATAGACGTTGATGGATTCTGAGGAGGAGTTCCAAAAATTTGAGCGGTATTCGACTTTTCAGCCGACGATGCCGCTGACATTGTTGCCTCCTTGACTGCCGAAGACTTCTCCTTCAACAAAGGAGATTTCCAGGCAGAAGGCAATTTTTCACTACTCCCCTCCACCCTACCTCCTTCTGAGGTAGAGGCTTCCTTGGTAGGAGTACTTACACTGCCGCTTAACAATTCGAGAACTGTTGGCTGCGACAGTGCTTCATCTCTTGTTAGGGGAACAAGCCGTACTGTCTTCGTTTTTCTTTTATTTTCCATTTCATGTTAAATATGGTTTTTCTTTTTAACTGGGAAAAACCTAAAGACCAGGATAAAAAAAAAAAAAAAAAAAAAAAAAAAAGGTTATTTTTGGCCACGATAAGTTGCGCAACTGAACCCAGGCGACTATATGCAATGGACTTGTCATTCTGTGTAGTGGCCTCAGGAATGCCCCCCCAATACAACTGCAGGCCCCCTCCCAGTCGCCAACTGGAGCTACAATTGCATGGAGATTTCCACAAGCTGACGGAGGCAGCCCCCCCAATTGGCTAGATCAGGGGCGGGCCTCTGAACTATCTTGCGGCCGCGGTACGGAGCGCGTTTTAGACCGGTACCCTCTACATCTATGAGATTCCATCGCAGTCTCCCGGAATCCAGTCACGCTATCCCACATGTCCAATTTAAACAACCTTTTGGTGATTACCACCAGCCTCTTCGCTAATGCCAAACTCGCTTTATCCACTCCTTCCTTCACAACTCGACCTCTCAACCGTTAGGATAAGAAGTCGAAATGCTTCAAGAAGCGAATTCAGCGAGTAGGCCTTCGCTTGGACTAGTGGAAAAAAAAAAGTAAAAATGCCAGAGGCGCTTTAGCCAACATAACTATGTTGTTTCCACCGGGTACCGCGTGGAGGCGAGGTTGGTCTTATACCCGGCGATTTGGAAGTAACTGTATTTTAAAACACTTGCATTTTGTTCAAATGCTGTAATATGTTTTTTAATTTTTGTGTGCATGTTGCTTAATGTGCGACAATTAAATCCATGCTCTTGTTTATTTTATATAAATAATTTTAACATAGGCTATATTTGAAATAGATTTAACAATAGTTTGTAAATTAACATATTAGTTGTAATTAGTGATGTACAAAATACAGTTTTTGCTCTTCTTTTTATTGATCTCGTTTTTTTTTTTTTTTTTTTTTTTATTCATCCCTTCTTAAAAAATTCAAACAAGTTTGTTTTGTGATATAAAGCTTGGCAAGCAGCATCAAATCGCGTTAACACATTGAACATGACTGTACAGTAGGAAGTATAAGTTATAGTGATATTGCTTCATGAAAGTTTGTAGAGAAGAGCGTATCTAGCTTGAAGCTTACCATCTGGGCTTATTTTGCGATTTGCACGGTTCTGCCGTGCTAAATTTTAAGTTTCCTCAAAATATAGCCCAACCACAACATTGAACTATCGAATATTATATCAGGCTGAATTAGGGTTTAGGCCTTCATTTAGCCTATTCAGCTTGCTTAAGCTTTGGGCTATGGAAGAGATAGGGTCAAAAAGAATAGATGTAAACTATGCCGGAGCCTATCTTCTTTGAAACAACTGAAAAACTATAGTTATTCATTAGATAAACGGGAAAATACAGCGCATTAACGTGTACCATCGACTTTCGCTTCTGAATTTTAATATCTTAACCTACCGGTATTCATTTTAACCAAGTTTAATAGTCTAACATTGTATACCGCAGTCTTTGTTTTGACACTTATTTAATTTGTTTTGCTGGTACTGTATTGACTCTGAAGTAACTTTTGATCCATAATGCAAGCTGCGATTATCATGCTTACTACCCAGTTTCATATGGTACCTCGTTAAAAAGCTATCCCAGTTTCTTCTGCTTACTGCTCGTAGAAAGACAGCGGATAACCTATCCACAATTCTGTACTTTTTTTAATCTATCTATTGCGATTGATCCTTTTTATTACTTTTTCTACGCATTGTGAAATTAAAACTAGCAACACCATTCTGGTAATCGGTAATAATAAGCTTGAAATCTATGATGGATTTGGGGGGGCGGAAAGGCCACTCCTTGCGCTCCCTATTAGATCAATTACTTCAAGAAGACTCAGCAATAAACAGTTTGGCGGCCAATACTCATATTTAGGATCGGATTCGAATTCGTTTTCCAAAAAAACAAGTTTTTTAGCTGCGTTTGTTTTTGCAAAAAAACACGTTTTTTTTAAAAAACGATTTACTTCCCTATAGTAGTAATTACTAATAGTTTAAAATAAATTCAATCACATTTAAATAAACTAATAAATAGTTTTTGAAATTTTAAATGAAAGTCCCATGCAAATTGCTTTCTTCCTACGTTTATTAATTGGAAAAATTACACCTCAAAAATAAACCATTTAATTTCAAAATTGTGAGTAACTTTTGAACCACCTTGAATTTTGAATTGAATGACTACCGGTAACCGGTCGTTAGCTCAGTTGCTAAGCGCACGCTATCGGTGCGGGAGATCTGGGGTTCGATTCCCGGGCCGGTCAAATCGGCACAGCGTCGCCAACGACTCGCCACCGTTGCGATATTTCTTCGGAGCTGTGTTGCCCAGGCGCTAAGCCGCGGAGATGGGCCCGCAACTCGTTACACGCTTCGGCGTAATACGACGAGTATAATGAAGATTTGATTTGATGACTACCGGTAAAGATTTACGAGAGAATTTGACGTTCCTTAATCCTTCTTCCCCTGGATACGCAAATGCCGTTGACTAGTAGCTTATTGCTTGTGGTGCTGTGTAACTCACAAGTAATTTTGTCATTAGAAAAAAATCAAAAATAAATCTTCATTACCCTCATAACTGCGTAAAAACTAACAACTGTGAAGCAATTAAACTAATTATTCTGGTCAACAGCAAAATTGAAACAAAAATGCCAATCTACTTTTCTAATAGAATTTTTTCTGCTGATTCCAAATCTGCAGCCATTTTTTGTCTATCACGTCAGGTTTAAAAGATATTTTCAGTTTTTTATCGTGGTTAACTTTTCAAAACGTAATTGTCACACCACAATTTATTTTTGTCGCAAAACAAAGCATTTGGTTGTGACATCACAGTTTTTCGTTTATGAGTAGCCAAGCGTCATAATTCTCCTTGCTGTGAACTTTTCAACAGCATGCAGAAGATTTACTGTTTCAGGTATTACCAACTAACTTGAGAATACAATAAATATGGGACTAAAATAGCTTAAGGAGGAAAAATAACGCGGCTTTATTTTCTCTAAAATTTTTCCTATAAAGCGGCTACTCACAACACGCAATTCCTATAAAATTACAATTCCTATAAAATCAGAATTATAATTTCTAAATTGAATTAGTATTTAAAAAAGAAAATTAGGCTACTCACAATTCCTATAAAATTAGAATTATAATTTCTAAAATAAAAATAAAGCGGCTACTCACAAACGAGATTTACAGCGGCTTTATTTTTCCAACCCTCAGATCATCTACTATCATGATTAGTCTTAACAGCGCTGCGCTTAGCAACCTTTTATTATAATAAGCTTAAATCACAAACTCTAGTTTTTATGACCTCATTTTTCACTTTTTTCAGAACTGTTACCGAATAGAAGGTTTGATTGATAAAAATTTCGTTTATGACAAAATATATGTTACCTGCAGTAGTATGAAATTACGTGGGGGTTTTGACTGATGTTTTCAAGGAAATTATTTGCTGCTAAAATCGAAGTCATATTTTTGGTTGTTTACAAAATGTGTCACAATGAACTTCTATGACGTTACAAAGGTTTTGCTTATGTCATAATAATGTGAATATTGTGATTGAACAAAGGTCTTTGGTTTTAAATAAATAACAATGAAAAAATATAAAAAACCTGACGTGCTGGACGAATATAGCTTGCAGATTCGAAATTAGCGTGATTGATTTCCTAAGATTAAGGCGTTAAAGACTCCGCAATATTTAAAAACCAAAATTTCGTTGACCAGTGTTATATATCAAACAAGTCTTTTCATCACCGAAGTCATCACGCCGAGACAAAAAAACAATTAACACGGGAACGCAGGACAAATGTAAACCGCCAATAAAAAAATAATAGACAAATAACCTTGGCACTTTAAACAGACACCAATGCAAAAGAGCATTTTTGATAATTCGAATCAGTTTATAAAAAAGTCATTTTGTGTGATTGTGCAACGCCGACTGCTGTGTGCAAAATGTGAGTACGTGGAAAAGCTTTGATCGTTGTTGCATAGTTTCCTGACGAGATAAAGAAGTAAAACAACTTTGCGAAAGAACTGAACACAAAGTTCTAGTCTCAGCAAACAGATTGCAAGTAGTAATCATTGCCAAGAACCTAATCAGAGGACAATGTTGGTACAAGTTTGTCAATTGTTATTTTTTTAAACACATCTCGTTCTTTATGTACGTAATTTGTAAATTTCAACTACAACTACTTCAAGTTAATTAGGTCCATCAAATTGTTAACTAATCGATTTAAAAACAGTAGAACCTATTAACTACATCAGCTATCTTTCAGAATCGTGGCATTTACATTGTACATCATCATCATCAACAATTATTGGCGGTAAAGTAGCACAAAATAAGTACAGTTTAAGAAAAAGGAAACACATGACCGCAGGGAGACGGCGAATAGACTTTTCGGTCACCTTGTCAGCTGCCACCCAGTTGCCCATTCCTTGAATGGATGCGTGATCACTTTCAGATAAAGATTTGTCAGGGTACCAATTTTATTTGAGTGTAAATCAGTGATTTGCGTGAAAACTACTTCAAGATTTCACACCGGTGAATGTTCAGTTGTAGGTTTGAAGTAAGTGCTTTTTGAACCGAATTTTAAAAGAATTATATGAAGAGTTCTGGATATCGGAGGGAATATCGTTCCAGATTTTTACTCCTTGAAACCTAATACATTTTTGCATCCAATTACTAGCGTAGCGAGGTATATACAAACAGTTTCTTCAAGGCTGTGAAGATCTAGTATTTTCTTGTGACACTTCACTGGTCAGGATAAAATAATCAGAAAGTGAAGCAGGTAATTTGTTCTTAAAATGAGCATGAACGAATTTTCCAACTTCTAATTTAAAAAGATCTGTAAGTTTGAGGATGCCTAGTTGGGAATAAAATGGAGTAGCCTTATTTTTTAATAGTCCGCCGCCAATTAACTTTACTATACTTTGTTTTGAAGAGATAGCAGTTTTTTTAACTTAGATTTATAGGCAGAACCCCACACTACCAGTCCATATAGCAGATGCGTATGTAGTAGAGAACAATACAGTTGCAAGATTGCGCATGTCGGTAGATAATGACGAAGTTTGGAGATGATTCCAACGCCTCTAGATATTTTATTTTCACCCGATGATATGTGTTTGTCAAAATTTAATTGCGTGTCTAAGGTAACGCCTAAATACTTAGCACTAAGACAAAAAGGAAGAGGTAAATTGTTGATGGAAAGATCTACATTAGGAAGGGGTTGACTTAACTTTGGAGGAATAACTAGCACATTCGATTTGGAAGGATTAATTGTTAGTTTATTCGCCGTAAACCATTCGGAGATATCATTTAGATCTTTTTTCATATCAAATTGTAATTTAGATGGGTTTGGGGCTGAAAACAATAAGCAAGTATCGTCAGCGAATAGTCTGGGAGTGCAATTAACAAATGAAGGCAAGTCATTAATGTATAATATAAATAGCAAGGTTCCCAGGGTTGAACCCTGAGGGACCCCGCAGTGTGTCGAAAGCTTTCGTAAGGTCAAGATATATCAAGTCGGTAAACAAATTTTTTTGAATGTTTTCGAAAGAGTTGGTAATTACGTCAATAAGAGCATGATTGGTTGATTTATTACTTTGAAAGCCATACTGAGTGTCAAGTATCACTTTATGTTTATTCAGAAAAGTGATCAGACGTTTGTAAATGATTCGTTCAAAAATTTTAGCGAAGCTGGTAAGTATGGAAATGGGACGATAGTTGGTAGGGTTATCGCGTTCACCTTTTTTAAATATAGGAACTATTTTAGCTGTGGTAGCATTTTCGGGGAAAATACCATTGGCAAAGCAGCAGTCAATGAAAACCTGGATGTAGGGAGCTAATGTTGTTGAGGTAATACGTAGAAAGAAGGGGGATATACTATCATAACCCACTGCTTTATTGATATTAAGGGAGTTAATAACGTTGATAATTTCCGTGAGATTGGGAACGTCCAAATATATGAAGGGAGAGACATGACGTTTAAGGAATCTCGAGAAGGAGCTAGGTGCAGAATTGTCAAATTTACTTGCTAAGTTGGCGCCTATAGAGCAAAAAAACTCATTAAATCGTTCAGAAATTAACTGCTGGTCACATACAGTACGATCATTAATTTTCAAGGAATGTAGAGCCACGGAGGCTCGTTTGGAGTAAGCAGGGAGAACTGTGCGCATTATTTCCCACATTTTACGTGGGTCTTTTTTATTTTCTTGCAACTCAGTAGTGAAGTACGATTTTTTTGATAAAGCTTTAATTTTGGTTAACTTATTAGTATACTTTTTAAAAAAAAGTTTTTTGTCAACGTTATCGCTCAAAAAATGGGATTTAAACATTATTCTTTTTTTCTTAATGAAAATCAAAATGCCTTTGGTTATCCATGGTTTCTGGGAAAGTTTTCTTGGTTTTCTTGACAATGGTTTTAAGGGGGCATGAGTGTCGATGGTGGTAAGAACAGTGCGAGAAAAGAGATTAAACATTTCATTGAAATTTTCTATAGTTAGTTCGGGTTGGTGCGAGAAAGCGTTGCTAAGTTAAAAAATACAATTAATATATGCATGAATTTTTTTTAGATTTTTGGTGTTTGTAGTATAATAAAAGTTATTTGTAGCCTTTGTGGTTACCGGTACGTTCGCCATTGCAGCAGCGGTGTTAAAAGTTTTAAAATTTCAAATGAACAATGTGCAACTGTTAAAGATTTGGAAACACTTTTTTTAAGTAAGCACGATTTTCCCTGTTTCTTCTCACCAATTGTCACTGATTGCAATAGAGCAAAGCACAACTATAAAAATAATGAGAGTAACGATATAACTGTTTATTATGGTTTTGTTTTATATGCTTTGTCTACTGCAGAAGGTTCTAGACCGATGCGTTGTTTTCCGAAGTTTTATTCGTGGGATTGTTTCGTAAGGCTGCATTATGAAATCATAATTTTCTACTGACGTAATTTTTCCGTGAATATTCTGGACAGATCTTTCCATTATGTAATTTCACTGGGTTGAAATTTGTGCTTGTGACGTCACAATCGTGTTTACTATATTTTGGAGTGAATTTTTGCATGACATATGATCTCTTGACGTCACAATCGTGTTTGCTGTGGTTTAGTGTGAGCTTTGCATGTCATGTGATTTCTCGTCTTGTTTCTTTATCTGAATGTTGTAGAACGTTCTCGAACTTGAATTTAGAGTATAAATAGGCGTGAATTTTCGAGCGTAGTTATTCGAGTGTAGAGTTAGTGTGCGTAGAGTAAGCAATTTTGTTGTATGCTGAAGGGTATAGCCCTTGTTGCATAGTATTACTGAAGTGAGCAGTGGTGCTTGTGTTTATTGAATAGTAGTACGGTGAGTAGACCTATCGCAGCAAAGTGAGTTACGTTGGGTCGATTATTATATTTGTTCGGTGAAGAAGGTCTTGATTTTTTTGTGAGGTCAGATCTAAGAACGAATTAATTTCTACGGTTTGTCATACTATTCTTATCAATCGTTCTGTCAGCGAAGTAATACCATTTTGTATGTCGCGACAATGAGAATAGCTTTGGAAAAAGTTGTTTGTCCCAGAAGCTGTTCTAACGCACTCGTCAGTGGTTAATCGCGTCAAAGTGAGAACGAGAAGCAAGGTTTGGTGTTCTGTACCGCCAACCAATTATAAAAATAATGTTGGTTTCTAACTTCTATTTCCAATTTTTCCAAATGGAAACAATCTCTCCTTCCAGTTGACAAATAAGCATGTCACAGCAATAAGATTCGCGAAAACGTCCAAGTAAGCGACCAGGTACCAAAACGAATTCGGAATTATAAATAAGCAGATAAGTGCGATAGTACCACCTGCAAGTTCAGATGCTATGATAACTGCAGTGCAAACTATAAGTCTGCGAATCAACTTTCTAGTTGATTTTGATGCCGAATTGGGGCCAGTATCCACATTTTTCAAAGGATAAATCATTAATAACAACAGCGCTATTTGAAAAACTACAGTGCTTGTTATCAGCACCAGCAAAACGATTGCTGCAAAATGTCTCAAGTAAGGCGAACGCAGCAGTGCAAATATGTGTGACTGTGATAAAAGTACACGGTGTCAATCATTTCAACGTTTTTGACATTAGTCTAGGTAGAAGCATTACATTGAACCTTCATTGCAAATCTTTTTGGCAAGTCCTTTAAAGTGGGTAAAGATGGCAAATACCTGATAATTTGGGATAAAAATTGGGTAAAAATGCTTATACCCAAAATTGTAAAAGAAAAAGTTGCTCAGTTGAAACCTCAAAGCATGACCCAAAAAAATTATTTGGGTAAACATTACTCTAATTGGGTAAAAGGTAACTAAACCCAAAAATCTTCGTCGAAAATCCTCGTATGAAGTTACTTGGGTATTGTTAATTTTTGCCCAACGCTCAACACAATAAACCGATTTAAATTTGTGTTCGCCCTCGATGATTATTGTGTTGATACAAAATAAAACATTAGGTTGCTCTTCCGCTCTTTTCAAGTGTTTAGCGTCTAGATTGATTTCTTTTATTTCACACCGGTTTAATTAATTTTTGCCCTTTAAAAATAATGCGATATTATTTGGTGGTAAGGGGTATCAATATTGAGATACGAATCAGCACTTTACTCTACTTCCAGTAGTGCAAATATCATTCAAAATTATTCAGTCCAGATGTCCAATAATTGTTGCGAGCCACAAGCCCATTGGATTTCTGCATACATGCATAATTCTTGTTCACATATGAGCTTTCATAAAACGGTTGATGAGTACACAAAATAATTTTTCAGATGGCTGGTAACGATGTTTTCCGAAATTAAATGCTTGCCATATGAACCAAAAATCTCAAATAGAAGTTTGATTTGCCACGTGGTCTACTACCGCATTGTCACATAAGCATTTATATTAAGAGGAAAAACAAATTTATATATTGAAAAACTATTGGGTATTACACTCCCAAAATGACGTATTTACGTAAATGCCACTAAAGAAAAATTACATTGAAAAGGTTGCCTAATTCCTTTAGTTAATGGTAGCTACTCCAAATTGACTTGAGATAGGATCATATATGCCAACTTCCCAGGTTACTCAGTCTGCTAAGAGGCTCACAACTAACGTTACTAAGGTTGACGTGATTTGGGCAAACGACTTGGAGAAAAGCCACAAATAAACTGGTTAGAGAAAATTTTGCCTGGGCTAGGTTAAAGTTACTCTTCTTAGGCAACCCCCACTCCTAGTACCTACTAGGTCATCTACCCAATTGCAGCTGCAGACGCGTTTCGACCTTTTTAGGTCTCATCAGTGCAGCATAGCAACAACCCCCCTAAAAAAACTCGTAACAAAAACTAAATTCCTGTTTTTATTCTTCCCCAAATTTCTTGCTGCAATTCCTCTGCTAATACCCTGCTACTCCCCCCCCCTTCAATTTTCAGACTAATTTCCTGCTGCCATCTCTCCCCCCCCCCCCAAAAAAAAAAACTCTGTTGTCCAGTTGAAACCTCAAAGCAAAAAAACTATCAATAAAACTAATTCCTTGCTCTCATTCCACTGAAAAAAGCCTACTGTAGTTATTTCGGGACATGAGTAAAATCCAACATTTCATGTTATTGAGGCTCTATGACGTAACAGAAAGACAATTCAATTTCACGAAAAATAATATTTCCTGTACAAGGAAAAATGGACAAGTATATCCAAACAATTAAGGACCTGGGCTGGTTTCTTTTCTTCAGTAGTGAATTGCCTTACAATTCTCTGTTTATGGAAGAACGCTATAGAACTTTTCACATTGGTCGTGACAAATATTAATCGTATTCTTCAAGCTGACCCTGACCTAGCAATCTATAAGGAACAATTTTAACATGCTAGGAACAATTTTAACGGAACAATTTTAACATCAAAGAACACTTCGATGCAATGGAATGGCACAAGAGTTCGTTAAGCGCTTTGTAATTGCAAGGTTTTCAACACTATATGTATACTACAAGGAAAGATCACTATTGCCTGCATTTACGTAGCAATTACCAAAAAAGTGTCTTCAGGAACACTGGACACACAGAGAGATGGGCATTTATCGAGATAAATTACTGGCGATAATTTATCACCGATTATCGTTATCACTCAAAATACTTTAGATTTATCGATTACCAATCTCGCTATTGTGAAATATTTCGTTATCGCCAATAAATTATCGCGATAAACGATTCTTTACGCACACAGTGTTCAAAGTTAGTGAATTGGCGCTATAAAAAAATACATGGTATCCATAAAGTCTTGTTGCAATTTAAAAAATCTCTCTTTGTTTTGTTTGATGCCACGGCAGAGTCCGTGAACTGCTCTCTTTTCTTGAAAAATCGAGAAAAACATTTTTGCAATTTGACTTACAAAAAAAACTTCGTTAAATATATTAAAAAATTACTGCAAAATTTATTGGAAAAATTTATCGGCGATAATTTATCGAATGCCAATATCGCTCTAGGAAATTGAGATTTATCGATTATCGGTATCGCCCAAGGCTTTTTTGGAATTGTCGACTATCGGTATAGATTTAGTATAAGTCCATCACTGGACACACATATACGTTATATATAAACCTCAGCAATATAAAACTTCGTTTTTCGCAATAAGCGGTGTGGTGGAGAACTTTTTTTTAGACAATTCCATCCAATTCATAATAAAATCAATTTAAGTGTCAGTAACCGACCTTTATTCTGTGATTGTGCGAAACACAGTGTGTAAAGTGTGCGTAAGAAGGGAAAGATTTGATCAGTTATTGTATGGTGTACTTTCATCGAATACAACAAATAAAGCAAAAACCGACGTTCGAGTCCAGGCAAACAAATTCAAATATGCTGAAAAACACTTCACTAATTCTAAATTGTTTTGCACATTTCGTTCATCTTGAAATGTTAATTTGTAAACTTTATAGTTCATGTTGATTTGTAAAATCTCAATCAACAAAAGGTTTATGATATCCACCTAATTTTGGACTAATCAATTCAATTAGAATTTTTCTAATTATAATCCACCGGCTGAATGTCAGGAAAAATTAACGTTTTGTGCAATCCAGTATTCGTTCTCGTAATTATTTTTTACTACTTTTTTACTATATTTGTTACTATATTAATTTTTACTATATACATTATTTAATTATTTTTTACTAATTATTTTTTACTTTCTTGTATTTGGTATTTGTTGACGTTTCATGCAAAATAATACATAAATAACAAACGACACACTTAAATAATTGAAATTCCGATAGCTTATACAACTCGCGCAACCAGACACTTAAAAAGATTATACGGTGACTGCTAGGGGATCCTGAATTTCTATTAAAGGTAGAAGGCTTTACTTTCATGATCTTTAAGCACGTAGCACGTCCCTCCTCTGAATCTTTCCAGCACCATAGGTTTTCGAGTTTTGAGTTTTTGTATTCGTGCAGTTATCAAAGCTCAAATGTCGCGTCGTTCTCAATTTCTATTTCTAATTTTTCCAAACGGAAACAGCTTTTTTTCCAATTCACAAAAGAACCCGTTATAGCAAAAACATTCACCAGTATGTCCAAGTGAGCAACCAAAGACCAAGACGAATTAGGAGCTAAAAGTAAACAAACGACAGCGACAGTACCCCCAACCAGTTCAGATGATGTCACGAATGCTATGCAAACTATCAATCTCCGAATCAGCATTTTGGTTGATTTCATAGCCAAACTGTTGCTCGGATTTACTTTCTTTAAAGGATAAATCATTAATAACAAGAATGCTAGTTGAAAAAATACGGTACTTGTTACCAACACCAGCAAAAGAATTACTCCATATCCCACGGTTGAGATAAGTCGACATCCGTATTTTGTGGTTTGGAAATCGAGAGTCTGTGACATATAACGACAGACACTGGAAGCATGAAACCGTAGATTCCGACAATTATAAACGTGCTGACACATCTCCACCATTTTCCATTGTAAGGTCTTAGTGATGAGGTGGAATACAAAAATTTTTGTCTAAACCAGAACAATGTGAATGTGCTCAGAATTCCCAGAAAATAGAAAGCAACAAACACTGTAGTCAAGGACTGGCAAATAACGTTACCCTTCGTGGCCAGTGTCAAGGAAACTTGTTCGAGCAACATTCCCATCAAACCGAACAACGCAGTGCAAACGTGCAGAACAGAAATAACAGTACAAGTGTTGGCGCTTCGATGATAATGAACTATCAGAGCAACAAGAAGATATAAAGTAACCACGCAAAAAACGGATAGTATGACATGTGCAAGTAATGTATCCAGCTGCAAGTCAACTTTGTCGGACATGAAAACAGTGCTGCTTGCTGTTTGAGCTTGGGTTGTGTATGTAATGTTTATATTCATAATTCTACTGTTTGATTACCAATTGAAGTTGCTTATTCATAATTTTATCAAAATCTGTGCATAATGTTACAGAAACACAATTAAGTTTTTTAAATTCTCATGCGATGCAAACACATTCAGAGACGAACTCAGAATTTTTTATGAGAAGTAAGAATCCAGTAAATGCCTGTTTTGCAGTTTAGTGAGGCTGGATTAGAGGTATTAGTCAAATAGTCACCGTACATCAATGTATTAATACATCTATACGTAGTAGTAATACATTATACGTGACCAGAAATTTGAGGGGAAAAGAGAGCTTGCGCCCCTTAGCCTCTTCCCATATTTGCAAACGAAATTCCTCGAATTTGCATCGTATTTACATTAAATACAACAGGGCTGGAAATTTAATGACTTTGACTCAATTAACTAGTCTCAAAACTTATAGTTGTTATGCTGTAATCGCATAGCTTGTTTAATGTTAATTTGCAAGCGATTTCCGGCGAGCATGAGTAATTACGTACTTACAGTTTAATTACACTGTTGAGCTTGGACTACCCTTTGTTTATTTTACGCGCTCAAGCTTACAACTATACCCAGCAGTGTCGTAACTACCCCAAACGGGGCCCCGGTGCAAACATATATTATGGGGCCCCCATTTTTTAACAACATTTTCTTTTATGGTGCAATAAGTTTGATCAAATATACGTCGTAAACTAAAATCTTTTTACATTTGAGGCAAGAGCGTTTGAGAGCAATATTAACGATATTTCAGTAAAACGGAGATGTGCTATGCGATGCGGATAAATTGTTTAACACAAAAAAAATGAACGTGCAACAGCCTACATTTACATCATCACAAACGAGACAACTAGTAAAACACAATTTGTTGATGCCAATCGTCAGGGGACATGTTGAAAGGGTAAAGGAAACAATATCTGAAAAAAGCACTTTCGTGGTGAAATATGTTATAAAGAGCAGAATAATTATGGTGTTGCGCAAATAGACCGCTAAATTATCAAATTTTGTTCTCACAAAAAACTAAATGCTATTGTAGGTTTGATATGGTACCGGTCAACGCTGTAAAGTTACGAAATACTTTTACTGGAGTAAACTACTTAAGTAGTTTTTTTCGGTAGCGAATACTTTTTTGAGTATTTTTTTTGGCTACTTTTACGTTTACTTGAATACTTTTAGCATAAAGTGACACTACTTGGGTAGCTTTTTTTTAGAAAAGTACAAAATAGTTCTTGAGTTACTAGTCCCACTTAAAAACCCTCGTTGCACCTAAAATCTTGCGTTGCAAAGTTGCGTCGCATGCAATGTCACAGTTGTTTGTATTTACTGCATGACCGTAACCACATGACCGCCAGTTACAGAAAATGCTTAATATGTTCGCAATAATACATTCATTTTATAAACCTGTAGGCCTAGCACTAAAACTATCCTATTTCTCTTTCAACCTTAATTATGGAAAAAAGCAAATTGCAAAGCTCAAATTGAAGTTGATCGGCCGTTAGCTTAGTTGCTAAGCGCACGTCGGTGAGGGAGGTCTGAGGTTCGATTCCCGGACCGGTCAAATCGGCACAGTGTCGCCAACGGCTCGCCACCGCTGCGACGTTTCTTCGGAGGTGTGTAGCCTAGGCGCTAAGACGCGGAGATGGGCCCCGCCACTCGTTACACGCTTCGGCGTAATACCGCGAGTGTAATGAAGATTTGATTTTTTGAAGTTGAAGTTACGGCACTGTCGTAAACTAAAATCTTTCCGCTAAATATACGTCGTAAACTAAAATTCTGCATTCGTGGTCCATTTTGACTGATTCTGACAAAAAATTTAAAATTTAGATAAAAGTCGTAAAATATAGATTAAACCAAAGAAATAATCAAATAATACTGGATTAATTATTCATGATCAAGCAGTTTTCCATTGGAAGAAACATCTGAAGAAAAGTGGATTAATTATCAAGCAGTTTTCCATTAGAAGAAACATCTGAAGAAAGGTGGATTATTTATTATCAAACAGTTTTCCATCTGAAGAAACAGTTTTAGATTGAAGCAATAGTTGAGAGTGGAAAAGTGACTCTTGTCAAGAGTTCGTTGCACTGCTGAAGAGATTGAATTCAAATACTGTAATACTGTATTACCTAATTACAATAATCAATCAAAAAAGCAAATCTGTCTGTTCCGACACTTTTGCCAATCACGTAACTTTAATTTAATTAAAAATTTTCGGTGTTGCTTTTGCGCTGGCAAACTGTTGTATAACTTTAACTTTCCTAAAATCTAAATTTTGAGCTAGTTCATTCTCTCTTGAGACATTCAGCTTCTGATTAGTTCGAGTTTGGAAAAAGACTTCTCGGCCGTCTTTGTATTGTATTTGCTTGCATAAATATCCTCCTCTCTAAAATATAGGCTACCACGCTTATCTCTAAACCACGATTGAATTTGATGCGGAATCAAACCCGAGTCTACAGCTCCAGAGGCGAACGCTCTTACCATAGTCTATATGCTCTTACCACTCGGCCATCGGAGCTAGCTACTGTTGCACATGCGGTTGTGTACATCATGCATGCCGCACACACGTCAGGATAAGTGACGCGTTTTCGATAATCGAAGACAAAGCCCATTTCTTTGAGCCGATTTTAATTGGGCAAACTTATCTCTAAACCACCATTAAATTTGAGCATCTGGCTAGGAAACAACGGACAGACGTCATCAGAAAACTGCTTTGATAATTTCTCGTCATATTAAGGTCAACTAGCTGAAATTCTACAATGTGGTTGCTCAAAACCACAACGTTGGAATAAATTTAGACGACGGTCAGTAAATTTTACCTATTTTTACGAAGCGAACAATATTAACCAGAAAAAATTAGCAACTTCGCGTGAATGGGCCTATTCTTAATGATTAATTTGCTCGATATACACCAGCCAGATCAAGAGTGAAGTCACAAAGCACCAAAAGGCTGCAACTATCTCGAAACCATCACAAGACGCTACTGTACGTATAACTACGTCATAAAGCAAAAGTCATTGAATAAAACGGATAAATCCGATGTTCCAAACCAGGTGTAAAACAGCGGTATGTCAAAAATATTAGAAAAAAAATTGGATGGTGATAAATTTTTAAAATCTTGAATTTTGAAATTCTTTTTTTAAATGTAAACATTGAAAGTTGCTTAAAAAATTTCTGATGCGGTGTCTTGGGACCCACTTGCACCGGGGCTCCGGTGCATTGCACCGGCGGTAATTACGGCCCTGACTATAGGCCTACCAGTGTATTTTAACCTTTTTCTGGCTGCAGACCCCTAAAACATTCCAACGAAATCTATAGATCCCTTTGCAAAAAACGCATAGCCACCAATATGAATTTGTCGCATGTGTATATACTCATGCCGTAAGCGTATTTGAATTTACGGACCCTTGAAGTATTTTCCCAAACTCCTCAAGGGTTCGTGGACCCATGGATGAGAACCTCTGGTCTAGGTTTCCTGGCAACAACTTTCGTCTTATCGTTATTCCCATTTAAGTTACCGGTTTACGACCAGAAATAGTAAAAAGAAAAAAGTCAGAGCTACTTATTGCTGTAGCTAAAAATATGAATAGAGCAGACTAGGTCTTGGGTTTAGCTAATCGGGCACTTTTGTAGCCCATTTTCAAGAAGGGAGTCCTCACTTTCTGTTGAATAAACTTTTTGGGGTAAATTTTGAGCCACTAAGATAAAACGCTCCCTCACTGCATGTCGGAACTTTTTAGTCAAGCTAACAGTGTATCCGCTGTCCAATTTTTGTTTTACGTTCTTTGAGGCTCTCAGGCTCTTTATATAACCTTTATCTCGATCTACTTTATTCATGCGGTTGGGATTTAGACGCTGTGGCCTAAACAGATTTTGTCACAAAACTTCTTTTGAAAAGTTTTTAAACATATCACTCACTGTTGAATACTTTTCCTTCAACACTGAACACTGTTAGCAATTAAACCAAATACTTATATGCATTTAAAATCAAATTTCGCTTCGTAATAAACAAACTTTAAGAGTTGCCATTATTTCGTCGCTTGGCTGACAACACAATGACAGTAGTAACGTCATGAATTCCGACCAACCAAGACACAATTTATGAAGTCGTTCAGTTACTAGTACAGCTGATGTATAGTAGCGCGAAAGGAAATGTACATTGTGCAGTGTTGGCAATTTAAATTTGGCCAAATTGAAAGTGATTTGTTGAATAATGCTGTAGATCCTACAATCACACTGCAGTAAATATTGCGTGAAGCAGATGCGGAAACAGCTTACGTTACCACTGACAGTGCATGGATTAGGGCAAAAAGCATTTTCTTCAAGCGTTTTCGAAAAAAGCATTTATTTTTTGATGTGGTGAACAGTCTGTGCGAACACACACAATTTTGACTAATTTTAAATGTTTGGAATCCATTTCAGCATGTCTTTCTTAATTCTTGTTTATGAACTCAAAACAACGCTACGTCGATTACTAAGGGTACTTCACAGTTGAAATAACTTGTAAACAGCGCATAACAACTTTTACAAGCAGCGAAGAAAAGCAAGTAGATCTGTCCTTGCAGTTCTAATCGTACACAAGCAAAAATATCAAACCTTATAAAAAGCAACTTTGAAATCTTGTGCAAAAAATATTTTGAACAAGGTTCAGATATGCCACCGTACATTATTGTGCATCCAAAAATGATTAAAGTGAAAAAAATTGAGCCTTGGAACCTAATTCTTCCCTTCATTGATTAGCATTTGTAAATATAAGCATGCACACAAAGCCATGATTTTAGAAAAATGCATGCTGAACAGTGAACAATGATTTATAAAAGTTGCAAAGCAAAAACCTTGCAAGCTCGAAATATAGCTGCTTACCCTCGTTTAATTTTTTCAAATACTTCAATAAAATTTTCAGCAATAATAGGAAGCAGCTACAATGAATCAAATTAAATCCAGGGTTGGGAATCGATACCCAAAAAGTAAAGAAATAATCGATTTACATAGTTCACCAAAAAGTAAAAAAATAATCGGTTTCGATGGTAGTTTAAAAAAATAAAGAATAATGTAATCGATTTTCGATATTACACTGATCATTTAGCGGTGTACGCCAAGCATTTTTGTGAAGTCCTCGCATTCATGCGGTAACTTACAGACCAACGACGGACATAGTATATGCGAAGCAACTTTGCTATGAAAAATCATTTATTTTTTTGTTTCGTTTTGGCACAAAAAAAAATTATCAGCAAAAACAAAGTAGGGTAGAGTGGAGTAAAAGACCCACCTTAAGGAAAATGTGTTATAACTTACAGCAACGGTACAGGAAAAAACAACTTCCTAGCTGTATATGTGCACGAAGTGATACTCTATCAAAAAAATGTTATTAGGAATTCGGAACAGTTACAAATAAGCCAAAAATCGAGGTTTGTTTTTTCTTTTCAAAAGGGAGGGCGTTTTGCCCCATTCTTTACGTATATTTTTATGAGCCACTAGCACGCGGTGAAAGGAGTGCAGTATTGAAAGCTTGTTTACAAATGAACTTTATTTTCGCTTTTTAACAAAAAAAAGAAAATTTTTAAACAAAAGGTACCCAACAAATAGCATCGACAACATGAAAAAAATCATTCCTGCAAATTAGGAGGTCTTCATCTGTCGACTCGCAGTTTTGACAAATAAATTAAAAATTTCAGAGTGTGTACACTCCTGATGGGTCCACAAAGTAAGCTTCATACAGGACACTAAATCTATTTCTCTCTTGGCCTGCTGTTACAAAAAAAGGCCCTCCACAAAATAAGCATGGCTATTCCTCATCCTCTGAAGTGTCAAGGTCATATTTATGTTTTGAAAGTTTACACTTTTTGTGGTGTTAAGAGTCAAACAAAGATAGGCAGTTTGAACTGAGAGTGTTAAAGGGGACCAGCTCCCTCCACTCCTTCCAGTTGCTCTCCTATCCATTTTAGCGACTTTGCCACTGATTTAGCATTGCAGTCCTAGTGCTTACTATAGTCTTGCTAATGCTCTCCTCTTCGAAAAAGATTCTCCAGGCCCCCCTGTTTAACATAGCCGGCGCCAAGCCAACATCTTGAGGAAATTTTACGTTTCGAAAAAACCATTTTTGTTTTTAGGACAAAATATACCAAGAGGGGTAAAACGCCTACAGCAGGCGGTTTGCCCCTATGAATGGTAGGCTTTTTACCCTAAGGGCAGCCATTTTTAATTAACCTGGATTTATCAGGTGCTTCAGGCAATTTATCAAAAATAACCAACAAAACCTAAGGGAATCACAATAATCTCCAGCGTAAAGTTGTTACAATTCGTCTAAATACCTTAAAAGCAACACCATAGCTTGTCAGTTAACTTATTATAACAAATCAGCAGAAAATTAATAATTTATCATAAAACTTTACCAGTTTTTTTTTCTTTCTGTCCAAACACACCTACAATCAGCGCAGGTAGACATGTTGACAGGAGGGTAATATGACGTTATAATATCCAATATATTTGCTAATAAGGACCATAGGCGTTTTACCCCGAGTAGGCTGTTTACCCCACTCTACCCCTAATGACATACTGACGATTATTTTGAATTTCCTAAAGTGAGATATAGTAACCTGGACAAAAAGAATCGAATATCGAATTGCGCCGAAAAAAAAAAGTGAAGACAAGGCCATATTCGATACTCATTCAAAAAAGTAAAGGCTTCAGTGCATTCGATGAACAAAAAGTAAAGAATATGACAATCCAATATCAATTACAATCGATTTTCCCAACCCCGATTAAATCAAATCAACTTTGAACATTCGCCAAAATATGTCGTTAACAACATCAACCGCAATTAACAACACAAGTAAATGAAGGTATCTTTTACCAGCACTGTCCCAACCGGCCGCTTTGTTGATTCGCGTTTGTAACAGTTTTAAATGCCGAAAAATTTTAATGTCTAAAAGAGCGAAAGTAAACTTAAAAGTTTTATGGAACGATTTTCCTCAGATAATAAAACAAGTTCCTTGATTCCCTATCTAACCGATCGTCACTGGCCAATACCAATTGAAGTTGAGACCAGAAAGTAAACTTGCCATATTGGGGTAATTTCTAAAGTGCAAAAAAGGTGCATCTCTAAAAATACAGGTACCAGACAAAGAAGTCATTACGCAGCAGCAGACCCAAATTCGCCAGCCAAAGCCTGTGTTCTTAAAAAAAAAGGTTTGCATGAGTGAAGCTGTCTCTGTTACGCTGTAATGTCATTGGCGCAATAAAAGCTTGCGAATCGCTAAAAATCTAGGTCTGAAGTAGTTGGACCACGCGATCTAAGGTTTTTACAGTTTTGCACTTTATAAATGTAATATTGTAGAACGCTGTAGTGAAAATCGAGGAATATAGTATTGATTAATATTACATAAGTTTTCAGTGTATCAGTGGTATGAGTGCCTGAGAAGATGCAACCGGTCAAAATATATGAGCTTTGATGGAGTTTTTGGGTGTAAGTAGAATTTGATGCATGAGTATTGGTACGCCGTAGGATCTTACTCCGAAAATCAAATTTTCGAATGAACTTCATACTGGTAGTAGAGTATGAAGAAGAAAGAAGCAGCGTGATCGGCTACCAAAGATGATGCCACAGCTTTTGACTACATATTTTCAGCGCTGCATGCTTACGTAGTGCTATTAAAACATCGCTAAAAGTTGTCACCAACTTACTGTACAACAGAAAAATAAATTCTTGACTTGTAACACTACACAAAAACGATACACAACTTCAATCTTCAAAAACAAAAACTTTTTCAGAACGTAATCACTAATTAGGCCTACCTAGATTTCCTCACCGATTCACATTGATTTAAACTACACACTGGGTTGAGTATTCAAGCAAAGGTATGGTCATATCGACGTTTTTGACACCGGTTTAGCATAATTTTGGAACTTGCCATAACGCCAAATCATTCAAAGTCGCTTTCCTGAAGACACTCGAATTCAAGCCAAGAACTAATTGGTTTTTAATGGGAGAAGATCAAAGTTTATAACCGAATATAAGTTAGAATTTGCACAACGATGACAAAACCCACGTACAGTGATAAGATGGATAGAACAGTGTAATTTCACCATGTTTAATCGAAGCGAAAATCAACTTCCTTTACGCTTATAAACTTTATAATATAAATCATAAGGCAGTTGATTTGACGCGCTTAATTCGCAACAGTTGAATCAATGCAGGGGCAGATCCAGGAAATTTTTAGAGCGTTAAAAAACGAAAAACTGTTCTCTTACAGTTTTTTGTATCAAAACAGTGTCAAAAAGTACCGGGTGATTTGGAAGTAACTTTATTTTTTAACACTTGTGTTTTATTCCATCGCTGGAATGCGTTTCTCAATTTTTGTGTGTACGTTGCTTAATGTATGGCAATCAAACCCATGCTCTTGCTTTCTTTATATAAATAATTTCAATATATATTTGAAATAAGTGTAATAATATTTTGTAAATTAACATATTAGTTGTAATTACTAATAGTTTAAAATGAATTCAATCACATTTAAATAAACTAATAAATAGTTTTTGAAATTTTAAATGAAAGTCTATGCAAATTGCTTTCCTCCTACGTTTATTAATTGGAAAAATTACACCTCAAAAATAAACCATTTAATTTCAGAATTGTGAGTAACTTTTGAACCACCTTGAATTTTGAATTGAATGACTACCGGTAAAGATTTACGAGAAAAGAATTTGACGTCCCTAAATCCTTCTCTCCCTGGAACAGTAAATGCCGTTGACCAGTAGCTTATTGTTTGTGGTGCTGTGCAACTCACAAGTAATTATTTTGTCACCAGAAAAGAATCAAAAATAAATTTTCATAACCCTCATAACTGCATAAAAACTAACAACTGTAAAGCAATTAAATTAATTATCATCAAACAATTTTTCTCATCACCGAAGTCAGCACGCCGAGACAAAAAAACAATTAACAAGGGAACGCAGGACAAATGTAAACCGCCAATAAAAAAAAATAATAGACAAATAAACTTGGCACTTAAAAATAAACACCAGTGCAAAAGAGCATTTTTGATAATTCGAATCAGTTCATAGAAAAGTCGTATTGTGTGATTGTGCAACGCCGACTGCTGTGTGCAAAATGTGAGTACGTGGAAAAGCTTTGATCTGTTGTTGCATATAGTTTCCTGACGAGATAAAGAAATAAAACAACTTTGCGAAAGAACTGAACACAAAGTTCTAGTCTCAGCAAACAGATTGCAAGTAGTAATCATTGCCAAGAACCTAATCAGAGTACAATGTTGGTACAAGTTTGTCAATGGTTATTTTTTTAGCAAACCTCGTTCTTTTTGAAGGCCTACGTCAGGGGTGGCGCATGCGCCATACGTGGCGCATTGGCTACTTAAAAGTGGCGCGTTGCACCTTTTTGATGACAAGCTACTTCTACTCACAAATTTTGTTTTTTATTTGCCCTCCACCAATATTTTTCTGTGGAAAACAGAACATCTAAGGGCGTAAAGATTTTCTTTTATTTTTGTTTCTCCACCGACATTGTCAGTGGAAAACAGGACGTTTGAGGGCGTAGGCGCACGCAGGGGAGCCACGCTGCCATGCCCCCCCTTTGGCCCAGTAATAAGGTGCTAAAACCTAACTTTCAGTCTGTAATTTATCAAACTAATAATGGTTGTAGCCTCCTTTTACTTATTTTAGCCAAGCTTCTGCTTTTACACATAAGCTGCGAAAATATTTTTGCATTGTCCGTTGTGATTGCACTCACGCACGCCCTTTTTAGATACAAAAACGTGCTAAAATGAGTGTTGTTTTTATATGTAAACCGTAAAAATCCGTTGGCGGCTTGGGATTTCACCCCCCAGACCCCCGGTTGTGGCCCCCCTTTGCCAAATCCTGGGTGCGCCACTGTCTGAGGGCGTAAAGTGAAGACCCTTTTTTTTGCTTTTCACCGATATTGCACGCTCTTGTTTTAAAGAACTGAAAAGAAATAGATGCTTGATGTGGCGCAACTAAATTTAGGGTGAAAAATATTGGCGCATGGAATCAAAAGGTTGGCCACCCCTGGCCTACGTATTTCGTAAATTTCAACTGCAAACTAAATTAAAGTTAGTTAGGTCCATTAAATTGTTAACTAATCGATTTAAAAACAGTAGAACGTATTAACTACATCAGCTATCTTTCAGAAACATGGTATGCACAATTAATTCATTCATTCATGAACCCTTTTTTGCATTTTTGGTATTTGTAATATAATAAAAGCTATGTTTGCAGGGTGAGTTAAAAGTTTTAAAATTTTAAATGAACAATGTACAACTGTTAAAGTTTTTGGAAACACATTTTCCAAGTAAGCATGGATTTTCTTGTTTCTCCTCACCAATCGTCGCTGAATGCAGTACAGCAAAGCACAACAACAAAAATAATGAGAATATCTTTGGAAAAAGTTGTTTGTCCCAGAAGCTGTTCTAACGCACTCGTCAGTGGTTAATCGCGTCAAAGTGAAAACGAGAAGCAAGGTTTGGTGTTCTGTACCGCCAATCAATTATAAAAATAATGTTGGTTTCTAACTTCTATTTCCAATTTTTCCAAATGGAAACAATCTCTCCTTCCAGTTGACAAATGAGCATGTCACAGCAATAAGATTCGCGAGAACGTCCAAGTAAGCGACCAGGTACCAAAACGAATTCGGAATTATAAATAAGCAGATAGCTGCAATAGTACCACCTACAAGTTCAGATGCTATGATAACTGCAGTGCAAACTATAAGTCTGCGAATCAACTTTCTAGTTGATTTTGATGCCGAATTGGGGCCAGTATCCACATTTTTCAAAGGATAAATCATTAATAACAACAGCGCTATTTGAAAAACTACAGTGCTTGTTATCAGCACCAGCAAAACGATTATTCCATCCTCAACAGCTGATCTAAGTTCACATCCATTTTTTGTGCTTTGGAATTTGAAAGTCAGTAACATAACCGCAGCGATTGGAAGCATGACAGCGTAGATTCCGACAATTATGAATGTGCTGACACATCTCCAGCATTTTCCGTTATAAGCTCTTAATAACGGTGTGGAATACAAAGATTTTTGTCTGAACCAGAACAATGTGAATGTGCTCAGAATTCCCAGAAAATAGCAAGCATTGAAGACTATGGTAAAAGACTGGCAAAAAATATCACCTTTCGTTTCCAATCGTAAAGCAACTTGCTCGAGAAACATTCCAAACAAAGCGAACAACGCTGTGCTGGTGTGTAGAACAGAGATAACAGTACAAGTACTGGCGCTTCGACGATGGTGAACAATAAGAGCAACAAGAAGATATAAAGTAACCACGCCTAATACGGATAATATGACATGTGTAAGTAATGCATCCAGCTGCAAACCTTCTTCACGAGATATCAAAACACTGCTGTTTGCTGTTTGAGAAGTAGTTGCATATGTAATGTTCACCATCATAATTTTACCAAAACCTGCACATAAAAAAGCAAAGATTATTTTTTAGATAACAACTTACGAATCCAGCAAACTTATGCCTTATTATTAATTAGCCAGCGCAAGGACGGCAATTAGGGGCGTTGCCTTGCTTTCCTCAAAATTTCTTCAAGAACTAGGGTTAATAAACAGTCATGTCCGTGCTTTTGCTGCGCTCTTATTTGGAAGGAGGCCATTTCCATACGACTGTTTTCACTGGTACAACCACAGAAGCTAAAAGTTAAATTGGCCCTAACAAAATATTTTGTGATTTCAAAATTATAACGGATAATTATGCTTGAACATTTTCCAAGCACACAATTGAGGAAGGCAATTGCCGCTAGGTCATATCTTTCTTCCCCGGATAAAAATGAGTAATGACCCCTTCTACAAACCCATGCAATACACTGTAAAAAATTTTGGGTAATCGCATTGCCCAATTTTGGGCAAATGTATGCATTACCCAAAAAAAACGGTCAAAAACCCAATTTTTTTTGGGTATGATAAGCAAAAACCCAAAGTCGATTTTGGGTTCTGTATAACCCAAAGCACATCACCCAAGTAAATTGAGTTAAAAATTTTATACCCAAAAATAATATTTGGGTAATCGTTTTTGCAAATATTAATTTGGGTAATGTGGTAGCAAACCCAAATTAAATTTTTGGGTGAGTGTTATGACTATTGTTTTGGGTCAATGGATTTTAAACCCATTAATTTTTTTTGGGAAATAATTCCTGAAATAATAACTTGTGTATATTGTTTTTAAAGCCAAAAAAATTTTTGGGAAAATGTTAAATAACTTATTTTGGGAAAGTGAATTTTAAAACTAAGATCTTTGGGGAAAATTTTTAGATAATAGATTGGTTTTAAACTCAAAAAACGGGTTGCACTTTAAGCAATTCTTAGTTTAGGAAACATTGAGTGCAAAACCCAGTTGTTTCATATAGCACTCGATGAGTTTTCATACGGCCCGCGCTTGTTGCTGCTAAATGTATTATTTTTGGCCTACAAGCACATGTAAAGTTAGATAGCCTGTCCAATCTAACTGGAGGTTGCTTTTTTACGCTGTAAATGCGACAAGACTATCTGATTGAGACGACAAAAACCGGCGAGAAAAGTTTAAACCATTATCACGTCATAATTGCAACAGAAACCATTTTTGTTACGAAGAGCAGCAAAACACATAGAACCACAAAAGACTATTAGCCTTCGGGTACTTTACATTATGAAATTTGTTCCTCTTGGAGAAAACTTTGGCGCCCGTGGTCTAAGGCCAACCACCAAAAACCTTACATGCTTTATCTAAGTTGATCACTTGGTCTGTAGGATAATCGAGCCGTCTAAAAATTTTCTGAGATTTATCTGCGTGTTTGGCAGATATTGGAGCTGGGCAAGCCATCTTAAATTTTTATAGCATTTATCTACGGGCATTGTAAATGTTGCTACATTAGCAAAACGGAAAGCCGGAAGCCATAGTAGTCTGCGATTTATTGCTTTTCAAGGCCTTACCACGCGCATGCGCTTAAAGTTTGCTTAGACGTAAATGCTAAGCATTATAAACTAGCATTTGTGTAGCTGTTTTGCTTGATGAGACAGAATGCGTCATCTACCCCAAATTGATATAGGCCTAGTTAAATTTTGCAGTATATTTCCACTTGAAATAAAATCGATGACAACCCCAATTTCACAAGTCATTTAATAAGCTATTGTTGTCTTTTTTCTCACTACTTATGCTATAGCCATTTTAAGTTACATACCTGTGTCTAGTCATTTTAATTTCAAGTTCAACATTATTATGATAGACAGTTGCGCAAGCGGCTAACCTTCACTCTACCGCA
Organism: Trididemnum miniatum; assembly: GCA_964006365.1. Taxonomy (NCBI): domain Eukaryota; kingdom Metazoa; phylum Chordata; class Ascidiacea; order Aplousobranchia; family Didemnidae; genus Trididemnum; species Trididemnum miniatum. The sequence continues at coordinate 14,601,926 of OZ023231.1, forward strand.
TAAACCAAACAACCTAAGCTTTCAACTTGCAGTATACCATCGTTTGTCAGCGTAATTTATTAATTTTGCTGGCAGTCTTTAATAATAATTAAATGTGCATGATGTAATTCATCATTCTAATAAAATAGCACTTTTCAGAAATTAATTAAATTTTACTTTACGCTTCAATAAACTTTACGGTTTAGTGATCAGCGCAATCAGTGAGCGCCAAAATAATTGAAATTCGAATTAAATGATGCGTCGGAACTGAAGCTGCTGCTTCTCGCTGGAGTAAAAAGCTAATTTAAAATCTAAAGGTTCCGGTAACGACTTAGGTAGGCTATGTAGACACAATGATTTTAAAGTTATCTGCAGATTCATGTGTTCAACTTGCTGAAGTGAGCTATCATAGTATGCAGTATCTACAGATTTGGAAATGCTGCGAAGACCACAAGTACTAGTAGTCCGCAGGTCTTTTTATTACTAGCTACTACACTTAAGACCTAGCTGCCTAGTCAGATGTCAGTAAGTTACTGGTTGCGCATGCTTCTTTTAGGTCTGCTAATGGCGGGATAGAAAATTAAAACAACTTGTTTTTTGACGAACTTTTAAATAATTTAAATTTGGAAAAGCTTATCAGAAGGCAAAAAAAATTTCAAGGTCTACTGGTACTGACTGTTACGCTCATATACGTATAGGGTTTTCCCCGTTTCTGCTGGATGTCTGCTTGGCTCTTTGTTGTTTGGTATTTGTTGCGCCACTGTTTGGTAATTGTTGCGTCATACTGGTTAGTTAGCTCGCGCATTGCTGCAAGCTGTTGTTTCTTGTTTGTAGCTGGACAGTGCAGAGTGCAGACATGTTACAGTTGTGTATTAAGTTGCTTGACTGTTATTAGAGCCTTTGCGGGAAGTCATAGTTGTGGGATCTAGTCTGTTGTTGTGAGGGATTTACTGAGTTATAGCCTAGGGCTGGGTACCGATTCTGCAGTAGAAACCTGTTTGTATAATGTTCTATGTTGGCGGGTTTGTCTTTGCCATTATATTAGAGATTGGATAAGTGCAGTGTTGGGACATGTAGTGTAGTTTATAGTGTAATAGGATTGCACGGTAAGTGTGTTTCACCTATTATTATGCCTGTATTTGTTAGCCTGCGAGCGCGATTAGCCTGTGTTTGTTGAAACATAGCTATTTTTCTCGGTTGGATCGTAGAGCGGTGCTGACTATGATTTACACTACGGAACCGTTGTTAGTCTGTCTAGTTTTCCCGTGATGCCTGTGCTGGCTACCACTGGTCTTTGTACCTTTGCTACTTGGTGCTAGGGTTATTTTTCTTGCTGTTTGTATAGTTGTTGCATGCCGGTTAATTTTTGGTCAGTGTGTTTACTTTGTTCTCTATTTGAATAAGGAAACGCTAAAGTTACCTCTAGCGTATCCGCAGCTAGTTAGGTCTAATTAAGTGTGTTTAAGTTAGGTTTAAATGCTACGGTTAATTATCGTGTTGCATGTGGTTGAATCAATAGAATTCGTTGAAGACAAGAATTTGTTGATACATCGCACGTTAGGCGCTGATAGGACAGCATATTCCTTGTCAATTAGAATCAACGGGGACAGTAGTCAGCTGTCATTCTTTGTTTTTTCGTTTAGGGAACGCCTCATAGTTTTGCGACGTTTTCTGAACGTACCATTTCTAGAGGTAACTCTTGTCATTATACAACGTCATAACGTGGACGCTTAGATTGTTGGCTTAGACAAGACAATGCCTAGAAGCTTATACAACACTCGTAGTTCGAAGGTGCTTGGCGACTCCAGTCGCGCTCTTTCAGAAGGCTCCCCAGCGTCGGTAGCCGATATACAAAGGGTTTCTAAAAGGCTACAGGAAGTTGACCCTAAACGGAAGGGAGGTGCTTCCAGTACACAAGTTTCAGGAAAACGTGATAATTGTTCCGCGGTGGAAGAAACTGATGCTTCCCTTCCTAAAGACTCCTTTGCCTCTTATCGGTCTAAGAAGAGTCGTTCTAAGTCGGGTTCTAGTGCTACCTCTCGTACCTCTCTGTCGTCTGCAGCTAGGGCTCGCTTAGAAATGCAAATTGCTGAGATAAATCTGGGAAAATGTAAAAGGGATCAGGCTTTGGCCAAGGCTAGGGCAGAGCAGGCAGTCATAAGGGCAGAGCATGATGCTGAGCAGGCAGTCATAGAAGCAGAAACTGACCTAGCCAAGGCTAAACTAATGGCCGATGCTTATGATGGTCTACTAGATCTAGATGATGACGATGTTGCACCATCTCTTTCATCTCATGATAAGGTGAGCAACTATGTGGCTAGCCTAGTTCAACCTGGCGAGGAGGCAGGGCCATCCAACGCTGTTCAAGTTTCTAATCCTAACGGTATGTCTGGTACCTTACGACCTACAGATACCCTACCTTGCTCATCAGAGGCCAACTCTTGGCCCAAAGTAGTTTCACCTGCGGAAACCATTCCGCCGGTACAATCGCTGAACCCTCATGCTGCTTCCTGGATGGTACCTCCTGTGGTTGTCAGTTCTTCGAAGTGTACCAGCATCGTGAATGTCTCCCCTCCTACATCTTCGCCCACAATCATCGGGGTTTCTAGTCCATCCCCCCATGAAGTTTTATCTGAACACAATCAGACCCCGTTGTTCCATGGGCCGGCTATTTCAAGTGGTCACATTGTAACATCCCAGGTTTCCGAGTTTCCTTCTCTGTCTCCCTTGGGTTTGCCTGTTACCTCTCTTGTCACAACATGTCTATCATCGTTTGTCTCCAGCGCTCCGGCTCCAGTGTTCCATGGGCCGGCTTCATCTGCGCAGGCATGTTCTCCTGGTGCTCAGGTGCCTGGGCCTTCAGTATCTACTTCTTCTGGGTGCTCTTTAGTCTCCGGGTTTCTTCTCCCTACTCCTCGTATGTCTCCCACTGTTTGCGGGTCCAAACATGCAGCTCCTGTTAAAAGGGAAAAGTCCGATGACATGAAAGAGTTGGCACAGGTCATAGTACGCTGTCAAGATTCGCGTGCCCTGATGCAGGATCAGCGATTTGATGGTGATCCTCTCAAATACCATGTCTTCATTCGTCAGATACAAGATCGCGTTCTTAGATTGCATGGGCAATCGGATCCTGCTCATGCTCTGCAACTACTCTTGGATTCTACTGCTGGGCAGGCCAGAAAACTGATTTGCAACTGCGTGATGTTACCAGCCTCCCAAGGACTGCAAGAAGCTCTTAACTTGCTGTACAAGGCATTTGGCTCTCCTTCGGTGTCAATAAAGGCTCATCTGAAGCTGGTATGTGAAGGACCGCAAATCCGTACCGACGAGAAAGGTCTCCGAGAATTCTATTCAGACTTGATCAATTGCAAAATGGTTCTCCTGTCAGCCAATGCAGCGCGTCAGCTGGATGCGACCTCCACTGCCGATGGTATCTTCTCTCGTTTTCCCCGGCACTACCAGGAACAATTTGCCAAGTTGGCCATGAAAAGGGGGTATAACATGGATGTTGTACCGTTTGACCTCTTCGTCGAATTTATTGATCAGGTTCAAGGTTTGGCCAGCTCACGCCTAGGAAGACTCATGGCAACTTCTAGAGATCATGACAAGATTCAGCGTCGCAATAGTGGATGGTCGAGGTCCAAGCCAGCTAGGGTTCATGCTGTGCAGTCCCGTGAGATACCCACTTCACCGATTCCTGTCACATCAAAATACGAGGATCGAAAGGTCAAAGGAGATCAGTTATGCACAGTTTGTGGTGCTCCTGGTCACTTCATTTGGCGATGCGAGCAATTCAGAGGAAAATCGGTCGCTGAACGAAAAATTCTTGTTAAACAGAAACGGCTCTGCTTCAATTGTCTGGGAGTGGGCCATGGTGTTAAGGACTGCCCCAGCAAGGCTCGCTGTCGCACATGCGCTAAGACTCATCACTCACTGTTGCACCCTCCAGCGAGTTCGACTGCATCGAGTACCCCAGTTAGGAATACCACTGTTGAACCAAACACCCCAACAGATGCTGATGTAAGTGTGGATTCTCCAGCGCCAAAGGTCGAAAATTGCGGTGTTAATGCGGCCAGGGGTAAGGGGGCTAGGAACCGTCTTCAAGTTCTGCCTGTGACCCTTGTCAATCCGTTCTCAAGCGCAACTAAGAAGATTTGGGCACTTCTAGATTCTGGAGCAGATACGCATCTGCTATCTCGTCGACTCTTTACCGAGCTGGATCTTTCTGGGATTCCTATCCGGACAAAATTGCAGTTGGCAAATGGAGACACGAAGGCATTCAACACTCACGAGACCAGTTGCATCGTCAAAGACACGGATGGTACTCATTCCTTTCATTTGGATGTGGTTCGGGTAGTAGATCGGCTGCCCAATCTCAAGGGTAGCATTCCGTCTTCAACTGACCTGTTATGCCATGATCACTTATCTGATATCCAACTTCCAGACATTGGGGGAGGTGATGTGGAGCTAATCATTGGCACGGGTACACCTGAGCTCCATGTCTTCTCTGAGGTTCGTCAAGGAGATGATACCAAGCCTTGGGCAGGAAAGTCTCCACTTGGGTGGGTGCTCTTTGGACGGGATTTCATTCATGCCGAAAAGGAAGTCGTTGACCATGTAGCATTTATCGCTACCCACAAGCTGGACACAGTCTCTGAATCTATCTGTCCATGCCAGTTTGAGCATGCTGATCTCTTTGGTGAGTCAGACGAGCTTCTTCCTTCCTTAGATGACGAGAAGGCTTCAAAAATCATGGAGTCCTCCTGCGAGCTCCGTGAGGGACACTATTCTATGAGATTGCCTTGGAAAGATGGGTGTCCGAAACTACCCGATAACTACAACATGGCTCTTTCACGCTTAAAATCACTAGGTCGCAGACTCAGTCAAGAGCCAGACACTTTAAGCTTGTATCAGAACAAAATAAACGAAATGCTCCAATTGGGTCATGCCCGAGAAGTAAACACAGAGGTTGAAAGTGTCCCAGACGAACGTATCTGGTACATTCCACATCACTGCATTAGGAAGAAATTTCGCATTGTTTTCGATTGTGCAGCGGCTTGTCAGGGCATCTCGTTGAACCAGCAGCTGCTCCAGGGCCCAGACAACACCAACACCCTGCTTGGGGTCCTACTCCGCTTTAGGTTATACTCTGTCGCTGTTGTGGGGGATATAAAAAATATGTTTCATATGGTGAAGGTGCATACAGACGATCAACCAGCATTGAGGTTCTTGTGGTGGCGGAATGGTAATCCAGGCGAGCCAGTCCAGTCTTATCAGATGACCGTACATACGTTTGGTTTGACTTCCTCTCCCAGCATTGCCGGATATGCTTTAAGGCAAACAGCACTCCAGAACTTGCCCCAAGCTTCTGAACTTACGCTCTCCACCATTCAGCATCAATTCTATGTTGATGATCTCTTAACCTCAGTCAGAACTAGCAATGAGGCAGTTCAATTGATATCTGAGCTTGACAGTGTCTTGAGTTCGGGCGGGTTCACCTTGTCCAAGTATGCTAGCAATCGCCCTGAGGTTCTGGAAACTCTACCTAGTGAACGGCTTGCTCCTCAGCTTCAAGACATAGATTTCCATGCTATTGATCTTCCCACACACAAAACACTTGGTCTAATCTGGCATGCTTCAACCGATCAATTTCGGGTAAAAGTTGCAGTAGCAGAACACTCGACTACCCGCAGAGGACTACTCTCTGTACTAGCGAGTGTGTATGATCCACTTGGCATCGTTGGTCCATTTACTTTACCGGCCAAGATACTTCTTCAACGGTTGTCCAAGGCCAAACTTGATTGGGATGTTGAAATTCCGCAAGAAGCCAAGTCCACGTGGGATAGTTGGCTAACGGCTCTCCCAAAGCTTGATGGATTCTCAATTCCACGGGTGTACACTGGGTTTGAAGATGCTATAGATATCCAACTGCATTTCTTTGCAGATGCCAGCAAGGATGGTTATGGAGCTGTGTGCTATCTGCGTTGTTATGATGGAAGGGAATACTCTGGTGTCTTGGTTATGGGAAAGTCTAGAGTAGCACCCATGAACCAACAATCCATACCACGTTTGGAACTCTGTGCTGCAGTTACAGCAGTACGCCTGTCGTTGCTTGTGATGAAAGAGCACTGGTTCCCCGTGAGTAAGGTTTACTTCTGGACTGATTCTACGACAGTGTTAAGCTATGTACACAACACCAGCAAGAGGCGCCCTGCCTTTGAGACAAACCGGATTGCTACTATCCGGAAGCACACCAAGAGTGATCAGTGGCTTTGGGTGGATACCAAGCAAAATCCAGCTGACTTGTTTTCGAGAGGGGTCTCTCCGCGGCAGGTACACAAGTCAGAGAAATGGCTTCACGCTCCATCATTCTTGCTGCAAGATGAGTCAACATGGCCTAAAGCAGAGCCAGAAGTACTGAATGGAGATGAAGAAATCAATTCCACTGCCGTTGCTAACGTCGATCACCCTTCCGGTTGTCTTGATCAGGATGGGAACTGTTGTACTCATTCTACGATAGGTGATGGAGAGCAGGACCCATTGTGGAGACTCACTAACTGTTACAGTACCCTCCGTACTGCTGTAAAGTCTGTGGCATGGCTCCTGCGTATGAAGACCTTCTGGCGCAATCGGGCTGCCCATGTTGACTGGTCCTTTCCGCTCAATCCTATTGGTGGCAAAGAATTTGAGGATGCATTACTTACTTTGATTCGGCTTTCACAGCAGCAGGCAATGCCGGACCTTGTTGACACCTTAGAGAAAGTTCCTTGGTATGAAATCATGACTGGCGGCCATGGTGACTTAGCAAAGACGTCATTACAATCACTGCAGAGGTTTTGCCCGATAGTACAAGATGGGGTGATTCGGGTAGGAGGACGTCTACAGCGTTCCAGTTATCCTACAGATGTCAAGCATCCAATAGTTCTACCCAAACGTCACCACGTAACTGGACTTGTGATTATGGATGCTCACTGCAACAGCGGTCATAATGCTTCACAATACGTACTGAATAAACTTCGTAGAAGGTTTCATGTGATTGGCCAAGGGAGAACTGTGAAGCACTACATTAAGCTGAATTGTATGGTATGCCGTAACCAAGATGCGAACTTTGGAACACAGTTGATGGCTCCACTCCCACCTGCTCGTGTTGAGTCAGGCAAGCCTGTTTTCGAGAACTGCGGGATTGACTATATGGGGCCTCTGGAAGTTAAGCAGGGTCGCAACCTCTTGTCAAGGTATTGCTGTATCTTTACCTGCCTTGCGTCCCGAGCTACCCATCTGGAGATGATATACAGCCTCACTACAGATTCCTTCTTGCTTGGCTTGCGTCGTTTTTTGTCTGTCCGTGGTCACTCTACTCGTGTGATTTACTCAGACAATGCTACAAACTTTGTCGGTGCCCATGCAGAACTCAAGCGTGGATTGCAGCGTCTTGAAGACCATAAGATTATGGCTGAACTGGGTCCTCATGGGATAGATTGGAAACATGCACCACCCCTTGCCAGCCACCAGGGTGGAATATATGAAGCAATTATCAGACTTGTTCGTAAGGCCATGCGTTCCATGATGGCTGACAGACTTGTAAGAAGCCTATCCGATGAAGGCTTAGTAACCCTTTTTAAAGAGATTGAGTGTATCCTGAACAACAGACCACTCACTAGAGTTGGAACTGAACCAGATGATCTACAAACGCTGACACCATCGATGCTTCTGACTGGGAGTGTTAGCCCAGGATACCCTTCCGATGTTTTCCTCCCTTCTGACGGCTTGCGATCATCATGGCGTGCTTGCCAATACCAGGCCGATCAGTTTTGGGAAAGATGGAGATCTGAATATTTGCCCCTCCTTCAACGTCGTCAAAAATGGCTGTGCCCTCAACGTAATTTCGAAGTTGGGAACCTCGTTCTCTTGAAAGATGAAAGTGCACCTCGGAATTCCTGGCCAAAGGGAATAGTGGATGAGGTCATGCCAGATCGTGATAGTTTGGTGAGGAGAGTAAAGATCCGAGTTGCCGGAGGGAAGGTTTTTACGAGAGATGTGAGAAAACTCTGTCTTTTGGAGTGTGACACTTAGTTGTCTACACCGATCAGATCTGTTTGATATCACCACACCTTGTGATTTGTTTCGGCTGCATCAACGTAGACAATATTAACTATGAACATTCAATTGTAAATATTTTGCACACTGAAGAGTGCATAACACCTTACCCCGTTGATGCTACCCGATGAGGCCGTATTAGCCGTCTTTTTTTTTTGGACTGCTCATTGCTATGTTGCAGACGGGCTAATGTACAATGAACTGTGAACTTTGTGCACCATGGACTGTTTGACTAACACTTATGCTACTAGGCTTTGGTGCAGCCTAACATTACGGCCAGAGCATACGAACTATGGACTGTATGCCCACGTATGATCACGAACAAGTATGCTCCTCCACTTCCCCTGTGTATTTAGGCTTACATATCATACGTGGGTCGCACGGCGCGTGTGTTACTGTGCTGTCGTGGCACAGTTGTGTTTTATTTCTGGTTCTGTATTATTCTAGTGTTCACATTCTCATTGTTGATAATACCAGTAGTTCTTTTCGTATACTCGCTTCATTAATTTAAAATATTGTTCCGGTTACCCTTGTTACTCCTGCTCAATATTTTGGGCCGGCTATGTTACGCTCATATACGTATAGGGTTTTCCCCGTTTCTGCTGGATGTCTGCTTGGCTCTTTGTTGTTTGGTATTTGTTGCGCCACTGTTTGGTAATTGTTGCGTCATACTGGTTAGTTAGCTCGCGCATTGCTGCAAGCTGTTGTTTCTTGTTTGTAGCTGGACAGTGCAGAGTGCAGACATGTTACAGTTGTGTATTAAGTTGCTTGACTGTTATTAGAGCCTTTGCGGGAAGTCATAGTTGTGGGATCTAGTCTGTTGTTGTGAGGGATTTACTGAGTTATAGCCTAGGGCTGGGTACCGATTCTGCAGTAGAAACCTGTTTGTATAATGTTCTATGTTGGCGGGTTTGTCTTTGCCATTATATTAGAGATTGGATAAGTGCAGTGTTGGGACATGTAGTGTAGTTTATAGTGTAATAGGATTGCACGGTAAGTGTGTTTCACCTATTATTATGCCTGTATTTGTTAGCCTGCGAGCGCGATTAGCCTGTGTTTGTTGAAACATAGCTATTTTTCTCGGTTGGATCGTAGAGCGGTGCTGACTATGATTTACACTACGGAACCGTTGTTAGTCTGTCTAGTTTTCCCGTGATGCCTGTGCTGGCTACCACTGGTCTTTGTACCTTTGCTACTTGGTGCTAGGGTTATTTTTCTTGCTGTTTGTATAGTTGTTGCATGCCGGTTAATTTTTGGTCAGTGTGTTTACTTTGTTCTCTATTTGAATAAGGAAACGCTAAAGTTACCTCTAGCGTATCCGCAGCTAGTTAGGTCTAATTAAGTGTGTTTAAGTTAGGTTTAAATGCTACGGTTAATTATCGTGTTGCATGTGGTTGAATCAATAGAATTCGTTGAAGACAAGAATTTGTTGATACATCGCACGTTAGGCGCTGATAGGACAGCATATTCCTTGTCAATTAGAATCAACGGGGACAGTAGTCAGCTGTCATTCTTTGTTTTTTCGTTTAGGGAACGCCTCATAGTTTTGCGACGTTTTCTGAACGTACCACTGACCCTTTTCAGTGATTCTTAACTCCCAGAGTGCACTAGTACAGGTACGGAGGAATGGTAGAACTGGAGATTGGAGTGACTACAGTTCAAATTTAGAGTTGTTAAGCTGGGTTTACATAAGCTAAAAAAATAGTGCAAAACGGTGAGAAGCTGAGCTTTTATTTTATAGGCCTAATGTCATGCAACTTGGCTTTGCTAGTTGAGCAAAGTGGAGCCAAGCTTCATTGCAAGCTTCAAAGAACAAACAAAGCTCAGCTCTGCTCCATTGACGTTTTTTTGTTCGTGTAAACCCACTATTAGTAGTTGCAAGTTGGACCATTAGAGGTTGGAGTTGATAAGAGTTTTGGGGAAATCTGAAGCTGAGTTGATCTGAGAAAAATGAGTCAATCTAAATGAGCCTCCATGTGGAGAAAACCGATTTGGAAATGACACTGCTGCCACTTCCCAATTTTATGTTAAAGTACCACAATACCCATTACACTGATACTGGTATGGATCTTGCTTATCCAAAGTGTTGACTGGATATATAAGCAATCAAATAGCTTGCAATGTACATTTATTGATGTAAAAACATAGTAAATTTCAGAATTAGAGAATGGGCCTAGCAGTCATGTTATATAGCTGATGCTTCATGCTGTTAATGTGATGTATGTACAACTACTGTGTCGAATTGTCATTGAAGTTTCTGATCATCAATTCATCATAACATGTATTTACCTTTGTGTGTGAAACCAAAACAGACATGCAACGAATCAAGGTAAGTGACTGATAAACAGTAAACATTATGCATGTTGTGTTGTAAATGCTAAGGCATTATGTAATGCTTCACACTAATAACTGATTGTATATGATACCCAGTTTTGTTAGGCATCCATGTGGCAGTGATAAACATTTAAATTGTTTTGTGAAACAGTCAAAAATGTGCCATCATATATTTAAAATATTGACAGAAGAACAGTTCAATTTTTTTCTCGATATGCCATGCACATCAATACGAATATGAGTGTGTTACCAATCAAGTGCATTGTGATTATTCTACTTCATACTGCTATTTATAAATTTTTGCCTACCTAAGGCGCTTTAACCAATAGGCCCGGTATGCAACTCATAGAAAGTGACACGTGATTATGTAGTGAGTGGTTTCATGATTTTACGTATGCAATAAGCAGTAAAATCAAAGAACTTGGTGCAAAAAATATGGCTTGACATGCACTGCATTGCTCCCTGCAGCTGTGTGTTAGAAACTTGTTATGATAGTACACTACTCTTTCAGTTTTAGTATGTAAAGTTAAAGCAGTGGTTATGACACATGGGCAACATGCATATAAAATAATTCACAGTGGATTATTTTTGCATCAACCTCTTTCATGAAAATCAGCAAACTTATTTTGTGACAATTACAGGTCAGCATAATTTGATGCTAGTCAAGCTGTTGCATGTTGTTTTCTGTGTCTTTGATAAAAAATTATTATTAAATCAAGTAATGTGGCGTTAATGAACTTTGTTGATTGGAAATTTGAAATAATGTTTAAAATTTGAAAAGGCTATAGACTGGCTAAATTTTTTGTAGCTGTTGTTCCTGTTACTAAAAATGATCAAACCTCAATTAGCAGTTTTTATCCAATGGTTTTTATTGGGTAAAGAAATTAAAAATGTAATTCCACATAAGCAAGCCTGCTCCAAGCAAGTGGTTTATTGCTAAACGTTTTTGTGAAGTTTCAGAAATTGATTGTTTGGTACAGTTAAACATAAATGATAATTATTTAGTTGGGATGCAAAGGTGTGAACAACCCAAAGACTGCCATGGTAGCCCATGCTAAAGTTTTTATGTGCTTAACGCTAAGAAAGCATAAATTATAAAGCGCTAGAGTCCTTGTTTGCTTGTCTGTTATTTAAGACAAACTCTATGGCATTGGTTTACTTGCCTGTCTATAACGCGCAAAGGTTTTCATCTACGCATAAAACTGTTCAGTTCCAAAAGACCTGTTCGCACTGTAGATAGGAGTAAATAATAATTTGGTTTGAAACGCTATATGTCTTGTTATTACCATATTGCTTCACGCTACAATAAAACCGAATTGTCTCTTTTGTTCTATATCTAAGACACCCTATTACTCGAACTGCTGAAGATTTGACCTTAAATGAAAGCCTACCAAAGCAGATACGCGGGCTCTCCAGTTTGCTTTTTCTTACCCAGTCATTCCAAACTGTTTTTCATAGTTGAAATTTAACAAAAGCACTGCTGGACATAAGCCCAAGTTTAAACGGTTTCTCTCAAATACTGCAATTTATATAATCTGATGGAAATTTTCATTTTCATCATGCGCTTTTCTGGCTCATTATTTATATACAATATTTGGGCTTACAATTGCTCCATCTTTTTAGGGAATTCTGCGAAGAATGTGCATCGAAACACTAAATTCTGCAGACAGTTGATGCTATCTAATGCGTCCTGAATAGCACAAAAGGCTTGAATGAAAGCGAACGGAAAAAACAATTGAGACAAATGGTAAAATAAAAACTTCTCAGATGCATAATATGCGAAAACAGACGTTTTAGGGGGAAAACTTTGAACTGATAACTTGTCGAATTTATTCCAAAGAAGTGTGTTGCTGCTTACCGATTGTATAACATTTGCACTAAACATTGTTTGCCCGTCTTTGTTTCCTGTGTTCTATTCTAACGTATGGGTGTCATGTTTTTTTAGCCTATTTTGTTTGGTTAGTTTTTATGCAACATCATGACTGTGGCTGGTTGCTTATTGACATAATTTTGCTTCAGCGGAATATCTGACTGACATAACGTAAATATAATTAGGCATAGTCGAAACCTTCGTGACACAAGCTCTTGGTTATGGTTGAGAGCTACTGTAATTGCCTTTTAACATCTTGTTAAACTTGATTGCTGCTAACCTTGTTTTTGTGAGCGCACAATAGTTTGCACTTAAAGTGCACAGTAAATTGTTGATAATAACTGAAATTAATTAATTTTATGTATCATAATACTTCATTAGTTTGTATCTTTGCAAAAGCATTATTTTGTATTGTCTCTGCGTATGCACTTCATTTTTTATTGTTTGAGTAGCATACTGTAACTGCTCCGTATCTATGATTGTTTATTTTTTTACATTTGTGAGTTAAAAATGCTTGGGTTTGCATATGGTGGTGGCAGATTTCTATTTGTGCTTGCAGGAATTGGTTACTTGCAATTCTCATTTAAATTGAGGTCATAATCGCATAATATTTACATCGTTTGGATCAGTTTTATTTATAATCGCTTCATATGTGAACCTAAACATGTTCAAATAATCAATGCTGTTATTTGTTGAACATTTAATTTGTACCTATTTCTTTTGACAATATAAAGCATTATTGCAATATTTTGTTGTGCATTTCTTGTGAACCCTCCATTATTAAGTGATTATGACGACTGTTGTGATTACGAGTTAAGCAAAAACGCATTCACAAATATTAATCGGAAAACCCAAATCTGAAAATTGGGCTTTTTTCCTTAGCTAAAAGCTTTTGGGACAAAGCGCCCAAATTTTCAGCTTGGGTATTAATTACCCAATTTTCTTGATCTACAAGATTTAAGGTTAAACACCCAAATTGAAAATTTGGGTCGTTATTACCCAAGTTGACAAATTGGGTTTCTCAGCCTTCGAGCCCAAAATTTTCAATTAGGTTTAAAGACCCAAGTTTGTAGTTTGGGTCAAGTTACCCACTGTACTTGGGTTATGGATATTGGGTTAACAAACCCAACTTTGTAAATTGGGTCGTTATTACCCAAGTTGGCAAATTGGGTTTCTCAGCCTTCGAGCCCAAAATGATAACCCAAGTTTTTTGGGTCTACGTTACCCAATTTGATTTACAGTGTACCGGTACTAATATTCTGCACCCTAAAAAGGTAATTGTCTTCTAACCGTAATATTAAGTACTGGTATTAACCCTATTAAGCCTGGGGAGGGGGGGGAGCAAAATGTGCACGCGAAACTTTTGAAAGCTTGGTGCGCCAAGACTACAAGACATATCGTTTTCAAATTTTATGACTTCCTATTTCGGCATTTGGCATAATTTCAACACCATTTCGTTAAATTTAATGTATTATTTTAGCAGTTATTACGCTATTTCTTGCAAAAATCCAAGTGACTTGCCAGTCGTCGTTGAAAAAGGAAAGTTTTGAGGAAAAAAAGTTTAGTGTTGCGTCAAGACGTATCTGTACGCTTCATTGCCTCTCCGCCACTCAAAAGATAAATCGGTAAGATGAAACGATTGCTCTAAAATTCATCGCTCAAAAGAATATTCCAGGAAGTATGATTCGCTCATGCTTAGAGCTTGACACTGAAAGCCACAAAATTTCACACGGTAAAACAAGCGTGTACGAAATCTTTCGTTCATCGACGCTTGATGAATCATTCCCACATCACGTTTTTTTGTTTTCTTGACAATTACTGCGTTGAAGAAAGAAATTTTTGCATTTTGTATTCGATTTGAAGCCATGCTCAGAATGTTTTTAATTGACCAACTCTGTACTGTAACGAATTTTTCTACTAATTTTTCTCAGGTTTGAAAATTATAATGGCTATCAATGCTGGGAATTTTTCCAACTAGAAATTTTTTAAGTCCGATAAAAGGCGCTTAAAAAAGCTTAAAATAGATTAGTCTGAATCAAATGTTTTTACAAAAATAACCCCAATCATTTATACTAAACTAAGCAATCAAAATCAAATATTAGGCTATCTTAGACAAATTTCGATATTCTTTAACTTTGACCAACACTTGCAGTTTGTTTCCAATTTTGTTGTTGTTCGATTTACGCTGGATCAAAATTCAGCTCAAAAATAACAAAAGCATAGAAATTTCGACTACAGTATTTCAGAAGCTGAAATTAGTGCTTGTGTTTATCACATTATGTCGCAGTTTATATAAATCTGAAAGTAGCAAATTAAGAAGCTTCCTGCTACCCGCTTTTTTTCATGGGGCACCCTGGAGGGACCCTAATTTACACGTTTATTTTTACAATATTGTCTGGTGGGGAGGGGACAAAAACTAAAAGCAAAAACCGTGGGTCTGAAGCCCACATAAATTGGACATATGTCACTTGTGGACAGGCTAAATATGGGTTGTAGGCATAAGGCCGGATTTACGTACAAGCTGAGCAGGCTGAAACCGAGGGTCTCGGATAAAATGGGAGGCCTCATCACGAAAAATGAAGACCTATTTTTTCCTTTTCACCGATACTTTCAGTGGAAAAAAGAACATCTGAGGACGTGTAGGCCCCTATACCTTTTTTTTGCTTTTCACTATACCGATATTTACAGCAAAAACAGGACATCTGAGGACGTGAAGACCTTTTTTTGCTCTTCCAACCAGTGTGGTCAAATAGCCTAGGGTCTCTCATTGTCTAAATTCGGCCCTCAGGAGCGTATTTAGAGGGGGGGCATTGTGCTATGGCCCCCTTCTTGACTCTGCCGTTTACTAAAAAAGAACAATACTAATGGTGACAAGTGACTAAAATATGCCAGATTCTTTTGATGGTTTCTAATTTCTATAGCTTATGGCCAGGGGCGAATCTAGAGGGGTAGAATGAGGGATATGCATCCTCCCACCAGCCATTTTCAAAAATGTTTTTTATGTATACATTTTTCGTATAATTTCGAACCTTTCGCTTTAAGCTCGCGTAATTAAAAATGTGCAAACAAAAATGCATCATATTTAGCGAGCACTCAAAATTAGGGTCAAAAAATTTATGCACAATTTGCCTGAAAGTTATTCAAAAGGGACTTAAACAGCTATTACAGCACGTAAATTTTCAAAAATTTTCAGGGAGAGCATGCCCCCGCACCCCCTAGAGCTTTTCTTGTTTCTTAATCAGCTTCAAATTAGTCAAGCCAAAAAAATGCGCTTGAAAAAACCGTGGTAATTATGCCCCTTCCTCCTATTACAATTCTTCGTTACGCCACTGCCCGCCCTGGTTGTAGGCGAAAAAATCTGGCAATTGGTTTTGGCCCCCCCCCCCCCCCCCCCACTTTAGAAATGCTTCCGACATATGCATCAAGCTGAAGTCACTAAAATAAGCATAAAGCAAATTTAGTGATTTTGGTGAGTTGATTTTAATTTGATGTGAAATTGTTTTTGAATTAAACACAAAAAAATTGTAACATATAAAGACTGTGTGATCTCAAAGCTGAATCTATCGCAAAATAATACAAGATGAAATAAATGACTGGTTTTGGCCGCCAAAAATGCTGTTTACCTCATAAGGACTGCCGTCATTGGGCAAAAATCATTAACTCCAAAATTTTGAAATTTTGTTTTTTTGCATTTTTTCAATCGTTGCTCCAATGTCCGTCTTGTGTGCAAATATCGGATTTGTACTTCTAACCGATTTCGAGTTATCCATGTGGCAAACCCCATTAACTACACTTCTGTACAAAAAGTTGTCAAAAATTTAAAAAATTAGATGGCAAAACCTGTCAACTTCACATGTAATTGTTAGTTTTGTTATTGCGTCATAAACAAAGTTTAATGCATTTCTCAAAAATTTTTATCTCACTCGTGAAAAAATTGTGCGTAACAATATGAAACAATAATTATAGTGACGTAATACCTAATTGAGTTCAACGCAAATTCGGATAAAAATCGAACGCAAGATTCATTCGCTGTTTTTACATTCATTGATTAAAACTATTTACATTAAGCTGTATTATTAAACTTTTATGATCAAACACTTTTAGCAAACCAAAAATTAAAAAAATCTACAATCAGAAACATTCTTAAAAAAACCTGAAAACTAAAACTTGATTTTCCCAAAAAGTTCAAAAGTAGAGATAATGGGTTTTGCCAAATGACGACAGAGGAATAGTTCTGACAAGTTTGAGAAGTTTGGTGCGGTAGTAAAATAAAAAAATCAGGACAAAAACAACTTACTGTTTTGAGATCAATTTTAACCCACCCGGCCAATAAAAGAGGTCACACGGTACTAAAACACATTAGTTGAACTGCTTTTTGGTGTCAAATGTTTGTAGAAGTTTGCTAGATTTAATTTTTTCGTTGAATCACTCTTTTTTCTCAGTTAAATCCTGCATGTTGTGCAGATGCTTTTGCAACCAACCAGTTTGATGTGCCACTCCACAGATTAACAATGAGATAGGTAGTGTAATACCACAGGTTTCTTCAGACATTCCTCTATTTCTGCATCTGTAAAGCTTGCAATTGCTTCAGGTTGTTGCTGGTAAGAATCGAAATAATTCGTGGTAAGCATGTTTTGCGTCCAAGTTCCGAGTTGGTGCGTCAAACAAGCGAATCAAACTGCTGTTTAGCGCATGGGGCAGTCATCGAGAGAGAGAGAGTGAATTTATTTTTGTTTGGAAAGACGCAACCAAAAAAAATAAACAATGCAATTTTCGAACGAAAAAAAAAAACAGTGTCGTCAATCCTGTGAGAGGCTGCGAAATGACCATAGTCCAAATCCAAGGGAAATTGGCACGGTCGTCGAGTCTGCAGCCTCTCACAGTTTTCTTAATGTGTAAGAAAACTAACAGTCACATAAACAATAATCACAAGCATAGATATGAATAATGTCGGCAATAACACAGTGAAATGGTTATTGAGTCGTAGCTACTCTAAGTAATTGCGAGCAACATGGACTTAGTAGGCTATTATTGGTTTACACGAAGATATTCCTTCACACGTTTTATGAAGTTGTTCTTATTTTTACGCGCAGAATTTTTTATTTCAGTTGGTAGCTCATTCCAAATTACTGGTCCTTGATAGCGGATCGAGCGTTGCGATTTTGATTTATTAAATCGTGCCATAGAGTAATTGTCACTTGTAGCAAATCTCGTTGGATAGGAGTGCAGTTTGGAAGGCAATGCATAAAAATCATTAAAACAATTTGGTAGAGAGTTGTTTTGATATTTACCCATAAATTTTAGAATTTCTAATTTATAGATGTTGTTTAGATTTAGCATCTTTAGTTTTTGATATAGAGGATTGAGTTCCATTTTGAAAAATGATGATTTTGTGATAATCTTAACAATAAAATTTTGCTGAACTTGAATTTTGTTAATATACCTGGCAGCGGAATTTCCCCATGCAGAAATACCATATTGCAAGTGCGAATACACAAGGCTAAAATACACATTTCTCAGCACAGACAAAGGGACGTAGTGTCTTAGTTTGCTGATGATGCCTCGTGCAATAGTCAGTTTTTTTACTACGCTTTTCGTGTGGTGCTCCCATGAGAGTTTATTATCTAGAAGTACTCCTAAATATTTAACGCTTTTCTGTTCTGCGATATTACTGCCATTCCGCGCACGAATGCAAAATTCATCTTTTTTCTCGGTATAAGTTTGGCTCGAAAATAAGATAAAATTAGTTTTGGAATAGTTAATTGTCAATTTATTAGCAGTGACCCAACTTTCAATTAGGTGCATTTCTGCTTCACTCTTGATATTTAGTCCATCACGGCTCTTGTCGTTACATAATAAAACAGCGTCATCAGCATACATCAACACATCAGAATCGCATGAGTTGGACAAATCGTTAATATACACAAGAAAGAGAAACGGCCCTAATACGCTACCTTGCGGTACTCCTACTGTGATGGGTAACATGTCTGAGGCTTGCTCATTGTTCACGGTATACTGCTTCCTGTTGGTTAGATATGATTCAATCAAGTTATTTGCAATTCCTCTTACACCATAATGTTCAAGTTTTCCAATTAAAATGCGATGATTGACGGTGTCAAATGCCTTAGCAAAATCCATAAATATTGCACAAACTGAGTTATCCAAATCCCGTTGTTTTAAAATTGTTTCATATAGCCATGTCAAAGCGAGATTAGTGGAATGATTTTTTCGAAAACCAAACTGTTGATTTACGAATAGATGGTATTTTTCCCAAAAGTTGATTAAACGTTTATGCAGGATAGTTTCAAATATTTTATTAATAGGCGAAAGAATTGAGATTGGTCTGTAATTGCCAACTTCGTTTTTCGGACCTTTTTTGTGTAAGGGAATGACTTTAGCTATTTTGAGAATGTCGGGATAGATGCCCGTTTCCAGGCAGTTATTAAACGCACTAGCAAGGGGTCTAGCGATGAGAAATTTAGATTCTTTAATCAAGGCTGTAGGGATGTCAATGAAGCCTGATGATTTATGGCTGTTCAGACCGGCAATTATTTCAATTACTTCATGCTCGTGGGTAGCTTGCAAGGCAATGGATGAAGGATGTCGTTTACCAAGGAACTGTTTATAATGTAAATCACTTTTCGTCACAGGCACTTTGGCACTTAATTTTTCACCTATTTCTACAAAATGCCTATTCATCTCGTTGCAGATTTCCTGCGGACTGGTAATTGTTTTGCCATGTGCTATTACTTGTTGCGGCGATTCAGCTTTGGGTTTACATTTGTGTAACAACTGATTGATAAGATTCCATGTTTCTGCAGAATTACTAGCATGACCAAATAAATCATCAAAGTAAGCTCGTTTGGCTGCTTCTTTTTCATGAGTTACTTTATTTCGTAATTTTTTATAGATGGCCAATTGTTTGGGACATTTATTTTTCATGTACTTATCGTAAAGTTTATTTTTATGTTTTATTAAAGCTAATAACTCTGAGGTAATCCATGGGCTTTTTGATGTCTTGTACTGTTTACGACTGAGCATTTTTTTCGGGAAATGGTGGTTCGTCAGATCACACATTAGTGTAATAATACTATTTAAATTAGATTCGTTTTCCATTAAGGAATAAAGAGAGTTGTAAAGATCTTCTAAGAACCGATCAATTTTTTCTCGTGTCATGCGGCGAACGTAAGGGCGAGAACGCGATGTTTTTTTAGGCTTGCATTTATACACAGCACAAATTGGAAAATGGTCCGAGATATCATCACAAATTATAGTTGGGGTGACATGATTAATGTGTGCCGAATTCGTATAAATGTGATCTATGATGCTATCACATGTTTTCGAGATACGCGTTGGTTTGTCTATCAGCTGCATGCCTCCCACGCTTTGAACATGGTTAGCATAGTCAGTTATATTAGATGATTTGTTTATATTGTCGTAATGTATGTTAAAATCTCCCAAAATTACATATCTTTGACTGCTTTTGAGAGATTTAAGAATGTGTATAAAATGATCTTTAAAACTTTTGAAGTCGGCAGATGGGTGCCTGTAAATAGTACCAACAAGTAACGATTCATTTTTAACCAGACCAATTTCAACCCAAACGTCTTCACAGGCATTTGCTATGAGTTTGATTTCAAAATTTTGTTGACAATTTAGACGATCAGCCACAAAAATAGCCGCACCACCAGCTTTTGTTTTGGAATTGCAGTGAAACAATTTATATCCAGGCAGATTGCAATTACCCAGGTTGTGATCATTCAGTCTTGTTTCACTGATGCAAATGACATCAACAGGTTTTACAAATTGTTTTAAGAATGTGATGAGGCTGTCAAAGTTTTTTTGTAAACTTACTATGTTTACGTGAACAATGAGCAAGGAATCGGCATCTGGGCTTGCCGACATTTCGCTACTAAGTTCTTTGTGGGTTTTAAAACCACAATAAATATTCTCAAAGTTAATTTCAAATCCTTGTTCGCCAATGAATGTGTTTAAATTACATCGCCTAAATTAAGAAGATCAATCACTCAAGCAATAATACCTTACAGATTGTCCAAGTCGGATTCAGTTTTAATTGCGATTCTGTCGTTGTCTTGATCTTTCCGCACATATATTTGACCATTGTTCGACCAGATGTAGCTATAGTCGAGCTCTATTGCTTTTTGCTTCGTTTTCCAGAACAGTCTTTTTCTTCTTTGCGTTAAGTTTTCGTTTATGTACAAGTAAGTCATGTCTTGTACAGGAAAGTTGTCAATCTCTTTAGCTTTAAAGCGATTCTCGTACATTTCGTTCCTCTTATATCGGCTGATAAACCTTACTATGATGGCGGGATTAGATTTACGTTGTCCTGCTCGTGGGTTTGCCGAACGTCGTTTTTGCGGAAGACGATGAGCGATGGAAATATCTCCCTCTTCCAGGTCGACACCTATTGTTCCAGCTAGGTCTAGGACAATTTGGGTTACATCTTCGTTTTCTTCGTGGGGCACACCTACCAGTTCTAAATTCTGTCGCCGATCATACTGTTCCAGTTCGTCTAGTTTTAGTTCTTCTTCGTTAGATTTATTTTGCAAATCAGCCGTTCTCTTGTTTAATTTCTTCAATTCTTGCACATTATGCTTATTATTAGATAATGCTGCCTTGTAGTCATTAGTTAAATCATCATATTTTTCACTAATAAATTCATGTGCTTTCTGTAATTCAGCTACTTCTTTCTTCAGACTTTTGATTTGAGTTAGCATTGGCACAGTGGCTTTGTTAATCATGGTTTGAATTAGACTTTCAAGCTGCGATTGTGTTAACTGCATGATTTTATCAGAAGCCGGTTTATCGTCTTTTCCTTTGCCGCGATTTTTGCTAGAAGTCTCCGGCATTGCTAATCAAATGTTGTCATCAAAAACACGTCTGCTCACTGCGACAGCTCACTCGTAGTGATTTAGTTTTAACTTTTAACATCGATTTTGCATTTTCTTCAGCTACTTGTTTTCGAGGTGCTAGCACTTTCGCCACTCGTACATTTCTTACGTTTTCATTATGATCCCCTAACATCATCACATGTAATCAGATAACCCATGCATCCAGCAACTTTTTCAACTTAGTTCAAAAAATTACGAATTTTTTGAACAAATGTGTTTAAGAAATTGCTTTGAGTGTGGTGCGACGAACGGTTATTTTGCACACCAAGAGAAATGTTTTGATTGCGATGGTAGAGGATGATCATGAAAGCGTAAGAAATGTGGGAGTGGCGAAAGTGCTAGCGCGTCGGAAATAAGTAGCTGAAGAAAATGCAAAATTGATGACTGCCTCATGCGCTAAACAGCAGTTTGATTAGCTTGTTCGATATACCAACTCTCAACTTGGAAGCAAATGCTTACTACGAATTAGCCAATTTCGATTCTTACCAGCAATAATCTCGAGCAATCGCAAGCCTTACAGATACAGAAAAAGAGGAATGTCTGCAGAAACCTGTGGTGTTACACTACCTATCTCATTGCCAATCTGTGGAGCGGCACATCAAACTGGTTGCGGAAGCATCTTCATAGACGAGAAAGAGTGATCCAACAAAAAAATTAAATCTCGCTAACTTATGAAAGCGTTCGACACCACAACGTAGTTCCAGCAGTGCATTAGTAAACCGTGAGATCTTTTCTATTGGCCGGGTGGGTCAAATTGTTCTTAAAACAGTTGTTTTTGTTCTGAGCTTTTTATTTTACCACCGCACCAAACTTCTCGAACTTGTCAACAGAGCTGGATGTCTCGAGACGTGTCTCGGTCTCGAGACACGTGTTTGAGTGTCTTGGTCTCGTCTCGGTCTCGCTATGCCAATGTCTCGTCTCGGTCTCGGACCTTGAAAGTCTCGGAAAATGGTCATGTCTCGATCGAGACTTGAAAAAATTTTGGATTTGAAACAGCATTCA
Source organism: Trididemnum miniatum (assembly GCA_964006365.1). NCBI lineage: Eukaryota > Metazoa > Chordata > Ascidiacea > Aplousobranchia > Didemnidae > Trididemnum > Trididemnum miniatum. The sequence goes on from OZ023231.1 coordinate 14,624,120, forward strand.
GGTCTTTGATACGGAAGCAACAATGATACTTACCCGATGTATTCAAAGTAAAGCATTGTGCGTGATTTCGCACTTTGCAAAACATTTGGCCACATTTTGTTTAGACCATTTTGCTTTGTTGTTAAGGCCTGCAGAATTGCAGGCTTTTGCTTTCTTTTTGTGAGCAGCATTTATGAAAACTGGTCTATTTCAACCACTAAGCACATGCATTCGATGGTAATCTACTCTAGACCAGGAATGTCTAACCTTTTAATTTATTAGGAACCCATTGCAAAATTAAATATTTAACTGGGCCGCAAAGCGACCAGAATTACAATATTTCAGATTATAGTTCTAAGAAAAAAAAATTAACCATTGATTGGTAGGCCTTGTACTGAGCCGCATTTTGCTGAAAATGCAATGTTTTTAACAACAAAGAAAATTTAAAAATCCATTAACATAATTAATGTAATAATTAATCCAATAATGTTAATTTAGTTTTAACTTTTAACAATATGGCCTTCCCTTAAAGACATAACGACCGCTAGCCACGTCTAAAAAATTAATATATTTTTTATGGGCAAACGGTGTGTCAAATCAAAATATTTTCAAGAGAGTAACGTGTCATACAGGTATGTCATAAAATTAAGATTTTTACAAATTTGTTCCCTATGAAAGATGCTATTCTCGTCTGGTTTACAACAGCTATCAAAAGGTTATTCAAAGTAGTTCAGGCCCAAAAAAGGCTTCAAATCGAAAAGAAGTGCAGGGATTACAGTTGCAGGAAATTGGTTTACCTACATGGAAAGTGCTTTCAGATTGGAGCTAGCTCTTTTTATGAGAAAGTTATTAACCAGATAGATTTTCAAAAATGCATGGTATCACAATGACTTTAAAATGTTTATGTTAATTAATTTATTATTTATCAAATATAAAGTGCTTTGGTTAAATTTCATGAACACTCTCGAGCTCAATACTTGATAAACTTGCTAAAAAATTGTTTTAGCAGAGGATAGTGGGCTGCAATGCCGACATTCCTGGTTTAGATCAACATAGCCTACCAATGACATTTTGTTTAAAGTTTTCTTGACATCTTTTTCGTTAGATTAAAAAAGAATATTGGGCCGTGTAATCGTCTGCGAGAGGTATTGCTTGCCTTGCAAGCTACAAGGACTTAAATCTTCTGTGATAATAAGCTGTTTCGTTGTTATGGTGAACTCGTTAAATCATTAATTGTAATGGTTAAAAGGATATGACCAATAGCACATTTATAATAGGCCACATCAGTTCATAACTGCGACGGCTTCATTGCTTCATTTGTTTTTGCTAATGTCATTTTGCTATAAAGTTATTTCAATAACTTGGCTTAGTAGAGCCCATACTCCAGAGTATTACTATCGTTTTCATATTTTCTAATTTTTGGCTCATAAAGTCTCGTGTCTCGTAACTTTAAAGTCTCGTCTCGGTCTCGAAGCTATGATGTCTCGTCTCGTCTCGGTCTCGGTAGGTTCGGTCCTCATTCCAGCTCTGCTAGTCAAAACTATTCTTTATGAGGTTAGCAGCATTTTTTGGCTGCCAAAGACCAGTTATTTATTATTTTGTGGTGAAGTCAGTTTTGACATCACACAGTCTTTATATGTTACAATTTTTTTGTGTTTAATTCAAAAACAATTTCACATCAAACTAAGATCACCTTACCGAAATCACTAAATTTGCTTTATGCTTATTTTAGTGACTTCAGCTCGATGCACATTATGTTCTGCTGATTCGAGGCAATTGTTACTACTCATCTTATTTGAGCAAGAGTTGAAGTCACCATCCGTCCAGTTTATGATGCATCAAATCACATACAGTGTTAGTTATATGAAAAGAAATAGTTCCACCGATCAAAATTAAATGACTGTGCTTCTTACACAATTACTTGTGGGTGAATTTTCCAAAAACTGCCAAAAATGGTCCCAATTTTTGCTTTTCGACAGTAACTTTTTTCGTGATGAAAATAGAGAAAATTTTCATGTTAGCACAGATAGGAACATGGTGCTTCCGCAGATTTTGAGCTACATACCATTACTCTATGACCAGTGATTACCGAGATATGTGAATTACTCCTTGCGTCATCATTTGCGATAACATTTTGGGGGATAGCCGGCTGGAAAATGGGGGCAACCCCCTAAAAACAATCTTTTAACAAGTTTTTGACCATTTGGCCGGATTTGAGAACTAAGCCTGCATTGTTTTCGATTTTCAAAAAAAGTTTCCCCCCTACTGACCAGCAAAGCTAGCGAAATAAATTTTCCGAAAAGCTGATTCCTCGTGTGTTTTTCCAATCTCGTTGTCAAGATCACCAAACCACCTTTGATACAAGACAATGAAGCAACCAAAAGCAAAGTGTATGTTTTTTTCGTTAATTTCAGCAATTCGCGTGGTTTTTGCAGAGCCAAAATTCGCGAGAAGTCTAATTTCAAAAATAAACAGAAACAGTCAAGTTTATCGTGTTGCTCTTTCTGTAGCGGTGCGCGCTCCACGGGTTACAAATCACTTTGTTCCAACGCTTGCGAAAAAAGATTACAGCCAGTATCATCGTAATCATCTTTTCATTGAAGTTGAGTTGCAAAACCCATCTTAATGCTCCTATGGTTTGCAAAAAGATTGCTTATGACCTTGTGACACCCAACGTTTAACTTTCGGTGAAATTACACTGCAACTGCTACAATTTGTTTGGCGCTTAACCTCAAACACAATGAAGAGGATTAAAGTGTCGTTCAACTTCTTATTTGTGGCGATAATCCTAGCAATTCCATTCAAGCTTGTGAATGACTTGACATTGCTGCACAAAAATGAGCCCAGTGAATATGTCAGGTTGTCGGCTGCGGAACATACCGGTGAGTCGTCTGCTCGCTTTTTATAGGCGAAAGCACTACTGGCAATACGAGGTGTGGCTAAAAAGAAACGGGACTGACGTTACAGATTGCGAAACACAATTAATCATTGGGAATAAACACTTTCACAGTGTGGCGTAACATGTGTTCACTACTTAGCACCTGTTTTGACGCAACATCGCAATCATTTTTGCTTTTACAGAGCAATAGGAGAATGTGATTAACTACTTGTTGAAAAAAATTGCAAAATGACGATTGAGCAAAGAATCAACATTCAGTTTTGTGTCAAACTTGAAAAACTATGATAGAAACTCTGAAGATGTTGCGTGATGTTTATGGAGATTCTTCCATGTCCATCACAAGAGTTTTTCAATGGCACAAACAATTTGTGGAAGACAGAGAGTATGGAAGATGATCCAAAGTCAGGGAGACTTTGGACTTCCACGACTGATGCCAACATTGAAAAGGTTCTGCTACAAATCGCTTGCGACATTGAAAAACTCTTGTTATAAACATGGAAGAATCTCCATAAACACCCCGCAACATCTTCAGAGTTTCTATCATAGTTTTTCAAGTTTGACACAAAACTGAATGTTGATTCTTTGCTCAATCGTCATTTTGCAATTTTTTTCAACAAGTAGTTAATCACATTCTCCTATTGCTCTGTAAAAGCAAAAATGATTGCGATGTTGCGTCAAAACAGGTGCTAAGTAGTGAACACATGTTACGCCACACTGTGAAAGTGTTTATTCCCAATGATTAATTGTGTTTCGCAATCTGTAACGTCAGTCCCGTTTCTTTTTAGCCACACCTCGTATAATTAATTATGAAAGCATATACTGTATGTTAAACTCTTCGAGCGTACAAGAATCCAAAATTTGAAAATGTTTTTGAAATTTCCAGTAAATAAAATCAGAGAATCATGCAATTTTAATTACGTTACTGCTAACAGTAACAGCATGCCATTACGCGTATACATACCGCGCTTTTCTGAGCAGTTACAATTTCCTTTATGATGTCACAATGACCTCGCAAATTAAAAAAAATTTAAAGGCACTGGAGATTTATGCGATATAAATACCAGAAATTTGAAGAACATAATTAACTTTAGGCGGTATTAATCGATTTCAAGTTTTGGAACATTGAACACGTCAGCATCACATATTTGAAGTCAAAGAAAAGCTCAACAGCCACAAAATAATTAGCACAGCGTATGTTAGCAAAAAAAAAAAACAGTTTAATATTGACTTTTAATTTAAGGTAGCAGCCTGATATCCTAATTACCGTACGGGAGGTTAGTTTGAAATCACACACTTTGTTAATTTAAGTCACTCCAAATCATTTTAAAGGATTCTGCCCGACATTTGATAACAATAATATTCTGTTTGATCAAGGCAAAACGAATTCTTGAAGCGAATTTTCACTTCATCAAGTCGTAGCAAATTTAAGATCGTAGACGCAAGTAATTCTTTCAAATTTCTTTTCAGCTGGAGAGTAGAAAATTCAATATTTATCGGTGCTTTTTGACCAGAGCTAATTTTACGTGAATGAAATCACTGCACTATTCCACGTGGAACAGTGATTTTGTTTATGCCAAACGTGCATTACATGATCGCTACCAAGTACGGTATGCAAGCTGGCTTGATTGTGGGTACTGTTGTTTTTTTTTCGATATAGGCTCAAATCTTGCAGCTTAAAACGGACATATGTCCGTGTTTTTGTGCCGTTTGCTGTCCATTTCTCTGCAATATTCATACGATATTTTATACTTCGTCTTGCAGGAAAACTGAACTAACATTTTATTTTAAAGCCCAATGAATTTTTGAAACTACAATAAATTGTTATTTTTTGCCAACTGGCAATTTTACTATTTTAACAAAAGCTTTTTGAAACATATCCTAAAACAGCGTTTCTCGAACCATGGGTCGCGAACTGAATGTGGGTCGCCAAGTCTTTATAAATGGGTAGCTGACACAAGTAGAGGGCTCAAGGACATTGCTTATTTTTGATTTTAGATGTAGGCATAATTTTCTAACTTTTATGTTTTTCAAAATTTGGCAATAATAGGTCTGCACGCAGGGCCGGATTTAAGCAATGAGAGGCCCTAGGCTATTTAATCACACTGATTGGAAGAGCAAAAAAAGGTCTACACGCTCTCAGATGTCCTTTTTTTTACTGAAAATGTCGGTGGAGAGCAAAAAAAAGATCTTCGTTGTTCATGATGAGGCCCCTCATTTTCCCCGAGGCCCCAGGCATCAGCCTGCTTAGCCTATTGGTAAATCCGGTCTGGTGTGCACGTCATCTGACGTTGGTATAGAGTTGTTTGTGACCAGTCCATTACGTCATAATAGTTGTTGTGGTTTATTGTCTATTTTATCTTGGCTCGTGTGGAAATTCGTCGAATATAATTAATTAATCAAGGGAGAGTAACGGCGTTGGAAGGTGGGGGCTGAAGCCCCCTTCCATATTTTTTCAGTCCCCTTATAAAAATTTTGAGCCCCCCTTTCAAAAATTTATAACAACAGTACACCCTATTGCACTTCAACGATGGCTTATGGCGTCATTTGTTATTTGTTTTTTTTTCTTCATTGATACCATTAAACCAACATACTATATTTTGCAACTTTGTGATACAAGTGAACAAAAGGGCAAAAACTGTTGGATTTTCAGGCAACTTCGTGCACAAAGCTTTGAGAGCTTTATGATGATGTCATAGTCAACTTGTCTTCAATTGTAATAGAAACTTCTGGGCAAATAACAGCAAAACAACAAAATATCAAATTAGAATTACAGTACTGTTGTTCAGACTTGGGGCAATTACAGAACTCATGTAATCGATTACGATTACAATTACTCCTAATCATTTGATTACAATTACGATTACTAAAAAAAATTATTGTAATTGATTAAAATTACAATTACATCAATTGTAATCGCGATTACAATTTCGATTACTTTTAGTCAGCTTGCGGAATTGTTGGTAGATTTTTTTGGTTTTACTTTTTAGCGAAACTAAGACTCGACTGACAACTCATACTAAAAACTAATCGCAGACTGCAAAGCTAGCGAAGAAATTTTTTTGCTTCACACTCTGATCAAATAAATGAATAATGTGCTAATTAAATTTTCAGTGACGAATGTGTTGCTTGTTTGTTTTGGTAGAAAGCATAGGTGCTATAAAACAGCACAATAGAAGTTTTAGCACCACGGCAGCTGTTATTTAGATCTAAGAGATAAAGGTGGCAATGCTCTAATTACATTTTTGCTTCCAACTGCGTGATGTGGTTCAAAACAACACGGCGGATAGACTTGTGAATTGGCACAACGCAGTGCAAGTACGCAAAACAAAAATTCTCACCGCTTCAACCAGAATCGAAAGCGTAATTCACTGAATGATGTAATCAGCTGCAATGTAATCGATTACGATTACAATTACACAGCTGATTTTGGGTTAGTAATCGATTACGATTACTGAAAAAAATGTAATTAATTGTAATCGATTACTAATTACATTACGATTACCCCATGTCTGCTGTTGTTAGCTTATCCTAGGAGCAGTGTCGTAGCGAAAAATTAAAAAAAAAAAGGGGGAGGGCATAATTTCCACATTTTTCCAAGCGTAGGCCTATTTCTTTTTTGGCAGAACAATTTTGAAGCTGATTGAGAAACAAGAAAAGCTGTGGAGGGGTCTGGTGGAATGCTTCCATGGAAAAAATTTGAAAATTTACATGCTACAAATGGCTATTTTAGTGCTTTCTGAACAATTTTTTGGAAAATTTTATTTAAATTTTTGACCCTAGATCTGAGTGCTTTGCCAAACTATTATCTTAAGCGAGCTCGTACTTTCCCAAGCAAGCTCGTACAGCGCATCGATCGCTTTCTCGTGATAGGAGAATAAATATGCAACTAAATGCAAAAAATATGATGCATTTTGTTCGCACATTTTCGATTATGCGTGTTTAAGGTGTAAAGCTTATTGCTATCGAAGAGGTTCGAAATTATGGAAAAATTGTGTGCATCAAAAACATTTTTTGAAATGGCTGGTGGGGGGATGCATACCCTCGTTCTACCCCCTGGATCCGCCCCAGGCCACAGCTACAGAAACCATCAAAAGATTCTGGCATATTTCAGTCACTTGGCACCATTAGTTTTTTTTTTATTTTATTTAAAGGCAGAGTCAAAAGGGAGGGGGGTGGGGCATGGTACAAGGATAATAGGTTCATTTAATGGAGGTTAACACGGTTACAAACGTCGATTTCGTTACTGTGTGTTATGCTAGCTAGAGGACAGCTTGAGTTCATCAAGCTGACTCCAAGGACTTTTACTGAAGTAAAGTGTATGGTACGAAAACAAGGAGGGGGTCTGGGGGGCGAAGCCCCAAAGGTGTTGGTATCGTAACACAATTTCAGCCCCCCCTACTTAAAAGCACTTCCAACGCCACAGGGGAGAGTAAACTGAAAAATTATTATTTGAGTAAAAATGCCGAAAAATGAAACAAGCTCCACATTTTTTGTAAATTTTTTTAAAATAGCGACATAACTGCGATTGAAGTGAACATTAACTTCAGGTCAAGACTTGGCTTGACTTGAAATGTGACTGCAATGACGTCATTATGGTTTTGCTTCCTGTCTTTTTGCAAGCACAAAACTGTTTTATTATTATAAAAAATTATTGTTATTCCAAAGAAAATCAACAAGTCACGTTTTTGAAAACTTGTTGCAGTAAAAGGTTCTGTTTTTTATGTATTTGATTTGTTAAATTTTTTTTTGCTTTTATTTGTATGCTCAGTTTAAGTAGGTCGCAACTGTTCTTGCAGATGGTGTTTTCGAACGAATTTGGGTCGCATAAGAAAAGAGTTGAGATACACTCAAAGCCTTAAGCTTTAATAACTTTAATAAATTTTCCAATATCACCACAGTTAAAAAGTAAAAGTTTTAAGCCCAACAGTTTGTTTCACCCAAAATGGAATCATCTGGGGTTGAGCACTTATAAAAAAAATTTTTCAGTAGGATTATTTTTGACGTAGTGTGGAAAATGTGAGCTTGCTGAATCGTAATTAAGCGAAACCAATTTATTATTGTGATTAAGCGCCTTGCTGAATTGGTCTAAAATTATATAATAAAAGCGGTTTAAAATATTTTTAGTGCGTTGAATCTTTTGCTTGCAATGGATACCTATGCTTCTAAACATGAAACTCGAAAACATGGAATTAAATATCTTAAAAAAATATCAACTTGAACCTTGCGAAGCTTTTTAAAGTTTGTCTAGCAAGTCACGGCACTGCATCGCAGAGTAGTAAAGCATCTGCATCAACAAGGTACGCAAAAAATTGATTCACGTCAGGAACACGTTAGGAGATGTCAAGGTCGTATTTAGGGGGGGGATGAGAGGGGTTGAAACCCCCCCGAAATATTTTTACAAGTTTGAACCAAGACAGTCCAAGCCCAGCAATCGTCGAAACATAACATAGTACGCGGTAGTAAGATGTAACATTTTGACCCGCAGGTCATTGTTGCGGTATGCGTTTCTTGACAAATCATAAAAATCAGCGCTCCAAGCACAGGGTGCTGCAACGTTTCGTACATTTGCCATATAATTAATCCAGCTATAAATAATCGTATTGAAGTATAAAAGACACAAACTTACGAAAAAGCTGAGGCCTTTGTGTACTATAGCCTACACATACAAATAAATTCCGGTAAAGCATGGAGACTGATTTCAAGATGAACTGTTGTTTGTTAAATTGATTGCTATTATTAGTGGTCGCCTGTCAGTGGCGTAAAGGGAGCAGGCGCCTGGCTTGTGCTAAAACTGTTGCCGCATGTGCACAACCAGTTTACTGCAAATTTTACAATAACCTGAATAACGTCATGTTCAAGTTCAACTAATAGATAGCTTTTATGTGTCGGATGATACTGCTGGCTTGAAAAAGAAGTCACAATCTGCATAATTATGCTGAACGAAGCTTGATATTTACAATTGTTTTAGTGGGCTAGTAATTGAAACGTACTAAAGGTGCAAACGTTACAAATAATTTGCTTTTCTATTTTCAAACTTTCAATCAATTTAACATACTGTTTTATTTTCTAAGGAAATTATCGTATTACATAAAATCAATGCTTGCTCGCAGAACAGAATATGACTTTACATGAATGCAAAAAAGAAAGTGACATGATTCCTTAATTTGTTCTCATTTTGTGCTCACAACTGCAGCGAATCCTTTGCAGTGAAAATTAGTTTACATACAAAACACGGTGATCTTCAACCAAGGGTTCCTGTCCTGCAGCCTAAATCAATGCAACAAGCTGAGGGTCTGTTCCAATTTGATTTTAGTCTACCGGTATATAAAAATTTAACCGTCAACTTAGTAAATGTCTGTCACTTCCTGCGCAGTACCTCTAATTATGCTCTCTATATATTCGCTCTCTGTAAGCATCAAGGCACTGTATGCAGTTGTATTTGCATTGTACTCGAGAAGTTTTGGTCACAGGAAAAAAGTTTTATAATAAATATACGTCATTTCGGTAAAATTTTCGCCTCAAGGTTCGGAAAATCGCAAAATTTTGGGTTAGGACTCGGGCTAAGATTTTGCTTGAGTTTGCAGCCCTAATACAATAACAAGTAGCAACCATGCACACAAGTACAGCAATGATTGTAGTGCATGTGAATTAAGGTACCCTCACTGCAAACCAGATCTTTACTGTGAGCATTTCTCACGCTTTTGATGGAAAATACCGTGGGTGCTTTTGATTGATTTTTGTTTCGGGTCTTGCAGGCTGGACCGCGTAAGTTTAAGCCCTGCACCAGCGGCATAAACACATTCAGGGAGAGCCACGGCGCCATGCCCCCCGCTGGCCCTGTCGTTGTTGTAAATTATAGAACACACCTACGCGTCATTCAGTCAAATGTGCCAAAGCTAATAAAGTTTCATTCTCCTTTCATTTATCTTAGCCAAGCTTCTGCTTTTAGACGTACCGGTACCAAGGCTTTTAGGTAGGCCTACTAAAATATTTTTGTACTGTTTATTAGAGACTGCTTCAACTGCAGGTGCGGTACGTCCTTTTTCGATAAAAAGTGTGCTTAAATGAGTGTTTTTTATGCGAAAACTGTAAAGATCTGCTGGTGGACGGGGCTCCGCCTCCAGACCCCCGGTTTTGTGCCACTTTGCTAAAGCTTTGGTGCGCAGCGCCACTAAACAGCGGTAGCTCTGAAAAAGGAAAAAAATTTAACAAGCATTACAGGAATGTTTATGCCACAAAGCGTACACAGCTTCGTAAAAATTTACTTTAAAAATTTTGCTGTACCGTAGTGAATATTTACATCAATCCCCCCCACCCCGAAATATTTTTCTAGATACGGCCCTGAGAGATGTTACGTGTAAACCCATGCATTTTAGGTAATTAAAGCTCGAACCGTAGTTAAATTATTCATCCCAAGCAGTTAGATAAATTGTGCTTTGTGCGGCATTGGGCAGATTGCCATGCTTGAAATACATTCACACCCACACGTTAAATTTTGCAAGCAATGAGTTGATAATTTTGATCACTATCGACACTTTGCTAGCTTTAGATGTAGGCTATCTCGCGGCAAATCTGATATGTTCGTGCAAATGCCATGCTTCTTTTTTGTAAAAGCTGCGTATTGCTTGCTCTATGGAGCATACTTTCTTGGCAAGCCTGTAGTCAGATTGGACCAGTGACCACCACAATGAGCAAACTACAACCTGATAGTCCTCATAAAGCTATATGCTGATGAATTAATTTGTTTGTGCCAGTTTGGTGGTTAATTAATAAACCAATACTACCGCAATAGTAAATGCAGTCGAATTAAAGCAGAACCACGATGTTAAGCCTCTACTTAACACTGATGTCTAAACCAAAAAGCTGCTATACTGTTTCTTACTCAACTGCTCTTTTCTAGTCGCCATTCAGTTTCGATACTGACAGGACAGCTCAGGCGTAAAGCTTGACCACACTCTTGCTTCTTTCAAGCGTTTTAGCTTCTTACCACCAGAAGAAAAAACGATAGTACAGCTGCATTGTGCTAAAGCGCTTAAAATACTGTTTACATAAACCATGCTTTACACTCACGTTTGTGCGACGAGTTGGAATTTCCTATTCACAATAGCGTAAGATAATACTGTGAAACGTAAATAGTGATGGAGAGCAGTATTATTTACAGTACCGGTACATAATGCGCAACGAAGGAAACCAATCGCAATGCTATTTTTACTACATTTTTGTCACGACAGTTTTCTTGCAAGGCTTTGCTTACAGACTTTTACAGGTGTATTTGGGATACAAAAGAAAAGCTTTGTTTTACTTGTACGGTAAGTATTACAAAATTATAGGTTTTAGTATTGGTCCGATGCAGGTAGCATTAGAGTTCATGGATGGATTAGAATGGGAGGGTTAAGAGCTGTTGCGATTATAATGACTTCTGAATAACTTTTAAGGCAAAATTTGATTAACTTTTTTGCACTTAATTATGACGCAAATAAGGGTCCTTTTTGTATCGGCGAACTTACATCTTCGATTTATGTGTACTTATTAAGACATTGTTATTATCGAAGGTGTTCAAATTTTTGGAAAAATTGTATTCGCAAATCGCAATTCGAGCCTTCTCGCCCAAACTTTCAAGATACACCGAAATTCTTGTCTGAAATTTGTTAGCCTTTGCTAACAGGCTCACAACAGTTATTGTTAGGGTTAATGTCTATGTCATGGGCTTGCATTCTAAACTATAGGTTTATGGACTAGCAATTAACTAACTATAACTGCAGCAATTTTTGGAGTAGCGAGTTGAGAAAATACCAAGGTTTACTATCTGTGCCCTTTGCGCTGCTTTAGAATAAACATTTGTATGCACGGCTGCGCCTTTCGGGATTCGCACAGTGATTGCAAAGATGACAGGTATAACTGTAATCGTCCAAGTATCAACTTTTCTACCAGGCGGCAGGTGAGTCTAGGAGGGGCTATGCCACTAGTCCATGCAATAGATTTTACTGTAAAAATGAGTTTTTTTGACCGTGATTCATTAATCTTTGTCTACTCTTGAATTCGCGAAAAAAAAAGTTCTTTCACAGAAAAAATATCGTGAACTACAAAAACACTAGCTTATAGCCTAGTAACCGACTAATTTCTCATTTCAGCAACGTACTGTACTGAGTCATTTTAATTCATTCCGAAATGAAATATGTGAAACCGAAACATCGTTGCTTTTGGCTTATCAAGATGTAGATGACTGCTTCCAACAACAGCAGAGACGAGTAATCATTTTAATCAAGCATCTTGCAGCACAATTGGAGAGTCATACTATCAAATTTTTTGGCTCATTAAACTTTTTTTGTTGTGCGGCTCGAACATGAAGTAGCCTTGGTTTGGAGGTCACTCTATAGCAGTGGTTTTTAACCTTTTTTCCCACAGCGCCCCTTTTCAGTGGTTTCCTTAGTCTGCCGCCCACATGTCCTATTTTCCACTAAAAATCAGTGAAGAGCAAAAAAGGTCATTACGTACGAAGATGTCCTATTTTCTACTAAAAACAAGTTTATTACGTCCGCAGAAGTCCCTACTTTTCTTTTCCAGCACTGGGCTGGTAGGTCTATACAGAATGTGCAAAGCACGTGTATATATTGATCATGACACAAAATATCTTTACACCTTCAGAATGTAACGTCCCCCATAGCGCCCCCTGAGTGTTTCCGCCCCTCTAAAAGTTAAAAGCGCCCAGGTTAAAAACCACTGCTTTACAGTCTCACGCAATCAAACTGGTCGTCGGGTGTTTAGTAGCAACAGCTAACGACGTTTAGTGATTCGGACTACGGTGCGGTATTGGCTGGCGCAGCATTTCCTAAACTATGGGTTGCAAGCATAAATGGGCAAGTTAATGCAAAACGTTAGCTTCGTTAACCACTACTTTGTTAACACAGTTATGCACCTCCGTTAACGTTAATTCGTTAAATTCAGCTCCAATTAACGGAAGTTAATTAAATTCGTTAAATCATTAATTTTACCGGCCGGTTAGCTCAGTTGCTAAGTGCACGCTATCGGTGCGGGATGTCTGGGGTTCGATTCCCGGGCCGGTCAAATCGACACAGTGTCGCCAACGGCTCGCCACCGTTGCGATGTTTCTTCGGAGCTGTGTAGCCCAGGCGCTAAGTCGCGGAAATGGGCCCCGCCACTCGTTACACGTTTCGGCGTAATATGGCGAGTATAATGAAGATTTGATTTGAAATCGTTAATTTTGACTAAAAACGTCATTTCTTTTCAAAAAAAAGCTCAAAGTTTTTTTATATCAATATTTGCGTAAGCATTTAAGCAATTTTTCTGCTCACAAGCTATATGTTTTGTTGTTTTTATCTCGCTTTTTGACCTCATTGGTCGCATTTTGCCAGTTTATCGATGTCATACTTAACCGTCAATAGAAGAAATGAGCGTTTACAAAAATTTAACGGAAGTTATCAAGCCCTAACGGAAGTCAATTTAGTCCGTTAATTTCAAAAAGAAATTTAATGAAGTAACTAGTTAATGAAAAAGTTAGCTTCGTTATTAACGAATTAACGATTAACGAAATTGTGCCCACCTCTGGTTGCAAGCTTGCAACTTGATTTGGTGTCGCAATACCTAGCAGCAATGTGGCGCATGCGAAATATAGCATATTCATGAAATCGCATCTAACTTGCTGAATCAAAGCAAATCATATAGTTTCATCCTATTTCACCTATATGTTTAGTTTTATTTATGCATTTTGAGCAAAATTATTATCTTTCAAAAGCCTATCTGCATTTTGTCAATCCACGCAGGGTAAAAAAAAATTCGTTATTATTTTCAGTCTCAACAACTTGTACCCCTTAGGTTACTTGGAATTTAATACGGTTGTCAGCTAATAAGCTCTAGCGGCTGATGGGTGTTTCAAATCTGATGAACAGTGGTCCAAGATCCAATCCAAGGGTTTAGTGAAAGAATACACGGAGAGTATTGGAGTTAGGAAAGGAGACGAAGTAAACCAAGTGATCTGGAGAGTAATTGCGCGCTGTGGCAGCAGCCTCAAATAGAAAGAAGCCAAACGAAGCAAGATAACATTGTCGCACGCATATGAGAAAGCGACGTCGCATCAAACGATTTCTAAAAGCATTGGTGCATTATAATTGTAATAAACACGATAAAACATTTCACTACATAAATCAAAAAAGCCAAAGTTCCCTAAGAAAGAACAGCATATCCATCAATCGCAAAAAGTTTTACAAAAGTGTTGCAATAATAGATGTGCAATCTACCGTTGTTGGAAACTAAGCAGTGTAGCTTCAAACTTTCTTATATTTTGCCGCTAGTACCTGTAGCTTGAACTTAAAAAACAGTGAGAAATACAGTGAATTAGTGTCCATGAAAAAATACAGATACAATTTTACTATTATCTACGAAACGAAAGGTCGATGAAATCAAAAAATCAAATCATTGTACTCACGGCATTACGCCGAAGCGTCCAACCAGTGGCGGGGGCCATTTCCACGTCTTATCGCCTGGACAGCACAGAAAGTTCCGAAGAAACATCGCAGCAGTGGCGAGGTGTCTCCGACACTGTCTCTGATTTGGCCGGCCCGGGAATTGAACCCCAGATCTCCTCACCTATTTAGCAATTGCGCTAACCGGCCGATTAAAGGTTAATCAACTAATTTTTTAACAGACAAAAAAATTAAGGTTTTAAGCCAAGAAAACTTTCAAAGCGGAAAACTTCTAGATCAATTAGATGTTTATCGGTTCTCTAAAAAAGCACCTCGTTGTCGCATTCACAACGTCATCTGCAGGCTTGAGGTAAATACATAAAGCGTTTGACTCTGCCGTGATTGACAATGAGTTCAATTTCGAAGTTAATCAACTAGTCAAAAATTAACACAATCAAACAAGAAACACTCACAATCAATTGAATCATTGATATATTGCCACCCTCAAATCATTTGAGCCCCTTCCGCTTGGGAGATGATTACTTTTACGGGCTTGACCTGAGGCGGATCCAAACAAGCTGAATGGGGCGGTCTCCATCCTTAAACGTTTAGAAACATGTTTTTATTTCTGTTTGCGCGACTCTGTCCAATGTCCATGTATTATCACCGACCATTAAAATAAAAAAATGCCCCACTTCACAGAAATTGGCCGTTTCTCCGTTGTCCAGAAATAAATAATTTTTTTGCTAAAAAACAGAAAATATTTTGATGATAAAAGGTTTTTGCTGAAAAACAAACCAGCGCAGTGTTTAACACGAGTGACTCGTTAGCTGTTTCCTGCAATAAGCTACACAGTTAGCTACAGAACACTCAAAACGCAAACAAACTGAAAATTAGTGAATAAACAACTGAGTTTGTTTTAATTAAAGAGCTGAAAAACCAACAATAAATAAAATAGACTGCAAAATAAGCTTTATGCGCTTTTTTGAGTCAGCATTTATGCGAAAAATGCGTGAAATGAAATGTTGTGTGGTTTTATGGCTCTTTATAACTACTAAGGTCCTTCAGCGCCAGGACAAATTTTGTCAAGAATTCACTGACTTATTTTTATTCCCTGATTATTTCATCCTCCGCGCTCCACTTAACTGCTGAGCGTTTAGCAAGTGTAACAGCAGATACCAGTTTTAAAGTCTTTGGTTTGACCCGAGCGAGAATAGAACCCAGTCTACCAGCTTACAAGGCGAACGCTCTTAACCACTAGGCCATGGCAACCGGCGCTTGGTGTATCGGTTAAGAGCGTCCACTTAGTAGCCGGTAGACTGGGGTTTTCTTCCCAGTCGGGTCATACTAAAGACTTTAAAATAGTATTCGCAGCTTTCGTGCCAGGCGCTCGGCACAAGCGGAAGTGCGAAGGGTATTGTGTATGTGTTGTTCGTCATGTTATGTCCCTTAACAGCGTTCAATCATTCGTGATTGAAAATTGTAATGGGCCGACAATTGAAAATGGCCTAAACAATGTGTGCTTGCACCCGCTGTCCCGTACCTTTACCTTTACTAGGCCATGGCAAATGTGATTCGGTCCAACCTTGTATCAAACTCGTCGAAAAGAAGTTGTTACTCAAGCGTGGTGCCACAGGCCGATGCGCCAACATTGAAGAAAGGTTTCAACTCAGTTGCCTGTTATAAGCTACAGTTGTTACTGTAACGGCGTCACTGGGAGTTCGTGTGCTTAGTGTTGGGCTTGTTTGTATTTTTCTAAAAGGAAACAATCTTTCTTTCCAGTTAACAAAAGAGAATGTTACAGCAAGAAGGTTCACAAGAACGTCAACTTGAGCAATCATTGACCAGTACGAATCAGGAGCAATGATTAGGCTTATGGCGGCGATAGCACCAGCCAGCAATTCAGATGTTATGCACACTGCAGTGCAAAGCACAAGCCTTCGAACCAAAGCTTTTGTCGATTTTTCCATATTACTTTCCGACTGTGAGCAATGCCTAGTTCGATTGAAAGTGTTCGTTTTTTTTTGATACAGTCCAAGTCCACAATTCGGGCTTGAACCATTTTTCAATTTTCTTATTCTGTCATCGTTCTCCACTTTGAGAGTTTGACATTTCTCAGCATCTAGACGTAACTCATTAACTGTATTTTGATTCGAATTTAAGTCTGTCTTTGCAGGTAGTTGATCAATCTTTTTCTTTAAGCAAGAGCAAATTAGTTTATCCATGATACTTCGTTTTTGATTTGCATTGTTACTTTCCTCGTGACTACTTGCTTTTCTCAAAGGATAGATTATTAGTATCAGAAGTGCTATTTGAAAAAATACTGCACTTGCAACTAACACTAGAATAGCAATTACTGCAGATTCTACCGCAGATTCAATAATGCATCCGTCTTCAGAACTCTGGAGATGGATATTAATTGGAAGAATTATGGCAGCTGGAAAGATGGCGCCGTAGATTCCGACAATTATGAACGTGCTCACCCATCTCCAAATTTTTCCGTTATAAGCTCTTAGTAAAGAGGAAGAATACAACGATCTTTGTCGCAACCAGAACAAAGTAAATGTGCTCAGAATTCCCATGAAGTAAAACATGTCAATGAAAATGGTAAATAACAAGCAGTAAATATCTCCATTTGTTCCCAACTGGAGCTCAATTTGTTCAGCAAACGTGCCGAGTAAAGCCGAAACTGCAATGCAAATATGTAAAACAGTGATAAAAGTACACGGACTGGAACTTCGACGATGATGAACGATCAGAGCGACTAGAAGATAAAATACAATCACACTCAGAGTAGGCGCTAGGATATTTCCAACCAGCACCGACTGCAAGCCTATTCCATTCGTAGAGTTGCTGTCTGTGGTGTCAAACTCATTCACTAAGGTAGAATTTACCTCCATACTCATTTGAAAACCTGAGCAAAAATAAAGATCAAAATTTTGTAAAAATTTTTGGGATACTGTAAATTCATACGCATGCTAGTAATGTACATTAAGGCTATATTTACTCAGTTAGACGTTTCACTTTGCATAATGTAGTTTATGTCTGTAATCTCAGTGGTAACCTACCGCTATCTTAACTCCAAACAAATGCTATTTTATTTGACTTCCAGCATATTCTTATTCAGTGTTTTTTTAAAGGCATTTTAAGAAGCCGAAATGGATTCTCAAATTATTCAGCGGTCTTCCAAAATCTGAAATTTTCGTTAAAACAGTTGTTGACTGCAGTTTCATTCGCAAATTTAAAAATTGGCGGTCTTTTAAAATTGCATAATGGTTCCTCAAGCCAAACCGTTAAAAAACAGCGTTCTTATTCTAATTTTAGCTACCATAGGAGTATTTTTGATACTCTCAAGATAGGGTGAAACGTGCTGCAAGTTTGCGGTCTGTCCCTTTTGCAATTTCACACAGGAATGGGGTTAGAAACCAAAAATCACTATTTGACAGTTTTGCTGATTTCGAAGATACGTGGAAATATGTAGGCCCTACGCCTGTTCTGACTAAAAATGTAGGAGGGAAATTAATGTAGGAAGCCTCCTTAGCTTCCCTGGATGCGCCAATAAAAAACCTTCTCATGTCTAATCACGAACGTAAACAAGTAATGTAATCTCATAGCTATTAATATTACTATTATATGATTCTATTCAATCTTCGAGATGAGGTAAGCGGAAATGACGTCTTCACCTATCTACGCACTTACACATTTAAGTTGAGAAGTGTTTTTGCATTACAGGAGCAGTTACTCAGTCTTCAGTTTTAACAACACTTTTTTAACATACTAGCTGCTAAGTTGTACTCGTTTATTTTGCGAAAAACTCATAGGCCTACTCATATCTGAAGTTTATCCTCTCTTCTGAACAGCTTTGCAGCGAAACATCCTGTTGGGGGTTGTTCATAATATTGAAATTACCATGATTTACTGTTCTACTTCATGCTTCGGCGTATGCTATTACTGAACTCTGTGTTAGTTGCAACGAACAAACATGTGCATTCTTTATCTTGAGCTTGATGAATTTAGGCGAAATTTTGTAGAACGCAAATCTATCGAAATTAAGCTAATAGCCACATGCATGGTTAGTTGGGTACTTACGAATTTGGCCCACACGGAAAGGCATGCTTAAAGGCAGCTGAGGAAACCCCTACAGCTGTACAGTTTGTTATGATCGGTAGTAAGCAGGCCACAATATTCGCTTTGTAAAAAGTCGTTGAAAGAGCTATAGTATGCCGGTACCCATTACAATTTGAGGTATTTTTTTGCGACAAAACCGAACGATAAAAACATAATGGTGTTATAGGGTAGCCTAACGATGTTGAGTTTTCAACAGTAACTGCTCAAGTTTTTACTGACCAATGACATTAATTACGTAAATAATGAGGGATCCTATGTGCGCGCCTCTCAAGTCTCCTTCGATGCACACTTAAACTTTATCACTCAACCTTTATTAGAAAAATAGTATAGGCCAACTTTGATATAGTTCCTCCTCTTCCTTCACAAAAAAACTACGCGTACTATAACTCTGAAGGAAACCGCGTCAATGTGATCGTCAAATTAAAATGTGCGCAGCTGAGCCTAATGCAGTTATGTCGTGATATTATTACGTATGATTTTTACTTACCTCTCTATAAGCTTTCATAAGTTTTCGCCTTTCATAAGACGCTCTATGTTACAGTTTTTGTATTGCGCTGACGGGCCTACTTTATCTTATCCTGTTCCAAGCATTGTTATTCATTAGAAGTTCCTGCTTTTTGAAATATTGATAGAGCAGTGTATCATTTTCTATTTAGCGAATGTTCTTCTTACAAGTGTAGTTCCTGATCCTTAATTTCAAAAAAACTTTATTTTTTTAAATAGTGTATTATGGTGTATTGAAAACATGGCAATCAGCGACTCTTTGAATAAAGAGAATGCATTATTTCAAAGCCAAACCAAGGCAAATACCTCTAAATATCCCGTATTTTGAAAAATATTATAGACTTTTCCGAGTACAGTTTATTTTTTATGAAGAAAGACTGCTTGTGACGCATCTGACAATGATTTCGATCGAGAGGCAGTGACAGGTTTGCCATTGAGCTAATTTATGACGTATTCTAGCAGTTTAGCCCCAATGCAGTCTTGAGTTGCATGTAGCTGAGTTCTTTAAAAGCTTGTCACATGAGCGCTGTTGTGACCGCGCCTTAATCACTATTCATTACACTAATACTATCTCAAATTTATACAGTAGTCCATTAGGGATGACCAGATTTCCAAACAAAGATCTTTTTTCCATGAAAACTTTTGGTAAGTAATGTTGAAATGCAATTAAAAAGTTTGTTAGTGCCGGTCCTTCAAACAACTTTTTGTTTTGATTTACCGTAGCCTTGAGCCAAGCTGTAAATAACTGAGGCAATCCTGGGCAAGAACTTAATATTTGTTGCAACTAACGAAGATGTAGAAAGGGATATATCAATAAAACGCAAATCGTCCCGCGACTAAATCAGGATGTAGTAAAATATCTGACAGATAATTAGCCTGTCCACATGTCCAATTTTGGGTGGGCTTTAGGCCCACGGTTCTTGGTTCTAGTTTCTGCGTCATAATTAATTTTTTAATACAATAATCAGTTTTTTAACTATGACATCAAAAAATTGATTATGATGCAAAGGGCCTACAGCCCACGAAAATTGGACATGTGGAGATGGCAATTATTTGCTGACGAAATCTGACTTAACCGTCACAACACGCTGCGTAACTGTCCGACCTCCACCGGTCAATGAATCTTATTGCGCGTTCGTCCACAACCCCACAGCATGCGACAAGCCCTTAATATCTAGGCGACTTCAAAATCAACTAATAGATGGGGTCTATTTAATAAGCGATGCGTACAGTTGGACTGATTGTCTTACCGCTAAAAATAGTAAACAGTTGAGATATAGGCACACAAATCAATCATGCTCTCAGTAGCATATTTAGGGGGGAAAGCATTGGGCCATGGTCCCCCCCTTTTTACTCCGCCTTTTAGTAAAAAAGAAGAAAGTTAATGGTGCCAAGTGACTGAAATATGCCAGACTCTTTTGATGGTTTCTGTAGCTTATGGCCGGGGGCGGATCTAGGGGGTAGGATGAGTGATATGCATCCCCCCACCACCCATTTTCAAAAATGTTTTTGATATATACAAATTTTCCATAATTTCGAACCTTTTCGATAGCGAAGCCTCACACCTTAAGCACGCATAATCGAAAATGTGCGAACAAAATGCGTCGTATTTATTGAAGCACATAGAATTAGGGTCAAAAAATTTAAACAAAATTTGCGCGAAAATTATTCAAAAAGCACTAAAATAGCCATTGCAGCACGTAAATTTTCAAAATTTGTTTGGGGGAGCATGCTCCCGGACCCTCCTAGAGCCTTTCTTGCTTCTCAATCAGTTTCAACTTTGTTCTGCCGAAAAAAAACACGCTTGAAAAAAAAAGTAGAAATTATGGCCCCCTCGCCTTAATTTCTCGCTACGCCACTGCATGCTCTCATTCAAAGTACAACTTTCTAAATTACAACTTAGTTGAAACTACAGTACAACTCTGCACGTAGGCTATTATAAACTATTTTAGATTCCTACGTTTTGATGACCTAATATCTTACTTGGCTATTGTATGTAATCACTTGCATGTCAAGCAGCTTCTGCATTCAACTAACCTACAAAATACCAGAACCTCCTTCTACTACCGCAAGTATATAAAGAAAATAAGCCAACAAATTTCCTGTAGCGACATTACAAAATGATTTTTTTTTCCAGTAATAAGTTTACACTAGCCTAATTATTCATAGGTTTGATTATGATTAGAGTTACGAATACCTATATTAGTGTTTAAACGAGTGATATGACAGAGCATTTTTCCATTGTCGTGCTATGCCTAAGTCGGTGAAATAATAGGTGACGCCTAATAAAGAAGAAACAATAAAAGGAAATTGCGATCAAGATAACTGATCATAACTATTTGGATTTATTGGTGTATTTCGACAAGGATGATTGCTATAGGGCCCCATTCGAACTTGCCATCGAATGAAAAATAAGTAATGATGACGTTATTCATGGGTATGACGAGTCGCATTTATGCCCCCCCCCCATTTTCTGACTCGGCTTTCATTTGGCGACAATGTTTTCTGAAACTGGTTTTAATGCAAGAAATTAATAAACGTTGCATCTGAAGTGAATAATAAACAATTGACGTCAAACTGAACTGATTACGGTTTAAACTACAATTTTAGACATTGATGCAAGCTCGAGAACAAAGGCTTAATTCTTTATAGAAACAAACCAGAATACAAAATTGTATAAGATTTAAGGGCTTTCAAGAATCTTAAGGTAAATTGGATGTTGCACATCGCGAAAGCGAATGTTGCTTTGCGTGCTAATTCCACCAATCTGCGATCACAAAATAATTATTTGAAAAGGTTGCTTATAAGCCTTACATCAAGGCAGATGTTTATCTTCGGGCTTCATGCAAAAGCCACCGCACAGAGACTGATATGCGCGAGCCCCCTCTCAGGCTTTTTCGGATAGCCTAACACGTTAGAGCTTTCGCTTCAAGCGGACACATTTTCGAATATTAACCAGGGGTGCAACTCTATGTTGAGCATTGGGGGGATGATTTAGTAAAATTGATCATTTTTCGATATTGGGGGGAGGATTTAGCAAAATTGATCATTTTCGATATTGGGGGAGGGGGAGGTAAATTGGCAATTCAAAATTGATCTATACATCGTATGAGGAATTTTCCACTTCCATGAAAAATATTAGGTAGGATGCTGCCGAATTATTGGGGAGATACATCCCCCCTGGATTTGCACCCATGATATCAACTGTTATGAATTCGAAGTTTATGGAATGCACCCGTGCTTTTTTCAGAAAGTCGATGTCCTGGGCTGCGCTTACTGGACTTTCATTCATTTTCAAGACCCGCTTATCCTTGCGGGGTCGCGGGGGCAGCAGCACTTAAGTTTTTTAATAGATTCCTGATCTTATTTCAATGCTTTCATACACCACTCGAAGGTTGACAGAAGAATATTATTCTTAGTTAATGATTTGAATTAGAATTTAAAAATCAACCAAGGATTGCTCGCAAATCTTGAACCAAAAGCTTGAGAACACGCGTTTTTAGGGTTGCGATTTTCGCTAGGCGTTAAACGCGATTGGAAGAAATGCGGATGTGTTCACCGGAACCTGATGTTTTCATTTTTAAGAAATGAAAACATGGCGGACGAAGAAGAGGGTTTGATAGTTGCTGCAGGACCAGGGAGTCGAACCGTTTAATTTTTCCAGTTCAGGTTCGGTTTGGGTTCAACAGCGGTTTCAAATTTCGGTTCAGTTCCGATTAAGGTTGAGATAAATTGAAACGCTTCGGTTAGGGTTCGCTCCAGTAAAAAATATTTCAAAACCTGTTCATAAAGTTCCGGTTCAGGTTCGCAGTAAAAAATGGGATCATTCTAGTAACACATTTTAAAAAATGTAACGGACAAAGCAGTTTTTCTTCGCATTGACATGCTAATATGATGCATAAAATACTTGTAGTAAAGCCGATTTCGAGATAATTAAATTGTTACTATGCTCTGACACCGGCGGCCTATTCAATCCACAGGTAGCGTTAAATTTGTGCTGAAGCGCTTTTGTTTAGTCTGTTACGAGTGCACTACGGGACTGTGTAATTACCAAACGTAAAAGACTTATTCACCATGAATAGATTACTTGCTAAGTGGCTATTACTTTGAATTTGAACCTGACGCGAGTGACTTCAAGGAGCGAGCCGCTTTTTCAATCGGTTCGGGTTCGGCTAAAGTTCGCAAGCAGGCTTTTTACATTATTCGGTTCAGTTCCGGTTCGCTCTTTGCGATTTTGAAAAATACGGTTCGAGTTAAGGTTCGACAAAAATAGCGTAAAACTGGTTTGTAAAACTCCGGTTCGATTCCCTGTGTAGGACTGTATCTAGTAATTAAAAAGAAAAGATTAGAAAAAAAGAGATGGGCCGTAAGTCCACTCAACCAGGGAATACTTCCACTTGAATCGCTTCTTTGCTGGGTCACCAATCTTACTAACTGTTCTCTCTCGTCAGTGCCTCACATAGCCTAACTATCCCGTAAATTTTTCCACTTTGCTTGGCATTGCTTGCCTGTGAGCGCAAAAATTCAACTGAAAGAATTTTCATTGAGGGGCGCCACATTACATCATTACAAGAAAAATTTTAAACCTTAATCGAGATATTAGGCCTAATAATGATTTAATAAAATAAAGCGATTTAGCTACTGATCAACTGATTTAAGTAATGAATCTAGTGAAAAATCATTGATTTTTGCTTGTCTATAATTCACAAAAAATTGAACTAATAGGTTTGAATTGGATAGTTTAATCTGTCCGCATCTCATCAGAATTGGCTTCACCATCACTGAACACAACATAGTCTTTTCAAATGTAACTGCATTATAGGTAGTCAAATTTATAACGTCCATCCAAAATCTCCTCTTGCCCCCCTTCGGTTGATATTATTCAAAATCCCCTCTTACCCTTGATATTACCCTCTGTTGCGAGAAAACGATAGGTAAAAATGCTGGCTTGTTCTCTATACTGTCCTTTTAAACTTTGAACGTCAAGCAAAAAAGCTGTTTAGTTCCTCGGCTTTCCATTGTAATGATTGTATTGATGTTGCAAGGGTATTAAAAGCTAGGTTTTCATGACATAATCATGAGCATGTACCAGTTGTACCACGTAATGATTGGCGAAAGAGCGAGATACCGGACTACTGCAGCGCGGCTACTACACTTACCCTGTCCACTTGTCCAATTTGAGTGCGCCAAAAGGCCTCTGGTTTTCTGCATCATAATCAAATTTTTAAGGTCATGCAGTAACTGAAAAAAGTGATTATGACGTCAAATGCTTGATGACAAAGCACAAAGCCAGTGGGCTTTTGGCGCAATTAAATTGAACATGTGGATAGGGTAACTGTGAACAGACTAACTAATTTGTCTTCAATTTGATCCGACTTGTAATCGAGCCCACAGTTTACAGCTACAGAAGCAAGCCCTCCACCCACTTGAATAGGTGAGCGGTTAAGATTTTATTAACACTGTGCATTTTTGCATGGTACGAGCGATTTTCTATCCTCACCAAGATGAAAATTCGCGAGGACAGACAACGCGAGGTCATCGCGTGCGTTAATCGCGTATTCGGTAAACAGTTGCTTGAAAAACAATAAGAACGTTAAATGAAATAACGCTAGCGAAAATTGCTATAATAACGCTAGCGAAAAAATGAAATAACGCTAGCGAAAAGGTCGCGATTTTCGCTGGCTAATTTGTTACTAAAATTCAAGTCTAGAATATTTCTAAAGGTTTGGCCAATTACGCAATTCTGAATCAGCACGTGAGGACAAATTTATTTGTTTCTTTGGTCTGTGTAAATAAATATAAAAGAGAGGCGCAATAACTGCAAAGGTTTTTTCGCGCCTGGACATGTTACATGAATGAATACACTATCAGAAAAAAAAAGAGAGAACAAAATTGCCAACGGTTATAATTATGTACGAGACATTAAAAATGGAACTGATTAGTATGAGGTAAAGATCATCGCCGTTGTAAACATTTAGACATGAAAAACAAAGCAGGGTGGTTTGATTCTCAACAACACACGCCATGTCGGTGATCCCAGAATAATATGCTGGCTGTAACACTAACCATACTAACCAGAACAAATGGTCAAGTCTGTCAAGAGTGTAACTTGCCTTTAGATTAAAATACCAAATTTTAAAAATGATTCATGTGCGACACCCATCGGCAGCATTAATAATTAAAAACACCGCTTTTTAAAATCTCGATAAATCAATCGCATTTTATGGCAAAATCAACTTTCTTCTTCTATTCAGTTTCAATTCGGTTTTCTCCTCGTTACCGAAGATGGCCGGATACACCTGATCCCTTCCGCGATCGCTCTCACACCTTCCCTCCATCTCGGTCGATCTGCAGCTTCCTCGATCTTTAACCCAACTTTCTTCACACTCTTTTTCACCTGCCTCTCCCAAGTCATTTTTGGCCGTCCTCGCTTAGTCTTCCCATTTACTTCCATCATCATTGCCTTCTTTAGTATATTTATCATCATCCCTTGTAATCACAATACCATCTTACTCCATTCGTCTTTGCCATTCCATGCAACGTTTCCTTCAAACCCAACATTTCCATCAGCTCCTCCATTTTCTTTCTATCCATTAATTTCGAACCACACATTGATCTCACCATGGCTCTTTCAATTCTTCTCAAAATTGCCATTTCAGTCTCCCTCAAACACCATGTCTCACTTTCATATAACATTGCTGATCTTACGCAACTGCGATAAACCATCCCTTTCATTCTCGAAGAAAACTTTCTCCCGCTTAGCAACTCTCGGCATTTTCTAAATTTCATCCATCCGATCCTAACTCTTGATGTCACGGCAGTTTCACATCCACCACTAGCATTCAGCCTGTCTCCTAAGTAACAAAATTCCTTCACAGCCTTCACGTCATCGCATAATACCTTCACAGGTTCTTCCGTGCCATCTCCAACATCTGTGCATCTTCTGCAAACAAACTGTCTTGCAGAACTGCAGGTTACCTTTTTTTATTTTCGTGCATCTCCCATGTATCCACTTCCTATATTGAGTCCAACACACGGTGTTAGACCCAACCCTTTTCCCACATATTCCTCAAGGATCTATTTTGCTTAAAACAATATCTCCTTTCGTTCCGCTCACCATCATCTCAGTTTTTCCAACATTCACTTTCAATCCCTTGTCTTCCAATGCACTTCTCCATCTTTGGAACTTCTCCTTTAAATCATCCAAACTTTCACTCATCAGCACCAGATCATCCGCGTACAAAATTTCATTCAATAATCCTGCTCTTGCATATTCTGTCATAACATCAACCACAATAGCAAATATCAGTGGTGATAGCACAGACCCTTGATGCACACCAACCCGTACCCTAAATTCTTCCTACGTCCCAGATCCAACTCTAACTTTCGTCCTTAAACCCTCGTATAAGCTCATCACTGCTTGCACCAACAACACTTCTGCCAATCATTTCTTTCTTAATGTTCATTCCTTCACTTTTCTCGGTAACCTATCAAACGCCTTTTCTAAGTCCACAAAACACATGTACAGCTTTTGCTCTCATCCTCGAAACTTCTCTTGCATTCTCGTAAGAATAAACAATGCATGAGTCGTGCCATTTCTTAGGTATAAAGCCAAATTGCATGTCATCCATCGCTACCAATTTTCTTATTCTGTTCTCCAGCACTCTCTCCACTAACACCATTGACTTTCCATCCGCTATTACCATATCCATGCTTACTTCAGAGGGTCCAGCTGCCTTTCCTAACTTCATTTTATTCATAGCTTCCATCACCTCCTCATCAGTTACTCCTTCAACTGGTCCTTCAACCATATCTACTTCTACCATCTGATCCCATTTATTTTCCACATTCATGATCTTTTTCATGTGTTCCTTCCATAATTTCCCCACGATCTTTCTCACTGACAAATCTCCCATCTTTATCCTTTGTGCAACCTCCTCCTTATACGTCCCTTACCTCTTTCGCATAAACTTTACAAAGTTGAAAACGTGTTTGGTTTGGTACGTAGCACACTCATCTCCTCTTCCGCCTCTTGTTTCATGGCTTTTGTAATTACTTTCTTCGTTTCATTTCTGGCCTTCTTATAATTACTTCTACTTTCCATTGATCGATTTGTGCACCACAATTTAAACGCTTTCTTTTTCCGATCTATTGCATCCCTAACTTGTTTGTTCCACCACCATGTGTGTCCCCGATCTCCTTCATTCGTTTTTCCACACAATTAATCACAAGCCTGTAAAACTCCATTCTTATAAGATCCCCACAAATCCATTGAATCAGTGTCCACTAATTCTACTACTCTTTCATCAAACTTCTCTTTGATCTCTTTTTCCTTCAACTTCTACATCCTCCATCTCACTTTTCTACTCTTCTTCACTGACTTCTTCAATTTTTGCTCTTCCACATCAACAACCTCTAGCCTGTGTTGCAATTCCCCAGGGATAACTTTCGCATCACGTAGATGCTTTCTCTTTTCCTTTCCAACCAGAACAAAGTCTATTTCTGTATCATTTCCGCCCGAACCGTAAATCACCTTCCTTTTATCCTTCTTCTTGTACCTCGTGTTTGCTATACACAACTCTTTCTGATCACAGAAATCTAGTAACATTCTTCCTTCAGCGTTTCTTTTCCCTATTCCATACCCTCCATGTGTACCTTCCAATCCTTCCGCACTTTTTCCAACATGACCATTGAAATCTCCCAATCCTAACACCAATTCATTTGCGTTTGCCATACTCCACTCACGCACCATTTCCTCATAAAATCTCTCCTTTTCAGCATCTGGTTTTCCACTTTTTGGTGCATAAGCACATATTACTCTCACCATCCTCTTCTTCAAACACTAATCTAATGGCCACGACTCTGTCACACCTTTTTTTGACTTCTACCACGTTCTCGCACAGTTCTTCTACCAATATACCCACGCCTCCAGTTTTATCATCATTTCCACACCACCATAGTTTGTACCTTCTTCCCTTGACGCCAAAAAAAACGAGCTCCTTCACTTCTCCATCTCACTTCCTGCAAACAGCATACATCAACCTTTCGTTTTCTTATTTCTTCTCACATCTCAGTTTTTCTGCCAGACATCGGCCTACTTTTAACATTCCAGCTTCCAAGAGCGTAGCCAGGGGGTCATGGCCCCCCAATCCATCCTGGACAAGAACAAGGACCTTAGTAATTATGATAAGTATTAGCCATTGCGTGATTGTTTTCTTGCTGGACTTTAATAAGTGCATCGGAGAAACACAACACAACCAGGGCCGTTGAGAGAGGGTCCAGGGAGTACCTTTGGTACCGGACCAAGAATTTTTGAGGGGCCCAAAATTTTGAAAATGCCGCGCGTAAAAAATTTTGTGAGAAGTTTGAAAAGGCAAGTCTTGACTCGTTGAAGGGCAGACAAAGTCACCCTTTGCCACTACTTATTGGTAATACCACTCACTCACAGCTAGAGTATTATTGGCAACTCAGTACTCCTTCCGCCAGTCAGCGCCACAGCTAAAAAAGCCTACCAACCAAAAAATAATCTTATATGTGTTCCGACTCCATAATGCGGTGTGGTTTACAGGAGTGTCTCTGCTATTGTTTTCCGATGTGTACTGCTATCTTAACATAGGCCAAACCATTAACCACACCTTTTAACTTGTTTTACTATGCATGAGGGGGGCGCGCGCATAGGAGCACTCGATACCGGTGCCACTATGATTTGATCAATTATAGTCAAATGCGTCGTGTCCTTGGGGCCCCCAATTTTTTAAGATTCGTTTTTTTTATAATTTAAAAAATTGAAAATTAAAAAAATGAAAAATTTAGCCAGTGTCATTTCAATTTCATTCTAACCGCCCCCTTTTTCTCATATTACAGATTCCATTTTTTGGTTATTATTAAGTTTTGCTTCAATCAATCGCTCCGACTCATGAGTAAACTTAGTTTCTCTGTAGTTGGAATTTACAAAACATTTTGCATGGTTTGTTGAAGATTGTAGAACACTTAAAAAACATTTTGCATGGTTTGTTGAAGATTGTAGAACACGGTTACACGTCATATCCCATCAAATGCTCCAAAACTAATAATGGTTGCAGCCTTGATATAATTATGTTTGCTAAGTTTCTGCTTTTAGACCTAGGATACTGAAAAATTTTTGTATTGTCTGATACTATAATAGTAAGTGCACTTACTGCAGGAACCGTTATGTCCTTTTTTGATAAGAAAGTAGGCTAAAACGAGTGTTTGTTACGTGAAAACCATAAAAATCTGTTGGTAGCTGGGGTTACGCCCCCAAACCCCCTTAGCCGTCGCCCAAAAATCCCAAACTATGCCCTCTTTGCTAAATCGTGGGGCCCTACTGATTGCGCATAATGTCTATAATTAAGAAGCGGGCGGGGGCATTAAAATAAATTTTGATTTCTCATCCAAAAATTTTGAGTACCGGTATCACGAAACATTTTGGTATCTTTTCCTAGCTTCTTTTTTTCGTGATGTTATATACTCAAGGTTAAATACGGCTTTTACAAAGGTTGCGAAGCCGATCAGTATATCTGTTGCTGTTACTCGGGCCCCTCCAAATTTTTTGGTTGCACGACGCATCTGGTTATAGTACGATGTTTTTGCAGATCAACAGTGGTCACCAGAGCTGGAACGAGGACCGAACCTACCGAGACATCATAGCTTCGAGACCGAGACGAGACATCATAGCTTCGAGACCGAGACGAGACTTTAAAGTTACGAGACACGAGACTTTATGAGCCAAAAATTAGAAAATATAAAAACGATAGTAATACTCTGGAGTATGGGCTCTAATAAGCCAAGTTATTGAAATAACTTTATAGCAAAATGACTTTAGCAAAAACAAATGAAGCAATGAAGCCGTCGCGGTTATGAACTGATGTGGCCTATTATATATGTGCTATTGGTCATATCCTTTTATATATGCTGCTCACTTTTCTATGTTTTATATATCCTTTTATATTTTATATAATATATTTTATATATCTTTTTATATATGCGGATAATATATGCTGCTCACAAAAAGAAAGCAAAAGCCTGCAATTCTGCAGGCCTTAACAACAAAGCAAAATGGTCTAAACAAAATGTGGCCAAATGTTTTTGCTAAGTGCGAAATCACGCACAATGTTTTACTTTAAATACATCGGGTAAGTACCATTGTTGCTTCCGCATCAAAGACTTGAATGCTGTTTCAAATCCAAAATTTTTTCATGTCTCGATCGAGACATGACCATTTTCCGAGACTTTCAAGGTCCGAGACCGAGACGAGACATTGGCATAGCGAGACCGAGACACTCAAAAACGTGTCTCGAGACCGAGACACCGTCTCGAGACATCCAGCTCTGGTGGTCACTGAAGGTATAATTTATTGCTGTGCAGAGAGTTACCAGTAGCTAAATGGTAGGCCTATATTTCAACTAGGGTAGGTATAAACAGTAAGCACCACCTGGTCAAGAGTTTTATTGACCATTTTTGATTGTTAATCGATTTCGATTCAGCAAAGTGCCTTTTCTGGCATATCATCTCTTTTATTATTTTGGGGACTATCTTTTATGTCACTTTGTAGGGGGCTCGCATTTAATTTTGGTACCGGGTCCGCACTTGGTTCTCAACGGTCCTGAACACAACTTTGCCTTTTGCGTCGGCCAAATTTATGATGGCGCAGCCGCAATGGCCAGCGAACGGTCAGGCGTCAAAAGAGTCTGGCATGTTTCACTCACTTGGCACCATTAGTTTTTTTTTTACTAAAAGGCAGAGTCAAAAAGGAGGGCCATGACACAATCCCCCCTCCCCTTAAATACGCTCGTGTATGGATTGCTCTGAGAGAAATTTCGGGCCCCGGGGCAAAAATTTCGTTGGGGTCTTTTGGTCAGTGGTTCCCCAAAATCACGTGATGAGCAAAAAAAGATCATAGCGTCTGCAGATGTTCGAATTTCGGCCCAAAATCAAGTGATGAGCAAAAAAAAAGTCATAACTTTCGCAGATGTTCAAATTTCGGCACAACATCTTGTGAGGAGCGAAATAAGAGTCATAGCGTTCGCGGATGTTCGAATTTCGGCCCGAAATCAAAAAATATTATCATTGCGTCCGCAGGTCGTAACTTGAGCTGATGTATTTTGCATTCTAAACCTGACAATTCTGAACCCCGGGCCCCCGGACAGTAACCCCTTCTGCCCCCCTCTCGGCGGGCCTGACTGCTTGTAATTGAACGCTTCTGTAGCTGTAAAAGTTTCAGCAATAGGCTTACCAATAAATGCTGAAAACGTTGCACGAAAAGTGGTTAAAATGTGTAAAACCAGAGCGAAGAAAACAGCGTTGTAGAAGTCCTACATCAAAGAAGATGTCTCTAGTCAGGAGAAACAAAACGTTGTCTAGTCGGGTTATGCGAAACCCGGCTTGTAGAACGTTATATATCGATACCGGTGAAGTACTCAAAATTAGGGTCAAAAAATTTCAGTAAAGTTTGCCTGAAAACTGTTCATAATGCTCTAAAATGGCCATTAGCCTACAGTACGTGAATTTTCAAAAAGTTTCCGGGGGAGCATGCCCGGACCCTCTGGAGCCCTTTTCTGTTCCTCAACTTGCTTCAAATAATTCTGCAGGATAAAACTACGCTTGAAAAAATGTCGAAATTTGGGGCCACTTCCCTAAAAAAATTTCTGATTACGCCGCAGACACGAAACATTTGCAAAGGGCTTATTTACGCCCTTTTCCGCGTCTGGACAGCTACCGTTTTTGCATTTACAGTAGTAAACACTCAACCTAATTCAAAATTGCATCCCCCCACCAAAATTTTGTGGATCCACTCCTGGCCTGAAGTAAGCACACAAAAATTGAAATTGTGCGAACAAAATGCATCATATTTGGTGAAGTCTCTGAGGGGCAAAAAGTTTGGTCAAAATTTGTTTAAAAAGCACTAAATAGGCCATTGCACCATGTAAAATTTCAAAAATTTTCCGGGAGAGCATGCCCCCGGACCCCGTTTTTTCCTCAATTTGCTTCAAACTTACTCTGCCGAAAAAACATACGCTTAGGCTATACAAGATGTCACAATTTGGTGCCCTCCCTAAAAAAATTTTGAATACGCCTCTTACATGAAACATTGACGCCTTATTCCAGGTCTAAACGTCTGACATCTTTGTATCAAGTTAACACTCAACCTAATTCAAATCTGCATCCCCCTCCACCGAAATTTTCTGGATCCGTTGCTGCTGTTGGATAAGATTTGTTAAACTTTAGCCCCCCCAATTGAAAATCCTGGCTACGCCTATGTCAGCTTCCAAATCTAACTCCAATTCGTTTTTCAACTTTCTTTTCATGAATTTTCAACCCGGGGATTCTTAGCATCCCCTGCCCATTTAAGGGCTACTGGGGACTGGAAGCCAAAACTTTTCTTTGCATCTTCACGAGGTTTTATTGAAGCATGCATTTTACGGCCGCATGCCCTGCTGACGCTAACCACAGTTACAAACAGTGGGCCTAGCCTTTGCCAATAAAAGGCATGCTCTGCAAGACAACAGGGTTGCTG
Organism: Trididemnum miniatum; assembly: GCA_964006365.1. Classification (NCBI taxonomy): domain Eukaryota; kingdom Metazoa; phylum Chordata; class Ascidiacea; order Aplousobranchia; family Didemnidae; genus Trididemnum; species Trididemnum miniatum. The sequence continues at coordinate 14,656,584 of OZ023231.1, forward strand.
AATAGTTTAGCCGGCTAGTCGAAACCGTTGCCCGTGTGATGCCCCGAGGAGGCACTACCCAGCAAAGGGTAGACATTGGGACTAGTATATGCCATGAACACCAGATTCCTGGTTTACTGTACAAAGCATAAAAGTACTACCCATATGTCTACCCTAACCCCACATATTAAAACATAAACTCTAACCACACATATTTAATACAACTTTCCTAATATTAAAACAGTACCAAGCTGCGGACAAAGCGTAGAAATAGCCAGTGATGGGCACGATAAACCTTTCTGAACTAAAGCGATAACGATGATCGATAACATAAAAAAAACTGGTCGATACCGATAGCCTAAATCTCAGTTTTTAAAGCGATATGGGTAATCGATAAATTATCGCCGATAAATTTTTCCGATGAATGTCACGATAAATTTTCAAGGTTATTTGACGAATTTTTTTTTTGGTATGTCAACTTGCAAAAATGTTTTTCACGGATTCTGCCGAGGCATCAAACAGAACAAAGAGCGATTTTTTTAAATTGCAACAAGACTTTATGGACACCGTGTATTTTTTGAACAGCTCCAACTCGTGTGCATAAAGAATCGTTTATCGTGATAATTCATCGGCCATAACAAAACAATTATATTTTGTATTTAGTTGCATATTTATCCTCCTATCACGAGAAAGCGATCAATGTGCTGTACCAGCTCGCTTAGGAATGACCAGCCATCTGTCTACCACACCAAGATGGGGGAATACCGCTAAGTGCCCTTCTTAACGGCACAAGCAAACTTGCCGGCTTGTTCTCCACACTGCCCTTTAATGTTGAGCGTCAAGCAGGAAAGCTGTAAATACCAATTTTAAAGTCATTGGTTTGACTCAATTTGGAATCAAACCCAAGTTTACAGCTCCCGAGGCGGACGCTCTTATTACAAATTCGATATCGGTAATTGATAAATCAAAACAATTTTGAGCGATAACGATAATGAATTATCGCCGATAAATTATTCAGATAAATGCCCATCTCTGGAAATACCACCTAGCTTGAATCACGTCACCTGAACTTGGCCTTCAATTTTTTCAACTTACACTTACACAGAAGAGAAAAACACCTCAATTACAATAAGGATATAATCACAATTACATAAAAAAACTGTGAGTAATTACAATTAATTGTACTTAACACAAATCTGATCCAACTAAAGAAAATCTAGAGCACAGATGCAGTCGCCGCGTTGCAGCTTCATCTTTGTGGGTTTGGCAAACGGTAGCCTACTTAACTGGGGCCGCAATAGCAATTCTATCACAAACAGTACAAGCTAGAAACAGCCAAAAATTTTGTACGACCGTCTCGGCTCAGTTCTAGGGCCATTGTTAACGCTATAAGCCTAAGTAAACCAGCTACGCCAAGCTGGGTTCTTAAACCATGGTGCAGTAAGCAATAGCACCAGAAGTGAACGGAAACGTACGCCAAAGTAGGCCTACTTTTGGCTGTAGGCAGTGGCGTAGCTAGCCCAAAATTTCAGGGGGGGGGGCAAAACTTTATAGGCTTATGCAGTGGCGGACCCAGGATTTGAATAAAGAGTGCCACAACTGAGGGTCTGGGGGCTAAGCCCCCAGCCGCCACGGATTTTTAGAAGAAAAACACTCATTTTAGCGTAGGCTAGGTTTTTGTCGATAAAGGACACACGGGTAGGCCTACCCCGAGTGGTCTTAATCCGCCCCTGCTTGCGTTGTTAGCAGACTTACGTTAAAGCATTAGTATCTTTGTAGGCAAGCGGTAACTGAAAATTTTTCGGGGGCGGGGTGCAATTGCCCCCTTTGCCCTCCACGGCTGTAGTCCTATTGTTTGTAACTTTTTCCAGTTAGACGGATAAATTTTCTGAAATTTTTTATTCAAAATCCACTAAATCGCTCACTTTTATACATCCAATCAAATTGACGTACCGGTATAGTTATTTGGGTGATGAGATTCCTCTAACCATTGCTTAAAGGCCCACTGCACCCAAATTCATCGATAGTTGTAAATATGTATTTAACATATTTAAACATTTTCGCGAAAATTCGATCACGATATCTGGTCTCGGTAACGAGAAAACTGGTAAAATATCGTTAAATTCGTGACGTCATTGGGTACCAACAACCAAGGAATAATGCGACTTCTAAAAGCTTTCGCACAGCGAAAGCTTTCGCACTTTGCCGAAAACTTTCGAAAGCTTTGCGAAAGCTCTCGCTGTGCGAAAGCTTTTAGAAGTCGCATTTTTTCTTGGTTGTTGGTACCCAATGACGTCACGAATTTAACAATATTTTACCAGTTTTCTCGTTACCGAGACCAGATATCGTGATCGAATTTTTGCGAAAACGTTTAAATATATCAAATACATCTTTACAACTATCGATGAATTTGGGTGCAGTGGGCCTTTAAGGTTTGAAGATTGAATAAATTTTATGAATAGGCTAAGACAAAATTAATTCTAGAGGTACGAGGTAGAAGGGTGATGTTTCAAATTAAGAGCGCTACCTTTTTTTTGTTGACGTGTGATGCAGATAACATGATTTAAACAATTTTTTTTTTATTTTGTGCGTTTTTCAAAAACTGCCCGCCAAAAAATTGAAAAATGGCGATTTCGACAAAAAACGCAATTACCTCTTACTTATACATATTTGGTATCATTTCTCGCAAGTTTTTGAGTAGAATTCAATTTTCAAGAAAAGTCTTACCAATTAATGTGCTACATGTCTATGAGTCGTTATTCGTTTATTGTTTTTTTGCGTAATTTTTAGTGTTTTAAGATCAAATTTTCTGTTTTAGAGTAGGCCTATTGCATTTCCAGAAATGTCTTCCAAAAATATTGTCTTTGTTCTAGAATCTAGATGACAAATTAGCAACAGCACGGCATGATGCAGCTATTGCAATTTGCAACATCTCACACACACACCTAGCTGCCTAGCCGCACAACTGCATACTCTTTCAGATGAAGGACTATCTGGTCTACGAACAAATAACCTAGTTGCAAAACGACACTTCTTCATATTCAGCGGCCTTGCTAAAAGAGCAAAATTCAGAAACAAAGGTTTTAATACAGAAGGCAACGATGCTGAAAGTGAATGAGCAGCGAAAGCGAGGAAGGCCAAAAATGACATGGAGGAGGCAGGTGGAAGAGAGTGTGAAGAAAGTCTGGTTGAAGATCAAGGAAGCTGCAAGTCGAACGAGATGGAGGGAAGGTGTGAGAGCGAACACGGAACGGATGAGGTGTATCCGGCCACCTTCGATGACAAGGAAAAAAACGGACTGAAACTGGATGGATGAATGATAAACCAAATTGATCAACTGGATACTTTGGGGGTAATTCTAGCACAAAAGTCTGAAAAAAAATGCTTTCAAAACGAATGTTCAGTAAGGTCTAGTTTATGACACCCACTTGCTCAGAGATCACACAACGTAAGGTAGAGTGGTGTGAGACGTCCATGAGTTGTTTCTAAGCAGCCACGTCATAGTTGCTACGAATATACATTGGAAAAGAAAGCCACCCTGTAGCTGAACATCTGCATTAGGTTGCAGGCTGCAGGCCGTTGGGTATTTAAGTTCTAAGATTATGAAGTTTATTTTAGGTGGCAAAATTATGATATTATAAAAAGTTTAGGAATGGGTCAGCAAAATAGTTTATTTATTGATTTTAGCAAAGAGAAATAGTGAGTTGCTTTAAGCACTGGTATTTCATGTAGTAAGAATTGCACTTAGCGAGAGCAGCTGCCAACGTGAACGATCTGAGCTGCAAGTTGCCAAATAAATTTCAATTTTTGGGGCAAAACGCCCACCACATGCCAAGGGTAGAACGCATACACATAGATGGGCAAGTTAATGCAATACGTTAGCTTCATTAACTACTACTTCGTTAACACAGTTATGTACTTCCGTTAAATCGTTAATTTTGTTTTAAAACGGCATTTCTTTTTACAAAAAAGCTTAAAATTTTTTAACGACAATGTTTGCTTAAGCATTTAAGCAATTTTTCAGCTCACAAACAATATGTTTTGTTGTTTTTATCTCGCTCTTTGACCTCATTGGTTGTATTTTGCTAGTTAATCGATGTCAAAGTTAACCAACAATAAGAGAAATAAGCATTTACAAAAATTTAACGGAAGTTATCAAGCATTAACGGAAGTCAATTTAGTCCGTTAATTTCAAAAAGAAATTTAACGAATTAACTAGTTGATAAAAAAGTTAGCTTTGTTATTAACGAATTAAAGAAATTGTGCCCACCTCTGTGCATACATGTGCGTTTTACCCCAGGAAGCGGCGATCGCCCCATTGGTAAAACAAGAAGACACTTCAACTTTTATGGTACAAAATAGCAATTGACAAGACGACGTTACAATTACGTAAAGCTAACTGTATTAAATTATAATTATTTATTAATTATTATTAGGTATCCATGTCTATTGCCTGGCAAATTTTGCCTCTCTTCCCTACAAGTACGACCTTCTCCGAAAAAAAGCAGCAGCAAAAAAGAACCAACACCTCGCTCCAAAAAGGGTTTAAGATCCCTTATCTTTCCAGGATGTCAAAAATCGTCACATAAAGTGTTTCATATCAAGAAAGAGCCCCTGGCCTATTTGTCCTAACTGCGAATTCAATGCTATTTTTGAAATTTGATGAAAAGTAGATCTATTGAATTGATTTTTGACATTTTCATCAGTTTGAATGCTGTTTAAGGTGCATATTTATGCCCAATCGCCCTTTCACAAGCCTAAATGTTTTGCGTATAAAAACTTATAGTCAGTGCTTCTCTTCAAATTGTGAGAAACATATAAGTGTTTTTAAGGTGTATAGGTTAAACCCCACCGACGGGCGTTTTGAAGTGGGTGTATTACCCTACCCAATGGGGTAAAACGCCCAATTCAATTTTTTTTTTCAAACTTTAAAGGCAGGGTTCGGTGGCAAAATTTTTTTTAAAAATAGTCGAAATGGGTTTCAACTTACCTAGTAGCGTTGGTCCGATTGCGGAATTCGCTTTGGTTAAGCAGATATCTTAAAATGAAAATCCGAAGAATACTGGTTTGTGATTGGTCAATTTATTTAAGACGTAGTTGAGGGGCAGGTTTGTCCGTTGAGCTATTCAATCAGCCAGCTCTAGTCTAGAAGTGATATAGTTACTGCGTGGTATTTACTGGTAAACGGGGCAAGCCTAGCAGAAAACTGTTAACTCTTCTATTTAGCAGTGAAAAGTACAATTACCTTGTCCACATGTCCAATTTTAGTAAGCTTTAGGCCCACGGTTCTTGTTTCTAGTTTCTGCATCACAATCAACTTCTTGATGTTAATACTCTCTGTGATGTATATACTCCCTGCGTCATTCAATTTCTCTGCTGCTTAAGTTTTTAACTTCTCTGATGTTTATACTCTCTGCATCATGGAACTTATGTATGCATACCCAACCCTCTGCAGTTGCAGGCCTTGGCATTGAGCGGTTAGCCTAGTTGGCTACCTGCTCAACGCTAAAGCCTGCAGTTGCAGGAGCTTGGATATTGCATAGCAAACATTGCATTGTTCATGCTATAAGCCTGAGGGGCGAGTAGTTAAGGAGATAAGTCCTCTATCACTAGGTCCTGGCTTTGAACCTGAGGCGACCTGATCGAGTGGGCCAAACTTTAAGACTTACAAGATCTTACAAGATAAACGCTTGCGCTGTACAAATCAGTTCTATGACTAGTTTTTTTATCCTACCATAATATCTATTTATATTTTATAGGCTATATAGACTAAAATCAGGCCTGCCATTGCCGACTAGGCTATCTGCTCAATGCTAGAGCCTGCAGTGTTGCAGGGGCTTGGGTATGTACAGCTAAAATTGCACTGCATACTGTGTAAGCCCGGTGGCCGAATGGATGGGGATGTAAACAATTGTTCACAAGGTCCGGAATTCTATTCTGTGGAGCATACAAACCGTGACACTAACTGGAAGATTGCTTTCTGCAGCATTTTTATCGAATGTCTTTTTGGCCTACCATGATATTTACTTGGGCTACTTTTTTTTCAACTATGACATGAAGAAATTATAAAGAACAAATTAGGGAGCGCCCAGGTTCCCAAGTTTGGTAGGCTTTTGGTCAAGATAGACTCTTCTGCATCGATTCCGTGATAATGATACGTCACTTAAATCCTCGAAGCGAGAATATCTTGCCTTCCCACGATGCACAATTAGAGTTACAGTCAGTGCATGAAGCAACGCAGTTTCGAAAGTAACGGGATATAAGACTTAAAGATTAGGAGAGGGTAGATGACAAGAAAGCATCGCAAAAAATAGCAATGCAGGGGATGCAGTAGCAATCCACGACCGGTTTCGCTCTCATTTTGAGCTCATCAGGTGAATATAGCTGGAAAATGGTGCAAAAATGGCACCGAAGTGAAGGGATTTGAGAAAAAGTAAAAGATTGAGAATAACAAGTAATGCAGCTCACCGTTTCCAGCGAACCGCATTCGTTGTTCCTTCAAAAAGTTTAAAGTGGAAACAGTAGGTTTCATAGAGATGAAGGAAAAATTTCTCAAATACACCAGTTGCCAACGTAAGCGAAATGATGTCCATCCGGTAATTTGGATTTGTGATTGTCATCGAAATTGGATCCATTGTTTCGTCATCATCGATAATAACAAATTGAGATTTAAATCGGAACCAAGAGAATTAAACCAGAATGACGGAAAACTCTTTTAAATATTCGGGTAAATCGTGAGAAAAACTTCCGAGAACGATCATTGCGCACTGATTTGTGCGCTCCCTAATTTGTTCTTTATAATTAAAACAAGGGTAACCGAAGTTAGCCTACCATAGTGGTCATTGGGCAGTCCACACTCTGATTTTTTATGAAGAAATTAGTTATGATGCAGAAAAAACTGTTAGTTAGGTAATTACTACTAAACTGGTTCATTTCCGTATGTCACCATAGCACCTGGTTGTAACTCCATGTTATTTCTGTCTGGGCGCATCGCTAGAATTCAGCAGCTGCCCCTCAATGACGTCAAAACCTCTCTTGCGCCACCTACCACTATTTTTTAATATTGCAATTATTGCTGCCTTGGCGAAATCTGTTCGTCAGAGTAAATGTTGGGAAAATGTTTTATGTGACATAACACTTTTTTTAAACTCTTGTTTGCCACCGAAACTCCCAGATGGATCACAAAATTTTTCAAAAACGGAAGTTGAAATAGATATCATAGCTCTGAACTCTAAGATTAATCAAGGCGAAAATTAGATTGAAAGACCTTGTATTCTGGGAGAGGGAGCAAAAGTGGCTTAAGGTGGGCTCGTTACCCTCTGTCTACTCTGGTGGAGTGAAAAAACTTTTTTGGAAATTGGAGGTTAGGGGGTCTAAAAACATGGTAAACCTCTAAAACGATATTTTGAGGTTGGACCCCAAACCCAGCCACCTACCTTTCCCCAAAAGTAGCTATAGGGGGTCAAATTTCTAGAGATAAGTGAAAATTATTTTTTCGAAATTTGAGGTTGGGGAGGTCTAAAAACCTGGCACACCACCTAAATCTAACACCAATAGCAATTTTTTGAGGTTGGAGCCCAAACCCAGCTACCTACTCCTGTAAAAGTTGCTGAAGGGTGTCAAATTTTCCAAAACACCAAAGTAGGAAGCTGGTTTTGGTCTTAAAAGCTACGAAATGTCTATCTTTCCACCTGCTCTAATTAAACATTTAGTCGTATAGTCAATGGTTTTTGAGTTATTTAAAAAAAATCGTATTATATAATTCCTGCTTAGAAAAGAATCAACACAATACGATTTTTTGCAAATAACTCAAAAACCACTGACTGCACGTCCAACGGTTTAATTAGAACAGGTAGAAACATAGACATTTCGCAGCTTTGAAGACCAAAACCAGCTTTCTACGGTGTGTGGATCAAAAGTTACATGTGTTGTAAGAAATTTGACCCCCTTCAGCAACTTTTAGGGAGGTAGGTGGCTGAGTTTGGGGTCCAACCTCAAAAAACTGTTATCGAAGTTGGTTTTAGATGGTTTGCCAGGTTTTTAGACCCCCCCAACCTCCAATTTCAAAAAAAACTTTTTTCACTCCACCCTACTCTCTACCCTATATTAATTAAGTATTTGTGGTATTCTGTCAAATTCTATGCTTGATATTTGTCTGCAACTGAAATATATTATTCTATTATGGTGCAAAACATTTGCAAGACTATGTTACAACACTTTCCCAGTCAATTTCGAATCAACTGAAAGTTTTCTTTAGGCATTAAGATTGTAAACGCACAATTTTATACTCCAATTTTTTCAAAATTTTGCTTCAAATCGTCATAATTTCGTTTTTGTCCAGAAGTTTTTTGGCAACAAAAGTTTTTCTTGTTCAATGTTACATCACACTCCTATATCAACATCAGGGGGGTCATTCCATGCTCTTCGGTAAATAACGAATGTCAATTTTTTTCGTTATTTACCGAATTCGATATTTTTGGTATTCCATGCTCGGAAATAACGAATCGTTAGCAAAAAATGCTTGATAAATGACGTCAAAATTCGTTATTGATAACGAATGCTTGAAGCCTTGCGTTAACTGATGATAAAAGCCTGTTGCTCATAGCAGACTCAGTTTTGCTTAGTAGTCGTCAGCATAACTTTAACTTTGAATATAGAAAGATGGCTTGCCGATACTTGTTCATGAATTCTAGAAGTAGTGGGTGCAGCAGAAGTGCAAATGACCAAAGGCAGTCACCATTATTAGAATATACAGAAGATGAGTTTATTGGTGAGTTCCGAATGAATAAGCAGCAGGTTAAGAGCGTATGTGAATTGGTACAGGACAACATGTTCACTAGGGGAAGCCGTCGACAAGACTTAACGGTAGAAGAAAAAGTGCTTGTAAGTCTAAAAACATTAGCTTCGGGAAGTTTTCAAAACTGCTCGAAAGATTTTTTGGAAGTTTCGCAACCAACTGTCAGTAAAACACTTTCACTATTTACCGACACTATGGCCAATAAAGCTAAAGATTTTGTTTACATGCCAAGGAATAGAATGGAAGAAGATAAAGTGAAAGCAGACTTTTATGCCGTTGCTGGTTTTCCGGGTGTGCTAGGCTGCGTGGATGGCACTCACATTCCTATTATTGCGCCTTATGTTGATGAATTCGCATATGTAAATCGCAAGAAATTTCATTCACTGAATATCCAAGCTATATGTGATTCGAATATGGTGTTTCAGGACGTTGTAGCTAAATGGCCTGGCTCCCATCACGACTCTTTCATTATGGAAGCATCTGCAATTCACAACAAATTTGAAAGAGGACGTTTTGGAGAAGGCTGGCTTCTCGGCGACAGCGGCTATTCTCTTAAAAGTTGGCTCATGACGCCACTAACGAATCCCACCACACCTCGTGAGCATAACTATAACTATGCGCATAAAAAAACTCGATCGTTAATCGAAAGAGCATTTGGGATACTTAAAAGTCGGTGGAGAATTTTAGACCACACTGGTGGAAGCTTGTGTTATGCACCACATAGAGTAGCAAAAATAATTCTTACCTGCACCATGTTGCATAACATTTGCCGACGCGATGATGCATCAGATAATGATACTAATGATATTGTCCCCTCTCTTAATGTGGAAAATGAGAGGTCGAACAACAGTGCTTTAACAACTACCGGAATTCGGCAACGACAGCGATTAATAAATTTAATTGGTGAAGCAAACAATTATACATCTTCGTCTTAATTCTGACTTAATACAAGAGGAACTGGGGTTATTCATGTGGAGTTTATATCCATAGATGCAACTGCTGCATTGCGGTATTGGTTGAGTTATTCTGTTTTTTTTTTTTAGTTTAAGCGTTTAGTTGCTGTCCAGTCTGCTTTTTACAATCAAGCTTATAATAAATAAACACTCAGCTGTATCGTTTTCGTCAAGTTTTAATAGCGGTAATACTTTTTCAAACACGAAAACAGTGTAGCCTACGATATCCTGCAGAGTCCAGTGGCGTAACAAGGACATTTAGGTCGGGAGGCAGCTACCGCACTTCTTTTTGTCGCTGATGCTGATGTTTTAACATTAGTCTAGATTTAGCAATCGGATGTACGACACTTCGCTTGCATTATGAGGGCCTTGATTATCACTGCGGTTTAATAAAGCAGTGACCAGCCGTTCTTGAATATTGTTGCTCCGTTTTAGTTCGACTACAGCATCAGCAATTAAGACATTAGTTTTTTCCATTTCTCTTTTCATGTCAATCACAGCTTCTACTATACGCTTTTCTGCTTGAAGTATTTCTTCATTTTGCGCATCCCGTTTAGAAAGCTTCGGTCGCTTTGCCTTATAAACTGGTTCATCATTTTGCAGCTCTGCATTTGAAACAGAAGAATCAGTGTGAGAAACCTCAGCTTCGCTTACATCTTCATAAAGTACCACCGAAGTTTCAGATTGAAGCGTAGTGTCGCATATTTCTGTACCAGGGATTCCTTCAGTGTATGATTTTCCAATAAAACTTGCTATTTTGAATTGCAGCTCGGTCGGCTCTCTACCCTTGCTTACTCCTCCACCTGTTTTACTCATTTCAGCTTTGTACTTACAGACCGCTTTTTTACTAGTGGATTTCAAATCTGACCATTTTTTTTGAATTTGTTCAGACGTCAGCTTGGCCGTACCACCACCAAGGGCATTTACAGCTTCGGTGATTTCTGCCCACTTGTTCTCAACCATATTTCTACTTTTTTTCGGATTGCATGCGGACGTTAAAAAATCGTAGTGCTTCTTAACCAAGTCCACTAGTAAGTTAGTTTCGCTTCCGCTCCATCGTCTTCTGCTGCTATTCTCATTCATTTTGTTTTTATTAACCACTCCGTCTGCCTGATTGCAGATTTTCCTTCTGCTTACAATGATGGTGACACTAAATAACCTTTTAACCTAATATAAACTGTGATCCCACTCACTTTATTACGTTATAAATGTTTTGGGAGCGTGAGGCTAATTTTCGTTATTCAAAGAATTCGTTATTTATAACGAACCGAGCATAGAATACCTCCACTTACCGAATTCGTAAAGTCAAGTTTACGAATTCGGAATGACTTAACGAATAACGAAAATCGGTATATAACGAAGAGCATGGAATGACCCCCCTGATCTGCAAAAAAATTTGTGTAGCCCAAATTGGTATATATGTATTACGCCACATTGTAGAATGTTTCATTTTTACTATTTTTTACATCGGAAACGTCAAATTTTTGTTTCTTGGTGGGCAGTTTTTGAAAAAATAATCAAAAATCAAAATATATGCCCAAAACCTGATATTTATACTAAAGCATATCAAAAAAGTAGTAGCCCCAAAGATTTAAAAATATGGCCCGAAAAATGGTCTCTACGTCCTACCTCTATGAATTCTCACATCTGAAATCTGCTTTCAACTGTATTGTGAATTTACACGAACTAAACTACACAGGCTATTTGAAACTAAACCACTCACAACTACAATAAACTGGTCCTACCAACAACTTATTCACAATAATCAAAAAGAGAGTTTTAATTAGAACAAAACTTTGTTTTTCACCATGATCTTGGAATACACAACAGTCGTATATTAGTAAATCAAAAGTAGCACCAGTTAGTAAAATGAGAAGAGTTGTTAGTGTTTCAGCAGCCCTATAATGATTCATAAGCAGTGATGGGCACGATAAACCTTTCTGTACTAAAGCGATAACGATAATCGATAAATTCAAAAAAGCCCTGGGCGATACCGGTAATCGATAAATCTCAATTTCTTAAAGCGATATCGATAATCGATACATTATCGCCGATAAATTTTTCTGATAAATGTTGCGGTAAATTTTCGATGTGTTTGACGAAGTTTTTATTCGTAAGTCAAATTGCAAAAATGTTTTTTCTAGATTTTTCAAGAAAAGAGAGCAATTCACAAACTCTGCCGTGGCATTAAACAAAACAAAGAAATAATTTTTAAAAATTACAAGTCTTAATGGACATCGTGTTTTTTCTATAGCACAAACTCACTAACTTAGAAGTTTAAGCACTGGTGTGCATAAAAAATCGTTTATCGCGATAATTTATCGGCGATAACAAAATATATAACAAGAGCGATAACGGTAATCGATAAATCAAAACTATTTAAGCGATAACAATAATCGATAAAAAGTTATCGACGATAAATTATCGCGATAAATGCCCATCTCTGTTCATAAGGTTGTCAAAAAATGCAATAAGGCCAGAAACTAACTTTGGGTATTATCATATACGGTAATCACATAGCATTGGCTTCTGGTTTGGTATTACGATAAAGCAAGAAGTGGCTGGAAAGCAAAGTAGTTTCTGTGGCAGTAAACAGAATAGCAAAGATTTGTGTATCATAGGCGTTCCAAAGAGTAACAAGAAACATTCGACATATTATAAAATAATAAGCTAAAACCTGAGAAGGCCTACAGATACAACTAGTTGAAATTGTTAGCATGCGTTTTTAGAGCAAATAAAATCGGTTGGATCAATAGTTCATTACTTTGTGAAAACAATGAAGTCCATACTTGAAAATTAGAAGGCACAGGAATAATACGCACCAACTGAATTATAAAACTGAACTAAAAAATTGTACATGCTGAGGTTGAAGGGGCCATGTTTTCTGCATAAGACAGACAGTATCAATTATCTTTTTTGATTAGTTTGGCGGTTGTTAATTAATAATTATTATAACAGAGTAAAAGCACTTTTTGCTAAAAGAAGCCAGAGCTATAAGAAAAACAATCTAGCACATGCACAATCTTCCTACACTTTTCCGTGTCTGACAGTTTGTGACAGATATTTCACGGGGAGTGGAGAAGCGAGAGTGAACTAAAACGGCGCCAACTGTCGACACCAATAAGTCAGTGCACCGTATTATAAGATCAAGCAGTGCTGAGTGAGTTGATATCGCAAAAACAAATACAAATTTGTAACAACATAGAACCATATATCACTAAAAAATTAATCAAAGACCAGGAACAAAACCATAACAGTAAACATAACCAGAAACAAAACCATAGCGGTAAACATAATAGAATCTTAAACACTGTAAATACAGGTGGCAGAATGCCCGTGTTTACGACAATAATGATGGAGCAATAGCCTATTATTTTTTGACCTCGTCTTTGAGGTAAAAAATTGATAAGGTGCAAAATAAACCTGAACAGCAAACAAAAAAGCATTGGCTTAACGGATGGAAAACGTTACGCACACACCACGCAGTGTTTTTAAGAATTCAACAATCAGTTAAAACCCTTTTCTGGGCACTTCTCCCAACGTCATGTTAGCATCGCTGATGGTACCGGTACTGGTAATCTGGTTCATTAATACTCTAGTCGCCTGATCGCCATCGCTACTCTGGGGATAAAGATATGACCCTACACGATAATAACCATCGCTCCGGACCGTTACAGATATCCTATTCTCTTTTTAAGCTGCACGCGATTACAGCAATGACAAAACCTATCCGCAATAAGCATCGTCCTCATGACACGATCATGACTTGAAGCCCCATGTCCTCACTACGCGGCCAACTCCAATTGTCGTCACAAACCTTACACGCCACTGCGTTTGCGCTGTCGTTCTCGAAAAATCGATCGGTCATAAATTTTTAAAATCTAGCAACGCCACCGCTACGCAACACGCATGGATAAGGCGAAAATACAACACAAAACAAAAATTTAATCTGCAATATGAAAAAAAAGTATGAGCAGAGCCTTTTCAAGGGGTATGCTACAGGGAAGGCCGTTTTTTTTCCTTTAGTGACGGACTAGATTTCTACAAAATATGCTACTTCGTATTGCTACATAGTTCTCCATAACGAACAACAACAGCAAAATTTTGGACCAACCACCAAGAAATATTAATTGAAAAAAGGTATCAAGGATTTAAAAAAAGTAACACACTGTTGAACAAACCGCTAGAACAGCAATTCATTTACAAACAACCAGTAATTAGAAATATCGTTTTGAAACAGCATTATTATAAACTCGATAGAAACAGTTGGCTGTTTAAACTGATAATGAAGTTAGAAGTATGGCTGTCAAGAAGTTTAGCCATTGATTCAGCCACAGTACTAACCTATGACTTTAACAAGTCAAATTTCACTAATTTTTTATTTCTTCATCATCATTCTGTTAAATTGTACACCATATGCCTATATGTAAATATAAATGAGTTATAGCAAATTTTGTTCTTTTCTTAATGGCAATGTTCTAACAGGCATCATCGAAGATAGCTATGCCACGGATTACGCTTCAGCGTGCTGGTTACAACATCATTTTTATATATTGTTTCATATTGTTTAAAAAAGCTTATCAATACTATGATTAAACTGCTCCCGGCATTTCACACAAATTCAAAACAAACAAAAACTCTAGCAAGCCTACTGAGTAATTTTGATCATATACGATTAAGCAGCTGCGAAGACATTTCAAAAATAAAAAATCAGCTTTCAACAAATTCTAACCGAAATACAAACCAAGAGTAGTCGTTTGTAACTAGAAAAAACTACAGCTACCCGAAGATGATCTGTTCAAATAGTTAAAAGTTAATTGTTCGCGAACCTAACAAGCAGATGTAGCCTCTGCAAATGTTTCATCACCTAGTAACTACAAACTTAATCGAACAAGAAACGAAAATTCCATCAAAATTAGTTTAAAAATATCAGCAAAACTATACACTTTAAAAGTTTAACTGTGAACTTTTATATTACAACTTGTATAAAGCCTTCATAGAAAAATTTGACTGCAAGGCAGTGCACCCCAACTTAAAAACTTCGTGCTGCAACACAGCTCCAGCAAACCAAACTGTTTCGTTTTCACGGTCTTAGAGCAACAAACGTTTACACCACGGTGGTGGCAACATTAGCAGCAGGTGAATCATTAATTTGCTTTTCCTCTAATAAACTTTTTTCAGCAAGGTCATTAAAATTTTCAGCTTGGTCAACCGCTAGCTGATCTGAATCCACTTCCTGTTTAATTTCCTTAAACATGTCATCATCTTCCTCAACCACGAAATTCGACATGAACGCATGCATAAACATGCCATAAAATCGCCCCCTAATCATAGCCAAATAAATTTGCAAAATAAGTGTGATCCCAGAGAGACGATTTTTGACTATCAAGTCATCATAGCTTATGAACACACTCAGTAAACCGAAATAGAGGGAGAGTGAAAAATTTCTAAGTGCATAAGCAAACAAACACAAATAATAAGAATAAACTTGGACTTTTCCCCAACATTTCGGTAATTTTTTGCTGCTTTTTTTGATTTTATTTACCACTTTATCAAAGCTTATAATCTTCAAGGCGCATTCCAAGAGTCCAAGGAATAAATATTCAAAACAAGAAAATGCAAGCATCACGAACCAAGCTGGAATCACTTCATATTGTGCTTGTTTCTCCGGCTGGTTTTCATAGAGCTTGTACATCTCGATTTTATAATGGTAGACAACTACGCAATAAACGATGGCGGTTATGGTCCAAATCATGCGCATGTAGAGTATCCTCATGCTGGAAACAAAAGATGAAAAAACGGTTATCAAGCTGCAAAAAATTTTTTTTATGGAAAAAACGCTTTGTTAGTAATTTCTCTTATATAATGCACCTACTAAGCGCATACGATCCGCGCATGTGGCAGTTCAGTCTTTTTTAACGTACTTACTTTTCCAGACCCGCTTATCCTTGGGGTTGGGGGTCGCGGGGACAGCTGCTCAAGTTGAAGCCTCCAAGCATCTCGATCCTCTGCGACAGAGGGTACATGCTTTGGTGGGATACCAAGGCAATGCCAACTAAGATCTGCAACGTCATCTCGCCATCGAGTTCTGGGACGGCCTCTAGGCCTTCAACCAATCGGTGTTGAACAGGGCAGTTTTTTAGTAGTTCTTTCGGGGATATTCGTGTCACATGACCATACCAGCACAGTTGCGATCTTTATAGTCGGAGAAGCAGCGACCTGATGTCTAGAAATTCACGAATATCCGCACTTTTAGCCTTGTCCAACGAGGTCAAACCGCTAATTCTTCGCAAGAATCCCATTTTCTTTAACTCGAAATCTCGCTTTCTCATTCATGATCCAGCACTCTTGGTCATACGTCGGAATAGGAACATAGATTGATCTGAAGATGGATAGCTTTGCTTTGGTGCAAAGTTCCCGTTTCAGCAACACAGATCGGTGTAGCTGGCGCATTACAGCACTTGCTTGTACGATGCCGATATCCAATTCGCTATTTTGTCTGCCATCACTTGTGAATGAGACGCCAAGGTACTTGTCTGGCGTTTTCAGTGGTACTCCACCAACTTGGAGATAGCACTGCTTTGGTTGTTGGGACAAGCACATGATTTCTGTTTTCGTTGTACTGATTTTCATTCCGGCAACCGAGCATGCATCCAAAAACCTGTCAAAAGCTTGCTGGAGACCATTTTAGGTAGTAATCGAGTAGCACAAAATCATCTGCAAATGGCAGACGTTGTACAGTGCAATCACTTATCTTCATTCCACCGCAATACTCACCTTTCTCCTATTCTATCCATATAATGAGAAACAGAATGGGTGAAACAGTAGTCCCACTCCCACATTTACTCAGAAAGGTTTCGTCGTTGCGCTGTCAACACGAAAGCACGTGCAGCGACTTAATAGCAGTTAGTAACTTGCAATCAGTGCCATACTGCAACAACACCGCCCAAAGCTTGTCTATAGGAATGAGATCATATGCTTTTTCAAGATCAACTAACATGCACTGACTTCTTCCGCGTATTCCCAAGACTTCTCAAACATTTGCTGCAAGGCAAAGCTTCGGCCAGGACGAAAGCTACTCTGAGCATCCGTTAATTTAGGCTTGACTATTTCACGGCATTTCTTTTCAAGGCACTTAGCATATATCTTACCTGGGACAGTGATGAGAGATATGCCCCTATATAAGGTGCATTTTTTCTTGTCTCTTTTCTTGCGGATAGTTATTACCACACTGATTTGCCATTGCTTTTTTAAACCAAACTAAATTCATTAACACCGCTTAAGCTGAGCTCACCATGAAAACTTCTTCAACTGATAGGCTTACACCAAGAGGCTACGGAAACTGAAGTCTTTTTCCACGTTAATTTTTGTGATATATATATATGTAACATGTTAGCACTTCGATATCTATGTTAACCCACAAAACCGCAAGATAAGTAGTTACTTGACAGCTAGCTTCTCCCCCAAAAAACTTTTGATCTGAAACATAAACCCGTTTTATGCGTCTTATATTTGGCAAGTTCAATGAAACGTTATAACAGGTACTGAAATCGATTTGCAAGCACATAATGCAAACAGGCTTAGTTACACAGGAACGACAAAAATTTAAAGCAGCCTACATGGAAATGCATCACAAGGGAATATTGGTTAAACTACCAAAAGTTATAACGAACTTCAGGCTGTTATTGCCCATGAAAAGTCCCCAGACATACCAATTACAAGTTTTATCACCAGTATATAATTTAATTAAGTGACAGTGAAATGGATTTTAAATTGGGCGCTGAAAAATTGGAAGATAATGACTAACACTGTGCAGCTTATGTTAGGTAACAATAATTTGCTGTTTATTAAAACTTGAGCCAGTGATAATTCCTGATACCCTAAATGTATAACCGTGAAGATTTTTACAGTATCACTATAGGCCTAATCTACTGAATTAAAATGCGATAAAAAATAACAAGTGAAAAACAATGAGAGTAAGAATCTCTTAGAATGGCAAACAAAACAAAAACTTGGAATGGTAATAACCAGCTAAATTGCAGACACCTTGGAAGAAAGTGCAAGTGCTTGTAATCAATAAGAAATATGCTTTACGATAATGATGCCGTTGATTACGTTAGAATTACGCCACATATTCGATGATGAGAGGGCCGAAAAAATAATATGTCTATGCGACTGTGCCCATTAGCAGACTTTTCAATCGCCGATACGTATTCAACGTCAAGGCCGTTGATTACGTTAGAATTATGCCACATATTCGATAATGAGAGGGCCGAAAAAATGATAATGTCTATGCGACTGTGCCCATTAGCAGTCTTCTCAATCGCCGGTACGTACTCAACGTCAAGGGAAATGAAGCAGGACAGAAAAAAAATCCCTTAGCAAAATACATAAAAACGCCTAGGCTTATAGTCCATAATTTTAACACACTTGAAGGGTGTTTCGGGAATTCAACAGAGTCCAACGGTTAGTAAATGTCAATTTTCTCATTATATTATCAATTTCAATCTACATACCATTATTTGCCAACATCACGTCAACATAACCATATTGAACATTTTTCAGAAATTATAATCTTAACCAAATAAATTCAATCTACTCTTCATACATTATTTAAATAAGCAAGCTACACTAGGACGTCTTACTTTATCATCCATCTTATCCAATGACGAATTCCGAAAGCGCTTGATAGAGGTCCAACTACAATCCAAAAGAATGTGCTTGTAGTCGCCACTTCCAAAGCGGCCACACTTGCTAGAATAGTGTCGTTCCGGACCATGTTAAGATACCCCGTTTGTGATCGAGGAATTTCTAAATATTGTATCAATACAAACATTGCCAAACCAGAAGTTTTTTTGTAAGTCATTTTCTATCTGCTCATGACAAACTATTTTACTTTATCGTCGCAGTAAAACTATGTTGGTATCGTAGAGCGAGACAGCGTTGTTTCTGGCTATTAGCCTTCATCAGCCGCCCTCAGGTAAGAAACATTCATCTTCCAGGACGAATGATCTAGCCAGGATCACTCATCCCTTCGGATAATTATTTCTTAAAAAATTTAACCTTTGTGGTACGCAATCCACTCGTGTGGCTACGTCACCATTCCAGTCAAACTCTTTACGTGGCCAGGGTGAAGAGCAACAACTAAAAAGCAATGTCCTTCCTGGCCTACCGGACGGGAAGTCATGACGACTTCCTCTTGTTGGGTCAGAGGCTATAACAGCTCTTCATCACCAACAATGCAAAGCACTCCAGTTGGGTCAGAGGCTATAACAGCACTCCATCACCAACAGTGCAAAGCACTCCAGTAAATTTTATTTTTACTGGAGTGCTTTGCACTGTTGGTGATGGAGAGCTGTTATAGCCTCTGACCCAACAAGAGGAAGTCGTCATGACTTCCCGTCCGGTAGGCCAGGAAGGACATTGCTTTTTAGTTGTTACTATGTTGGTATGTAAGCCATAATTGCATAGGAATATAAGTTGCAAAGTTTTTCAGCATATCAACCCACGACCTCAACGACGTTTAATGATATTGACAGCTTTTAGTTAGCCAAGCCACGCAAGGGTGTTTTCCTAATCGTAATTTGTAGGCAACCGCATAGCAAGAAACAATAAAAAACTTCTTTATAAACAACTTTTGCTAGGTCCATAAAATCATAATTAATATTTCAAGATTTTTAACAATTAAACTTGATCTTTGCCGCAAATGCACTGTTACCATAGTTGATTAGTGGTACAGAACTTCAGTATTGCCGATGAAAGAGGTCTCTTGCTGGCAGTACTACAATGTATAATAACAAAAAGAACTGCAAAAAAAATTCTTTAATGTTTAGAAGTCAACGAAATCAACTTTAAAAAAAATGCAGATGTTTCATCCGAAAAGCAGCGAAAAGTTTCGCAGTCGCTTTGTTTACATGCAATGAAACAGAGCGACGTGCGTAATAGTCTCATTCATAACAAAAGACTTTTTGGAGCCAGATGTGTCGGAAAAGGCCTAGAGTAGATGTAAAAGATTAAGTGCCACATAGCAGTTGGGAGCGCGGATTTTTCAGTGAAGTTGCACAATAAACGAAACGGCTCAAAATTCCGTTCAGAACACGATAGAGTTTGGATCCAGGTGCATTACAAAATCGGCAGCATAATAATATCTCACCATCTTCTTCCACAAAGCGGGGTTCGTCATCATCGAAATCTTCGAATTCAGTTACATTCTCGACGGGAGTTGTAGTCGGCTGGTTACAGACACACCTGTCATTCTCGTCCAATAAATAACTTTGTTGTTGCTGCATTTGCACAAAACAAACATACTGTAGCTAGTCAACAAACTCACAAACGAATTTGATGCAGATATAATAAACAGCTAGCAGAGCCTAACAACTCAATTGCCCAAACTGCTATTCATAATTCCTAAACACAAGAGAGTATCTTTGCTAAATACAAGTAGGAATGTAAAATCTTTAGGCTTTCATGTGAAGTTAATGAGCCTATTGTACATTAAAATAAACACTTTAAAATTATTAAACTATACATTTACCAGTTGGAGAGAGCAACTGCGCAGTGAGCTAGCGCTTTTCCAGTCAGCAGCCATCCAGCATTATGTCAAAAGTTGTTAGCTTCAGCCGCGCATCGAGCCTGTCATGACTTATGAAGGATCTGTACCGTACCCTGAGCGCGATGCCGCTAGGCCATGATATCTATTGTCATAGGACGTCCGAAATTTAATTTTTTTAGCTTGAAAAAAAATGACATGCAAAAGTACTCTTACCGAAATTACAAGAGTGTGGAATTGATAGTATAAAACGAAGCTTGTCCCAGAAAGTCGGACAACTTGTACCACCACGATAGCAACCAACACAATCGCTTTGAAAAGAGATATGTGCCTTGTGTTGTTTTGGAGATCAGCCACCATCGCTCCTTTGACAATTCACGTAGTTTAATCAACCTACTCAACAATATGTGTTACTGGAACATAAAAAAAAGTAAATGACAGCATAATTAACCCGATATTAATAAATAAAAGTTGAACGATTTCACTCATAATTGAGGAAATGTAGGCTACTGAAATTTCAACAGTGCATTGAAATTTTTGAGCATGCGTTATGCAATCTTTTGAGCATGCACTAGTGCACTGTGTAAGAGTTATACAGGGTGGCCCAGGCCCAAAAGTAGGTTAAAGTTATTAAGTATTAAAGTAAGATATTTTATGATTCACGTTTAATACTTAAAAAACATGCCAACGACTTTGAAATACTAACAGGTAGATTTAAAATTTTGATGTAATAGGCCTAAGGGTGAAATTTTTAGATTTATTAGGTCTACCGTCCTATAGCTTAAAAGTTTGGAGACCAAGTAAAATTTAAATGGCAGAACTTTTCAATTATCATACGTACTAAAGCATTTTTAGTCGATTAAAAATAAATCAAAGCAAAAGCCTGGAAACTTTAATTCCAAAACATCATGTCTAGCCAAGAGATTTTTATTATGCGATAGTTGCTGGTCCTGCACTGCAAACAAAACGACGCAAATCAGGCTACTTTTTTTGAAATCTGCTAGACACCTGCGGAGTAACACATTGGAGCTGCAGCTATACAACCAAATAAACGCACCGGTATCGGAATATTATGCGCGAAAATTGTTTGAAAAGACGGTAAAATCAAAGTCTTTAATTTTAACAGCACTAGGCTGAAAGTGCGTTTGACGGCAAGCGGCAAGAAATAATTAAACAAGCAACAGAGATCTTGCCTTCAAAGCCCACTACGGCATCAGTTTGACCATGTTTAGAAAAAATGCTTTCTACGTTCACTTACAAAACGCATCAAATGATTTCAATTTTTTCAAAATTTTGCGACCAACTCTCTACAAACCCCTGAAGATTGGCTCTTGGTTGTCAATCGAGCGGTGAAACTTTCAATAGGCTCGATCGTGCTCTTAAATTAGGCTGCACAGCGGGTCCTCAAATGGTAAAACAAATTTGTAGCTGCATACAAAGCCGTATCGTACCTGTTCAGCACAGTCACGCCTGATCTTGTACGCTTACAGAAACCATGCATGTCTGTTCCTGACATCAGATCTCAAGATTCCTTCTCACCATTTTTTCTGCAGCTAGTACTTATCTGCAATACTGGCTCGTGATTTTGGGCCTATCCCTCATGCCTCTTAACTACTGGTAATCACTTACCGGTATCTTGATCTCACTTTCCTTATTTTCAACAACCTAGCACACTACTGCTTCTTTTCTTGAGGCGTTTGACGTATCAGCAGTTATATTCTCCAGTGTTTATTAGGACAAAAAAATACGGTAATTATCTTGCCCTCCTAGTGTTTTGATTTTTACAGAATATGGGAGCTTTAGTGGAAGGCAACGCAATATCCAATTTCTGGGGCCAAACGAGTATGGGTCAGGGTTGCCAGGTTTTGCAGAGTAAAATATACCAAAATATTCCAAATTATATATCACAAAGTTTTCGAAGTAGCTAAAGTTACGTGACCATAACATTTGCCTCTTTATTATATTACTTCATCACACTCTCGTGCAATCGGGGAAGCGTGAAGGGATAATAAAATAAACGAAAGAGACAAATGTTATGGTCCACGTAACCTTAGCCTCTGGCAAAAGTTTTATCAAAAATATACCAAAATTTAAAAAGAGGCAGTGTCCATTTTGCCGTTAACAACATAATAGCTTTTAGGTTTATTTTGCCGCAGCTACATAACCCCACGTCACACGAATATTATGCTACATCTTATTCTATTCTACTGTCTTCACAAACCCGATTGTTAACCCCAGGTCACACAAATCCGAATCGAACCGATCCAAACCAAAGCCACCGAAGCGAAACGAATCGATGCCGCGACAAGAATCGAACGCAAAACTACTGCAGCGCTTCCCATTATACGCTGCGCTCTATCCACTGAGCTATCGAGAAGTCGTGGCAAGGTAGCACAAAATGGCGCTCAAAAACCCATGACGTCACTCACAGCAAAATAGACCTGAAAGCTATTTTGCCCTCAACGGCAAAATAGACACTACCTTAAAATCATGAGTTTTTCCGCAAAAATTCAAAATAAGCATTACATTTTACAGTTTATGAATGACAAGATTAATTCCTTGCTCATTCTTCAAACAGAAGCATAATTATTACATTGAGCATAAAAACGTTGCATTCTTTAAAAGCAGTGGCTATTTGTACGGGTCCGTACAAATCAGCGCTTAGTTTCTTTTATTATCCCTTCGCACTCTCCCGGTTCTACGAGAGCGTGACGAAGTAATAAAATAAACCAAAGAGACAAATGTTACAGACCCGTAAAAATAGTCACTTCCTGCTTTAAATTTAACGCAAACATAAATATGCATGTCATAATATTAGTTAGCAAATTTCACTTTAATGATTTTGGTGATTTTAACCTTAAACAGCACTTCTGCTGCAGTTGGTGATGTGGATTAAACAGACCAAGGAATCGAATCTAACTCTCTCACGCTAAGTGAAAAAACAAGAGTCACTAACGCAACAGTTTAATTGAATTGAAATGACAATTAACCAACACTCTACAAGGCAGCAAAAAACAGGCACTTCCCCAAAACTCAGTTTGAAATAAATCACCACCCATTAATTGCATTCTACAATACTTGGTTAACAAAACATGCAACACCAAACCCGCAGTTTCAAATATATCAGCCACCATTCTGCCACTACCTGCAATTAACCAACACTTTACACTGTTACAGCAACTCCGGTTACAGTCTGCAATACTTTGGTAACCAAAACATGCAACACCTAACTCACAGCATGAAATGAATCAGCCACCATCAGCCTAATTTCAATTAACCAGCAGCGTACCAGTACAATACTGCGCCAACAAAACATGTCCTACGCAAACCTCATGCATTATAGGCCTATCAAAGTCACAAAAACTTAACTCAGGATGGTATAAAGTTGCAACAAGAAAGGACATTAAGCCACTTCATTTAACTCAGCATGAAAATTTAACTCTAATTCAGAATTTTGCCAAATTTTTGAAATAAACCAAACGCAAAAACTCACTACCAAAAGGCATGAAAATTTGCCAAATTTAAAGACATATACCAAACCAAAATTTCAGCTACCCATACCGGTACCAAACGGGAAAAAAATATACCAGTTGGTAACCCTGGTATGGGTCCTTCCACGTCACAGTTTAATTCTTACATCATAATTGCTAGTTTTAAGTTATATTATGGCGCGAAAAACACCCAGTAAACAAAATGAAAAACTATCTACTGGTAAATTTCCTATTCTTACGTAGGCCTAATCATTGCTTATTGCGTAAGAATAGTACCCTCATCCAATCTAGGGCAAAGCAAGCGCAACACTTACTGGTGGTGTGTGTGAGGGGGCAAATTGTAATACGCCCAAGATTACTAAGATTGTGATATTTAATAAAATAGATTTCTTAAAAAAGGGGGCAATGTCCCAGAGCTCCTCACCGTCTAAAATTAAATTTTGGTAAACCACATCTCATCTAATTTATACCTGTGTAGAATGATTTATCCTCAGTTTAGATGCCTCAACCACTAAATTACGAAGTGAAGTGATTTGATTATTCAGCCAACTTTCGTGCGTTCAATTCTCCAACACACCTTTAACAACCAAGGCTTAATTCTAATTGCGTTACATAGAAATTATTATTCGTAATCAAGTAGAATTCTAAATCTTAACGAACAATATAGCAAAGCAGATCCTAAAACTAATTTTGGATTTTACAATCATTAGCTTACTATTCAGATATTTCTTCTCGAAGTTTCAGATAATAAAATAATGAAACAAAAACTTCAAATCACGAAGTGTGCAGAATACTCAATTTAAGGCTTTAATCAAATCGTTTGCAAACTTTCCTAATGATTTAAGAAACTATAGTTTTCAACACCAAGCTTTTAATCGATTGCCACCGCCCATCAAATAAAATATTTCAATCTGAATTGAAATTATATTTAGTGGACCAAATATTATGGTATTGTCACAAAAATACGAAATACAGAGAAAAAATTGATGTCTGCATACGCAAAGAAAAACTACGAACATAGGGTAAGGTGGGGCAGCGAGCCCCCCTTAAGCGACTTTTGCTAAGCTTTCCCAGAATACAAGGTTTTTTCATCTAACTTTTGTTTTGGTTGATCTTAGGGTTCAGGGCTATCTATTTCAACTGTCATTTTTGAAAAAAATTGCGTTCTGGCTAATTTATTAAGGTTTGAAAAAATCTCAAATCCCGTGTTTTACCCCATGGGGTAGGATAATACGTCCACCCCAAAAGGCCCACTGAGGGGGTTTCGCTTATAAGGCCTACATCTCCAAACCATTTATTTTTCCACAATCTGAAGATAATGAATAAAAACGGCAATCTTTATTGGCAATTTTTCCATTCCTATTAATAATTATTGAAAAAGGAACAAAATAAAACTATTTTGAGACCAATAGGATACATCTAAGAAATACTCAATAAAACGAAAAACATTTAGGCTTGCGAATGGACACTTGGGCATAAATTATGCACCATAAACAGCCTTCAAACATGAAAACGTCAAAAATCGATTCAATTGCTCTACTCTTCATCAAATTTCAGAAATAACATCAAATTCGCAGTTGGGACAAACAAATAGACTAAAGAGGCTTCTTCTTAATATAAACTTCATGGGCCCAATTTTGGCACAAGTAGCAGCATACCTATTGGAAGATCCAGGGGAGCAAGGGGTCTCCAGCCCTTTTTAGAGCTAAGCTTTTGCTCTTTTTTGCCGTTGCTTTTTTTGGAGAAGTTCGTCTTAATGGAAAAATAGGCAAAATTCACTAGGTAATAGACGAGGTACCTAATAAATTTAATATAATTGGCTTTACATAATTGTAACATTGCCTTGTCAATTGTAATTTTGTACGATAAAAGTTGAACTGTCTTCTTATCTTACCAATGGGGCAATTGGCGCTTCCTATGGTAAAACGCCTATGTGGGCTTTCTGCTCTCGGCACCTGGTGGGCGTTTTTCCCAAACGCTAGAATTGATTTTGGCAACTAACAGCTCAAACTGTTTGCGTTGATAGCTGATCTAACTATGTGCAATTCTAACTAGATAAAATACTTAAACCAACACACTATTTCTTTTTGCTACAATCAATAAACTATTTTGCTGACCCATTCCCAAACATTTTAAAAATACTATAATTTTGCCATTTAAAATAAACTTTATGATGTCAAAACTAGCACCCAACGTCCTGCTACCTAATTCCTTGCAAATGTTCAATAACAGGATGGCTTTCCTTTTCAATGTATATTGTTATATTCATAGCAATTATGACGTGGTTGCTAAGAAACAGCTCGTGGGCGTAATACCCCGAATGAGCGTCTTGCACCACTTTACCCTAAGCATGAAGCAGATGTGAAAGTGGCTATGTTTTGAGTAAACTTAATGAAAACGTAACCAGGAGTGTTGAACAAGCGTGGTACCCCAGCCAACCTCATGCAGTCTGAGGTAATGATGATGATTTCTTCATTTTATCCTCCTGTCACAAGAAATCGATGGAGGCACTATACATATGATCAATCAAAATTCTCATGTAAATTGCCTTTGTTTCAGAGTTTTACTGTTGAGTTCTTGCTTCCAACTCTTATTCGCTGCCAAATAAAATTCCATCAAGCAGGAATATTATCGAGAAGCATCTAATCTGTTATGCTTTTCGTTACGCTTGTTTTCTTTCTTTTTCGTTATGCTTGTTTTCTTGAGTGTCAATAAACTGTAAACCGTAATCCAAGCACACAACAACGCGACTTGGGTGGTACTGATAGTTGAATCATTAACCTTTCGATAATGGCCGTCATAAATACGATTCTCTAAACCACTTAACCACGATGGAGTCATTGAGAGAGATGTCGTGCTTTTTATTTGCATTACGGTCAAGCGGCTCCAAAGGAAACTTTAAAGAAGGCCAGAAAGCCAAATTTTAGTGCAAACCCAGTCTACCCCTCAACGATCGTTACCTTTTTCAATAAGACTTTCACAACTTACTTTCCGAAAAAATGAAAGCACTTTTGCAAATCGCACCGCAGTTACTGCTCTTACATGCTTTGTACATGAAAATGCTTTTGCAACAGTTAGTGTAGCGTAAAGCCTTACACATTGACGTACGCAAGAGGCTTAGATGCAAGCCCCTGGTTACCTGGTGTGGTCTAAAAGTTATACTTGAGAGTGAGATGGAGCAATATTTTATAGGTGGGCCTAATGGCAGGCCACAGCATGGTTTATCTGAGTCAAGGCATATCGCAGGGTATCAACAGTTAATGGCGCGATAAAAGATTTTTTGCTCACAATGGTAAAATATCATTTTACCCTGTATCTTCCCAGCCAGACCCAACCCTACCAATGTTTTTACATGAATTTTAGTTCATTTGGGGTTCCAGGAGCAAGCAACATCCACTCTAGTTGTTGCTTTAACCAACATTTCCCGTGAAACTAGATTAATTCGACTAAAATATGCGCATCAAAACCAGCTTTTTACGGCGGTGGTAACACAAAAAAACAAAGTCTGCTATGTCACTAACTGCTAATGTAGCCTATACCTGCAGGTTGGCGAAGTAGTTAAAGACAACCCTATCAGCACCGAGGGTATGGGGTTCGATTCTTGAACCGGTCAATTTGGGCACACAGCTGTAACGTTTTTGGGGAGCTGTGTTGCCCAGGCGCTAAGCTGCGTTGATGGGCCCTGCCACTAGTTATATGCTTCAGCGCAGTACTGCGAGTACAACAAGATTTGGTTTTTTTAATGTATGGGTAGGGTAGGAAGTGGGATCATTTACAGCAAAGGACAGTCAAGCTTTTCTCCACTGTTTTTGCAGGCTAATGACTTTGTAAGTGTGTTTGTTGTTTATTTCGTCTGGTCGTCAAGGATGGCCGCAAATGAGTTACACCCAAGAGATATTTTTGTGAAAGAGTTCAAGCTGTATTAGCAGGCTAGACCTGTTGCCTCAAAAGCATTTGCTTCATTGCTTTCAAAACTAGTTGAAACATTTAGCCAGGAAGTTTTAGATATTTCTGTGAAATAGTGTGTTTGTTGTTTATTTTGTTTGGTCGTCGAAGATGGTCGCAAATGAGTTACGCTTAAGAGATATTTCTGTGAAAGAGTTCAAGCTGTACTAGCAGGCTAGACCTGTTGCCTCAAAAGCATTTGCTTCATTGCTTTCAAAACAAGTCGAAACATTTAGCCACGAAGTTACTAGGTCTCTGTTCTATAGTCTAGACATGCTTTTACGTGCAAATCGCTTACTGGTAGCCTAGTTCTCTGATTACAACTTTTTCGAATAGGTTGCTGATGCTGATCTTAACTTAGCAAATGGAGCTGAGATTAGTCTACGCCGATGCTCTTTGCTAGACTATCATCTTCTGTAAACAATTTTCTGGAAACTGGAATAATATTCACACTTCTATCCTTTCAGTTCAGATTTCGAAACAACAGTTGAATTTCGTGTGTAGTTAGCTCATTGTTAGTGAAGTGGAACGCTTGTATGCTGCGGCCGCAAAGCTAATCACAAGGGCTGCGCTTTCAACCGTGAAATCGTCAACATACGACGTCACATACTAGACAGCAATGTGTTTGCACTAGGAAATGGCCACTGTGGTGGCTCGCTCTCCTGGCATCTTTGTTGGTTGCGTCGGCTACAAGAATGTTTTTTTGTAATTACTTTGTGCATAATCCCTGCAAGGCTGTAAAGAATGAAGTAATACTGTACACAAGGGTGGAAACTCAAACCTAAACCGAAACCTGAAAACCCGGTTTTAAAGGAAATTTTGAAAACCCAAACTGAAACTGACACCTACTCAGCCAAAATTTTGAAAATCTAAACTTGAACCCAAACCGTTTTTTCTTGAAACGTCAAAACCGAAACTAAAACTAAAACCTGTTCAAAATTTTCTAAGGTTTTAGGTTTTAAAAATTGTCATCACCATCCTTACAAGCAGTTTCTTTAACGCTGAGCGTCGAGTAGAGAAGCTGTGAATACTAATTTTTGAGTCTTTGGTTTCACCGCACTCGGAATCATACCAAAGTCGACAACTTCTGAAGCAATATTATTGCTCTCCTCACTCAGCCATCTGAGCTGCTACTTATAATCGTAATAAACCCAAAACGCCAAGAAGAGGATTTAAATAATCCGTATTCATAGTAAAATAACTTCCTTGGATGAAATTTAAACCGAAACTGAAACCCAGAAACCGAAGCTGCGCGTAAGCAAAACTGACACCGAAACTGGAACCTATTTTTCAACAGCCGTGAAACCAAACCAAAACTGAAACCTGACATCTGGGTTTCAACACACCAAAACTGAAACTGACACCCTAACGCCAAGTAGCCAGGTTTCCACCCTTGACTGTACATTTAGATCTGGTCTAGAAAAACTCGAAATATCTTAAACAGAGGCTCTGCTCTAGATGGATTTAATGAGTTTATTTTGATTTAAAAAGTATCGTTTTTCTATGGGAGAACCTACTATTCGATCTGGAAATTCACCACTAAAGTTAGTAAATGCGACAAAACGTCAAAACGAGGCAAGACGGATAAACTTCCCCTCCCTCTTTTATGCTCAGAGTCATTTCTGTAAAATGTTTTGCGGTTTCAATCGGTTGTAATGATAAAGATACCCTTGACCCTCAGTCGTAACTTCAAACAAAAATAATTGGCCACACTAATCAACTTGAAATGAAATGTTGTGTGGTTTTATGGCGCTTTATAACTACTAAGGTCCTTTAGCGCCAGGACTAAATTTTGTCAAGAATTTACTGACGTATTTTTATTCTCTGTTCATTTCATCCTCCGCGCTACACTTAATTGCTGCGCGTTTAGCAAGTGTAGCAGCAGATACCAGTTTTAAAGTCTTTGGTTTGACCCGAGTGAGAATAGAACACGGCTGACGATGATGCGAAATTCGATCGATTCATGTTTGTGTAGCCTACAGTACTGCAGTTATTTGAGTTACATTTTAATATTTGCTGTTGCCATTTTAGACGTTACATCAAGCCGACAATTGACTTGTTCTACTTTTTTAATAGTTTAGCGCAGGGGTGGGCAAACTTTTCACCCGAAGGGCCACATTTGAAAAAAATATTGAAGCCGAGGGCCGCACTGAGTGGAAGAGCAAAAAACAGAAAAAACGTCCACACGTCCTCAAATGTCCTGTTTTCTGTTAGTTGCATACTGTATTTATCCTCCTATCACGAGAAAGCAATCACAGCGCCATAACCAGCTAGCTTAGTAGTTGCCGACCACCTGTCTACCACACGTAGGCCTAGATGGGGAATTCCGTTAAGTGCCCTTCCCAGCGGCACAAGTACACTGCCGGCTTGTTTTCCACACTGTCCCTTTAATGCTGAGCGTCAAGCGGGGAAGCTGTGAATGCCAATTTTAAAGTCATTGGTTTGACCTGAGCGCGATGCTGAAACCGAAGTCTGTTTTCCTATAGGAAATGTTACAGATTGTTCATGAAATGTTCAATAAACAATAGTCTCACACTTGCAATCAGAGGAAGTGTGTGAGTGTAAGTGAGGGGGGCCCTGCAAAGAATTCTTCGCCTCATCTACACGATTTTGGAATTATTTCATTCATCATAGTGCTTGAGGTCTGGGGAGTATTCCCCGAGACGATCAAAGTAATACCGTGAGTATAATAAAGATTTGATATTGAATGCTCTGTGTGCTACAGCCAGTATGCCAGTAATTCCAAACCTGGCAGTGATTACTCGAACTTTAAATCAGAAAAGGTTAGACAAAGTAATGAATATATTGTACTGTGTTATTTTGGCTGTATTTCAACCCTGCTGTTGCTGCGAAACACCTGTCTTCTTAATGAACAATTCCAAAAGGTAGATGAAGACCTTCATTTTGCTAATAACCACGGAAGTAAGCTTGCAGCCTAACACCGATTTGTGTAGTGAATGGAATTCACTAGTAATATTCCGCAATCTTCAAATCTTATAGACTTGCGAGCTGAACCTCTATACTAGGCACACCAAGCTGTTGCTTTGCCTACGCTGATGTAACAGCCAACTTTGCCTAGTTATCGCTTGCTCGTAACTCTTATGGTATATGCTCCGTGACTCGTCTGAGCTGTTCAAGAACTCTGTCTGCCTTTTACTATTCACTGGTTTAGTATTAGAATGATATCAAAATTAACTCATTAAATACTTAAAACACCACTCAAGCAAACTTTGACCTAATAAACCATATTTACCGTAAAATGTGGATACTTGGAACAGTTTTGAACTTAATAAATATAAATAACTGAGGGCTATTTTCAAAATATATTGAACTGAAAATTCAACAGTAATTGAGGGAGACTGCGAAGTGAGCTTGCGCTCTTCGATTCAGCAGCCACCCGTTATATATGTCAAATGCGATCGGCTCCAGCCGTGAATCGAACCCGTCACGTAGGATCTGTCACCTGCGCGCGGTAACGCTAGGCCACTTCAAATGTTCATCATTTTTTTTATCTTTTTTCCAATTCTCTCGAAATCTCACTATATTTGAGGGATGGCACAGCTAATGATCTTGGTTAAAAATGAAAGGTTAAAAAGAAGACTTTCCTACTTTTTTTACAAAAATATTGCTGTTCAAAGTAAGCCTATCCCCGATTTCGAGGTTACTTTGAACAGCATCGTTTTATAAATAATTGTTCAAGTTTATTCTGCCGCAAAGCAACATTGAACACACGAGTGGGTTTTAAAAAAGCTTGCAATGAACGAATGTAAGTAAAAAACGAAGAAATTAGTAATACAACCGAGGCAATGAGCTTTTACAAAAATATTAAAAATGGCAGTGATTATCAAATAAAAAAACGTTTAAATCAACTGCTTAAACTAAAAATTACTATCAAACTTCAATGGAGTTTTAATCAAGTCATCATCACAGTTGTCTGAGGTGGCCGCTGGTCGCGGCCGTACTTTGAACTACCGTAGTTCAAAGTAACCCCGATTTTTTTTTCAAGTGCGGTCACTTTTGGGTAATAAAGTATTTACAACAATACAGAAGTCACCAACAAACTTTAGCGACGTTTTTGGAACAAGGAGTAGTAGGAATACTAATTTAATAAACAAAAATGATTCTCCAGCACACACTTCTGTAACTACCACCGAAAGTATACACACCTTTAAAAAATTTACTTTTTTTCAAAATTTGTGGATTTTCAAATACTTGGCCCAAAATATCACATGCAGCTGATCTTTAACAACTATTCTGCGTCAGTTAACAATATATTACCTAAGAAATGAATTTCGAAAGTTTAAAGGTAGCATCAAATGATTTTCATACCAAATCTGAAATACAAAACCTGAAGAAACAAAAAAATTAAAAAATGTTCAAAGAAACCACGCAGTTCAAAGTAACCGCATTTGACGGTACGCGCTTTTCTGCCAAGCAATGCAAGGGAAGCGCATCAATATGGTTTATTAGGTCCAAGTTTGCTTGAGTGGTATTTTGAGTAGAAATAGTAAGTGTTATACCGTAGATATATTACTATTTAATAAACATGTCATGCGTATTTACATACAGTAGGAAGCCGAATTTGAGATTTACGGTTATTCTAAATAGCGGAACATGTTCTTCTCATTATTAATTTTATTGCATCGAAATTAGGCAATATTTCTGATTTTTAAAGTAATTTCAACTGGGTTGCGGCGATTAATAACGTTATCCTAATGAGTTTATATGTTTTACAGGAGATGATTTCAGACTAAAGACCAATTTCATTTCACAATTACGTTTCTGATAAACAATTTAAACTTGCCAACAAAGCGTCAGATTTGGGCTCTTTTTTGGCGAAAACTGAAAAATTCAATTGGCTTGCGAGGATTTTAAACTTTATTCAATAAAACTGATTTTTTGCGTGAGGTGTTTTTAGGTCAAATGGCAACTTTTTATTGCTATTACAAAGTAAAAAAAATTTTTCTTACTTTCGTTTCGGCCTAATGGCCAAGTGGTAAGAGCAGATATGGCCGAGTGGTAAGCACTGAGAATCAGTCAAGAGCAACAAAAAAGAAGAAAGATCTTGATTCATAGTAGGAGTGTATATTTCTGTAAGTGCCCGTAGGCCGCATACAATGGTCTCGCGGGCCGTAGTTTGTCCAGCCCAGGTTTAGTGCAGTGATTAACGAAGTACTGTAATTGCATACAGAACAGACATACAGAACATATTTATTTTAGTCGCTCGTTGACCAACACGATACGTAAATGATAAAAAACACACGATACAAAGGAAAAAAAGCACGAAATGCGACAGGGAAGTTGCGAATGGACCTCGCGGTCATCGAGTCAAGCAACCACCCAGTGTCAATTAGAGCAATTTTAAAGAATTTAATCATCGCATCTGGTTGAATGTCCAAATTAAAGCGAGCGACCACGTTCTCGATGAGAAACGAGTCGGCATACCAATAGCACGAAAAACCGCCACAGCCTGGTATACCGATCTTAATACAACGAATTGATATAATATTTATTGATCGTACTTGGATAAGAAGAAAGTTTTAAAACGAGATTTGAACTGCTGAAATTTGAGTGACTTGATGTCATTCGGAATAGAATTCCATAATTTAACTCCTTGACACTTTATGCTTCTCTGCAGTCTATTTGTAGGATAGCGGGGAGTAAGGTATATAGACTGAATTTATCAACTGACTGTCTAGTAGCTCTTTGGGAAACCTCATCTACTTTTGTAAAGAAATCTATGAAGGGTATTGGTGCTAGGTTATAGAAGCAAGAGTAAACAAATTTAGCGGTTTCATAGTATATAAATCATGAATTTGTAGCACTTCAAGTTTCTTGTATATAGGATTGGCTTCGTCGCGATAGTGACTACCGGATATGATTCGCATTGCCTTATTTTGCAGGGTTTTTAATTTGCTAAGGTAACTGGGATAAGTTGAACCCCAAACCACAATGCCATAGGTTAATAGAGGATGCATGAGAGCATGGTATAGTTGCAGCAAGGTTTTGAGAGGAAAATTATATCTAACTTTACTAAGGATGCCCACAGAGCGAGCTATTTTGTTTTTAAGTGTAAGAATGTGCTCTTTAAAGTCCAATTTGTTGCCAATGAAAACACCCAAATATTTTGTACTACTAACAATATTAATAGGATTATCATTACTCGAAAGAAGAATTGCATCTGTTAGAGCTAATAAAATAAAATTTTAAACAATTACCAAAGCACAAACGCAGAATACCGTACTCGGCTTAAACGGTTTTGCAGCACTATCCAGATATTCGTAAATCTGCAGTCCTAGTATCGATTAACTTTAAAATAACCATAAAAAATTCCGAAAGAGTTTTGCTGCGCTGTATTCTAATTTGCTAGTCTTCTATCCTTTCAGTTCAGTTTTCGAATTTTAGCAGTTCAGATTTTAGCAGCTCAGATTACCGAGTGGTAAGAGCGTCCGCCTCTGGAGTTGTAGACTCGGGTTTGATTCCGAGTCGGGTTAAATCAATGACTTGAAAATTGGTATTCACAGCTTCCCTGCTTGACGTTCAGCATTAACTGGACAGTGTGGAGAACAAGCCGGCAGTTTACTTGTTATGCCGTTGAGAAAGGCACTTAGCGGGATTCCCCCCATCTTGGTGTGGTAGACAGATTTTAAGCGAGCTCGTTATAGTGCTTTGATCGCTTTCTCGTGATAGGAGGATAAACATGCAACTAATACTAATAATACAAAAATAGTCTACTACTGTATTGCAAGCTGCGTGAAGTTTATAGGCATTAAAGTGTAAAAAAATTAGTCCACATAGGGGCGGGTCTATAGGAACTAGTTTAGGGATGAGCTTGGAATCGTAAGAATGCTCATCTTGGAGTTTTGCGCTTCGAAATCAATCGACGTACTACACAGTATTAATAGGCACAACTGATAACTTAGTAGGATTGCTAGAGCTTTCTTAGTCTCCCCTAGCCTCGTATACGAAACTGTTACACTCTCACTTCTGGACTCCTTCAGAGTTTGTAGCCTACTTGTTGTTCAAAGTTTCGCGAAAACATTTTTTTTGAAACTGACTAAAAATGGTTACCCTACACGAATTATCTGAAAACTGCTTTAATTGTGACTGTAACAAGGAGTGTCATTCCTCCCACGCATCTTCTGTGAAAAAAATAACGAAATAGTATGTCGCATATCCGTTTGCGGCCACGCATTTTCCTTATGGCGCTACAGTTGTGACGTCACTCCCTTACACCCGTTAAAAACGCAGAGCTTATACATCGCCGACCGCAATCGACCATTATCTGTTGGAATACTGTACTCTACCATTCTCATAGTCATAGCCAGCGTTTTTTTCAAGGTTTGGCTTGAGGAACCATTGAACAATTTTGAAAGACCGCCAGTTTTTAACACAGGGATTTATAACGCTGAACACAGCTTTCCACACTATTGCAGAAGCAGATTTTGAAAGATCGCTGGACAATTTTCAGAGACCATTTCGGTTCCTCAAAACGCTTTAAAAAACACTGGTCATAGCTGCTGTTGAGGTTTTAGGCCTATTGTGTGACTATGCTTATTCCTGCTTTAATGCTTGTGTTTCTGTTTCTCAATTGCAAGGTATTGTTAC